>BQMF02000438.1:0-361497 GCA_027922465.2 Turritopsis dohrnii
AATTGATTTCAAGATGAATGAGAGTGTGGCTGTTTTTTTATAATATGGTAAGATTATAACTAGTTACGGCGTAATATTTAGTTATTGATTTCTGACTGGTCAAAAAGCGCCCATGTAAAAACAGAAACCTTAACTGCAAAAGAAGGAATTTTGATTTACTCGGCTTTTATAGCTTAGTCACATAGATTTTGCAATCAAAAACAATAAAATAATGTGTACTAAAAAGGCAGAAACTTTCATGGGAGTTAAAGGGGAATCAAACCCTCAGATAAAATTTTGTAAATTCATTCAAAAAATCAAATTAATAAAAATAAAACTTGTTTGAGACTAAAAATAATCTTCCTTCTCTTCGTAATTCGTCATAATTGAACCCAAAAACATTAGCGCTGAGGTCCAAGACAGAAACCGTAGTCACGTGATATGACGTGTATTACGCTCCAGTTACGTTCGTTCATAGAGAAGTGATAAGGATGGCAAACAGTGAAACAGAATATCACCAAAGATATCTGATACTACTGACGAGGAAGATGAAGTAATTAAGAGTTTGGGGTGCTGTCTAAACAAATCCGTTTGAAATTGATTGAATGTAAATGCGGTCAGGAGAATGCAACTCTTTTAAATGATAAACAGGATAACATTCAGTGTATCACTTCACATCCAGACTTCAAAACACTTCGAACAGAATGGTTTTGGAAACGGCCGTAACAAGATATCGACGCTGTCATCAAAATTTCAAAAATTTGCCTACGTACATAAGTAATTAAGCCGTAAATAATGCATTTTTAAATATTTGTACGTCGTTATTTTGTTCCATGTCTGTCTTCATATTTTGTCGTTCCTCCAAAAGCATTCAAAAAAATTAACAAATATGAATTTCTAATAAGGCCTAGTCTATTTCTAAAAAGTATTTCTCTAGATTACTAGTTCCTAGACAAATGCTTTACACAAGCTACCGACCGCATACAACATGGGCACACTACTTTGAAAAATTAGGACATGAGTGATGATGTAGATCCTACACGGACAATAATTAGATTTTTGTTTATCTGGAAGAAGAATTTTCAGACAGTTTGTCACGGGCTTTATCGATTAACATTCATGCACGTGCAAGCTCAAAACGTAGTGTGTGCCAGACGGGGGTTGGTTTATGACACTTTAGCCCCAAAAAATCAAAAACATTTTCATGTAAATTTTCGTCACTCTGAGAAAAGACGTGTGACAAACTATTTGTTTAGTATATAAAATAATTACCAGCTTACCAGCTTTTTCGATCTGTAAGTAACTTAGATATCAATAATATGTACCACCCGTTTTTGTCGCAATAAACAAAAGACATGAAAAACAGTCCATTCTTCGACACGAGACAACTCAAATCATAACGACGGAGAGCAGAAAAATATGTTGAGCGTAATGTACATCACGAAATCTCCTCCGTGAACTTTCAACAAAGTTAGAGGAACTTATAATAAGAGAAAAAAATAGGAAAAAAGCACTTTCAGTGAATTCTTTTATTTTTCCTAATAGAATTATGGCTTGACAAGAGGATTTAATGAAAAAAAATTTTGGGTTTGATTCCCCTTTAAATGGAGCTGGGGTTGCAGTTGATGTCGACATATACAACATATACATATACAATGACACTCGTACTACACGGGAGAACTTGAGTTCTCGCAGGTGTAGAACCTCGTGAGAGCCACAGCACGCCGCAATGTCTGAAATATCTACCCACAATATTGTATCAGAGCTGTGGTACCCAGTTTCCCTCACATGGCATGGGTCGACCCGTGCGAAGGAACATTCACTTGCCAAGTGAATCGTAGTGACGCACTGGGTATCGAACCTGGACCTCCCAGTCGGATGGCAAGTACGATGACCACTATACCACTATGTTTTAGATCTTTCAGATGAATTTAACGTCATTATATACATTACACCATTAGTTCATATGTATACAAAGTTTCACAATGCCCTGGAGTGTATATGATATTAGATTAATGTCATAAATAATTCAATCATTTTTCGAATTTTGTATAAAGAGTTGTGATATTATACTGGTCTTGAATATATCAATTCAGGTCAGGAATGTTTGTAAATACAAAACATAGTACATGCCATATTGTCAAATAACTCGTAACTTATACCTTAATATCTTATAATCAAACTAAAGCACAAATGTCTGATTTCAGTTATGTCGATTTTAGTATGGGTGCATTTTGCATCATCAAATCTATGTTTTCCTTTTTGCGGTTGTGGTTTTGGAAGTTTGTCAGAAGGATTGGCTGCATATATCGAATTCAAAAATTCAGAATGTTCAGAGTAACATTAGAATAAATTACATGCATACGCATCATCCTTTAATATTATTTTTTATGTTGATCTTAAAGTCTTCCTTAACGCGATTTGTAAATATGCAAAGCATTTCTTGTTCACTTTGCTTTGCATAAACTGCAAGTCTCGTCTTTACAAAACGTTTGAAAATGAAAAAGGGGGTTGAAAAAGGAAAGAAGTCTTGGTTATTGAACATCTAAGGACTTATTTATTACTCTTCGTCAATAACAATACAAGCAGCATCTGCACTTGCGACAGGTTTTGCACTTCCTATTGCTTTTACTTTGAGAAACGATCCTTTTCTTTATGGGAAGTAGACTTTGACTGACCCACCAAACACATGACGTCATTATGACGTCTCAATAACGTCTTAATTTGGTCATGAAGTCATATGACATCCCTATGACTTTTTCATGACGTTATTGGAAGTCATTCAATATGACGTCAGCAAGGCGGCGAAATGATGACTTACGTATGACCTGAAGGTCATGGTTATGACGACTTTGTAACCTCACTTCAAGGTTCTTCCGAACTACGGAGTTAAGTTTCGCAAGTTTCGCGAATTTTTGAATTAATAGCGAAATTAAATTCCCGCGAAAATTAATCCCCTTAAGGTACCATTGTTTCGTGTAGTTGAGCAATTTAGGCAATCATTTTATTAGGCAATTATTTTACTCTTGAAAGATTTTCTAAGAATGTTTCAGTACTTTCAGAATAATGAAAAGTTTTTCATGAGGAACAATCACGAGGAAATGTTAAAGGAGAAAAATACAGGGGAAAGCATGTTTTTGTTTTGGGGCCGTTACTAAAAAAATATACACAAAATCATTAAAAAAAGACACATCGTGTATTATAGCAAGGTTTCATTTATTAGAACTTCAAAAATAAACAGTAAATTAAAAAATAATAAATAGTGAATATATGAATAGTAAAACGTTACAAATTGAATACAAAAAATATCAAAATAGAGAATGATAAAATAATACAATTTAATTACAATGGACTACGTTGCACATTACACTGAAATATATTGGAGGATTTAGAGGAAAACTAAAGATAAATAGTGAAATCATGGATATTGCGTATGTATGTGGCAAAAACATCAGAAGGCTTTGAGGAACATGAAAAACATTTTCTTCTACCATAAAAAGATAACTTTTTCTTTTTTCAAGTGCAGTAAAAACCCATAGAATTGAAAACACAGGCTTAAGGTCAAAATACACGATCTGATTTTACATATATGATTTTACATTATATAAAAAATCATATATGACTTTTACAGATCGTGTATTTTAAAAAATCATACGACTTTTGCTCTTATGACTTAACATATATGACTTATAAAAAGTAGGATGGTCTTCTACTTTTTAAAAAATCATTTATGACTTTTTACAGCTGTCAACAAATTTCAACCAATCAGAGTGCGTCTAGAGGTTTGAATGAACTTTTTGAGATTTCCCTAGAGTATATTAGTATCAAATAAAAACTTTTTACGTGTATTTTACTGTTACATATGATCTTTTTCCATCCATCAAATGAGTATGTAAAATCATATACGTAAAATCAGATCATGTATTTTACTATTACATATACTAGCATGTAGCTTTAGCTAAAAAATGCCCCCGCGCTCAAGCATTCCAATGTGTACACACAGCAAGCTATACATTGCAAGCTATACAACGGAAACAAAAACAAATTTTTGTCCGAAAACTCAAAAAAATTCAGATGAATGTTTTTGCAAGTCTTTACACAGAAACAAATATATAATTGTATAAACTAAACACAATAAAAACAAGAAGAATTGCGAGCATGATCATTTCGAAATGGGAGATCAGATTTGAAAACTCCTTGACGGATGGTCTTCACGGTTTTTCACTTACGTTGTAATTGAGTTAAACTTTCTTTAGGATAACTTTTTTTTTATTGATGCTAATATACCTTTCAAAAAGTGAAATTCTGTAAGAGCCAAAATAAAAAAAACAAACTTTTTAAAAAAAAAATCAAAGCAAAAAATCCATTAGAAATCTGCGTTTTAAACTTTGATTCAAAACAAAAAGTAGCCAATGTTTATAAAAAAAAAACAAGAAAATGTAAAAAGCTTTTACTGATCATGATCACACACTAGTATGATTAGGTTTGGCGCGAGGTGGACAGTTAAAATAGAAAAACACGAAGAAAGACAATTTGTAATATAGCTTTCTTGCATACACAGAAATCCAATTAAAATCTTTGCCAAAAATTACTGTGTTGAACAAAGTTTATTGAATGAAATATTTAGAGCTAAAACATATATATACAAAAATAAAATGATGGTTGGCATACAGTTTACCTGCCAATTTGAGACCATCAAAACTTCACAGTGTAAACCTTGTTAAATTTGTTTGGGATAGTGAGCATTTAGTCACGTGATGACTCGTTCTTCCAAACACTTTTATAAGAATTTTCACCAATAAGTTTGATGGTCTCATATTGGCAGATAAATATACTCTTGGCAAAATTTCAGATTTCAAGCTGTGCTTCAAAATCCTTGTCGTTCACTTCACTAAAACAACACAAAAGTAACACGAAAAATGTCTAAGCAATTTTAGCATACGATCTTCCTAAATAACATAGTATAATACAATAATAAATTAGGAAAGAGATACGAAAAAACATTCTGTCTCTCCCACTTACAGTACCATGCTTTGAAACGGAAAAAAAGCAAAGTCAGCTTATAATTGTATTCCACCGTGTAACGTCAACACGAAAGTTGGAGGATGAAGATGATGATGATGAACAAAATCGGAAACTGACATTCGCCTATCTCGTGAAACTACTATGCCTCCTCGCTCGCTTACGCTCGCTGCGGGGGCAATGACTTTTTCCATCCGTCAAACGAGTATGTAAAATCATATACCGTCTTCGTGTCTAATTACGGACAGCCTTTGTAATTACGGACATCAAAATGTAAACAAACATTCTTGTCACGAAAATAGACATGCGTTCTTGCCAAGTTCACCACGTATAACTGAATAAAATGTTTTATGAAACAGAGCAATCCAATAGAGAGCAATTAGCACTAACACTTGAAGAATAATAGACCGTGAAAATCATAATGGCCTATATTTCAATACTCAGTAAAAAGTGTCCTCCCCCACTGTGATTGGCGTACAAAAACTTTATTTATTTGACGTGTTTTATGATAATTAACTTTCTAAAAGCATGATCGAAAAACATTTTCATTCCTCAATTCATTTTTAAACATAAATTTTCGACCTGTCGATATTTCATGACGGAGGTGGCCATTATTATTTTTTATCCGTAAATATGGCTACCATATAGTACACACGGAGCTCATAAAAATACGCATGATTCTCAAGAGGGCGCAGTGTATTTTAAATCTTTAAAGTTTAGAAAAATAAATTCTAAATTGCATATTGGTAATTTTCTCTAGCGTTCAAATAAATTTAATTATCTCTCTCTGAAGTTTGTTTTATTACAGTTTGGTTGACAGTACGTGATGTGCCGTGTTTTTAATTTACAGACGGTTGGAATTATGTTTTGATCATGTCCGTAATTACCAAGGCTGTCCGTAATTAGACACGAAGACGGTATGTAAAATCAGATCGTGTATTTTGACCTTTAATATAACACTTGAAGACTTCCCTCAATATCATCGTTCTTACCACAAAAACCTGATGGAGAAAAGAAATCTTGAAAGCTTGGGGAAACGACAGTAGTTTTTATGATATATAACATGTATAATAATTGTATAATATATCTATGAGAGTTGCAAAAAATATATGTGTAAGAAACTTCGACTTTCGTTTTTCGAGTGTGCCATCATCCATCACATTTGAAAGACATCACAGTAGACTTCACAGAATTGCTTCGTACTGGGAATAAATCTGAATTCTTGTATATTCTGTGTATTCTTCTGTGTATTCTGTATATTCTGTGTATATATAACAAGATTTTTCAACACTTTTTATTCGCCTTTTTTGACTTTTCCATAATGATGGTTTTCAAGGCGTAAATATTTCTTTTCATGCAACCTCACTCTTTGATGGTCCCTGAAATAAAAAAAGGCAGAGAAGCAGCAAAATTTTTCATAGATATTCAATAACAACAAATGAAAGATATAAATAATCACATTAATAATTCTATGATTTTGATTGAGTATCAAATCAATGAAAAAACTTGTTTTATGTGCAGTAAATATGCGATTTAGGTCTCATTTCCTATTTTACATGAAAGTAAAAGTAATACAACATCAAAAATACTTGGGTATCATTACAACTAAACGTGGGATTATTAATAAGGAAGGCAAAATATAGATAACATGTTTTTCTTCAAGCATTTTTCCTTTCCTGAAACACTCGGAGCTTGCTTTTTGCCCTATAGCTACTTTCAGTATACATAAGTGAAATTCCGCACACAAAACTCATGCCAAACTCATTAAAAGTCTCGGATTTACCTTGTGTTCGCCGAGTCTTCTTGTGTATTTTTTCCGCCGATTTTCTTCTATTCTCCTCCATTTTGCTGAGTTTCTTTACGCGCCTCCTTGTTTAAAATTTTCTTTAAAAATGCATGGCCTATCGTTACCAAATTTCGAAATGTTAGTTCACATATTATTTATTCCATACGGTATGACCATTATTTTTATTGTCTACTTTGATACAAGCTTAATTTAAAGTCATTATTTAAAATGACACACTCTAACCAGGGCGTAAATATATTAATTACATACTTGTTCTTATTGTCATTTTTTCGTCAAAGTTTAATACTGAAAGCTTATTTCTATCTGTTTAAATTTAAAATCTTAATAATCATGAAAAGAGCCTTCAACGTTTTAATTTGTTTCTTAAACACATCACATGATTTTTGTTTACCCCCGTGAAATAACTAACACGGTTCATTCTGGTTCGCGCACGTGGTGAAGACTTAGAAACATTGCTTTCTCACTTCTTGAATAGTTTATAAAACATCGTTAGAATGTCAAGATATAGTAGGTGGCGCAGAAGTTTACAAACTGAGAGATTTTTACTGGATTACGAAGGTAGTAGTTCTGAACACGAGGAAGATAATGATAACATTCAAGAAGGCAATAATCATAATTATCTTTTGAGCATCGATGATGAAAGAGAAGAAGAAGAGGAGGATGATATAACGGATGATGAAACGGATGATGATTTTAGATCAGACAGCCCTCGTGATGATTGGTAAAGTTGTTGGAAGGGAACAAAATAGAAGAAGCTGTTGTGATGATTGGTAAAGTTGTTGGAAGGGAACAAAATAGAAGAAGCTGTTGTTTCTTCTAATTGGATTTCTGGTGACCGAGTTTATTGGTCCAATAGTGTCAATGCATCAAGAGATCTGAAGGAGGGGAAGATGCCTGATTATGCCAGTTGGAAATCATACAAGTTAATTAAAGTAAAATTTCAAGATGGTAAGTGTTGGCTGGAGTTTTAACTTGTAAATCAGGTGTGTTTTCATAAATAGTTCTTTTTGTTTTTAATATTAAACTGTTTAGATGACTACGATCTGGTTTGTGATTACCAGTTTTCAAGCTGTGATGAACATTTGTCTGTGAAGAAAACTAAAACTACTTCAACAGGTATAAAAAAAGTTTTTTTAAAGAAAGTTGCCCCATAATTTGTCGTAACTGCATAAGAAATTTGACATTTCAGATATCAAATTACCTACGCCACCACGTTCAAAATCTGGAAGGAATTCAATAGAAAGAAGTTTTATAAGTAGTAAGTTGTTATACTTCAATAGATACTTACACTACATATAATATGTAAGAAATTATACTCTTGAAATAATGAATTTAGGTTGGACTAATTTCAAATTTCATATAAAAATTGGATAAAATGTTTCTATAGTTAATGTTGATAATTTAGGTGTGGGAATCGAAATACTTTGCTTGGATGCATCATTAGATTTTCCGATTTAAAATGCTAACTGGAATAGTCTGTCTCTAGATTGTTTTTAAAGCTGTTATGAGATTACTTCTATTTTCATTGTCACCTACAATTTCAGACTCTGTGCCATCAACACCCAATGCAAAGACAACAAGTAAAGGATCAAGTCACCAAAGCAGTGGGCATAAAAGTCAGTCCGGTTAACTTCGAACTAAAATATGATCAAATTATTGATAAATACGTAATATTATTTTACTATTTTTTTTTTTTTTTTTTTTAGGATCAAGGAGGGAAATAATATCTGATTCGGACAGTTCATGTTCGCCAGTCTCAACTGACTTTTCTTCTCCCAGAAGATCACCAAGAACAAGAAAGCTTTGTCAAGAAACTTCATCTGCACAAAGGTCGAACTCATTCAGCAGAGCGAGTGATGCTTCTAGCTCTTCTTTGTTATCTATTATCCAAAATAGAAAAAGAGCATCTTCTCCCAGAAGATCACCAAGAACAAAAAAGCCTTGTCGAGAAACTTCACCTGTACAAAGTTCGAACTCATTCAGCAGAGCGAGTGATGCTTCTAGCTCTTCTTTGTTATCTATTATCCAAAATAGAAAAAGAGCATCCAGCTCACCACCAAAAAGTCAAAAGACAAAGTCTAATGGAAATAAGGACCGATATCCCTTGACTACTGATGGTATGTATAAATTGATATTTATTACTGTTAATATCTGTTCATTGTCTTGTTAATGGAAATCCCATCACTTAACTCTAGAATTCCAACGAAAAGTTCTATATGCATCATCAGAAAATTTGAATGCTGTAAATGAAGGGCTAAGAAAAAATAATCAGAATTCTGCTGACACCTTCATTGAGAAGTGCCATACAATTGACGATTTTATTCAACTGAATGAAACCCTGAAAAATGATAGAGATGCCTATCAAAGCTTGGTAAGCAGAATGTAGTGTTAATTTGCTTCATTATTTTTTGCATTTTTTACTGATTTCTTTTATTGGATAGTTGTTAACCTTAAAGAGGATGATATATATCACTCACCCCACAATTATTTGTTAATAGGATGTTGTTAATATATTTTATTTTAGCTTTCTAAAGTGTCCAGAATTGGTGGCAAAGATGTGTGAGAGCAAATGTAAAAAATATCTTGTTATCGTAAGTAAAGTATCTTTCTCGAGAAAAAACGATCTAATTAAAGTTTCTGCATCCCAACCAAATCTTCAGGTGTGGGACAAAATATGGGCTGGGTTTTCCCTTAACTGCTGGCTAATACTTTGATTTTTAATTGTTAGTTTAAGAGTAATCAAGACATAATAAAGCAAGCATTTTTTTCTGCACTTTTTTTTCAGGGTAACTAATGATGAAGTACTATCTGAGTATAGTCTTTGTGGGCTAAAGAAGAAAAGAAAATTTGATGGGTTAGCCATTCACGATATTGTCATGGGTAAGTATTTTGCTTTTAAATCTACTTTAAACAGGATTGTGTTTTGAATACTTTTAATTTGGTTGTTGCTTTTTCTTTCTATAGGTGGCGTTTTGGCAACTCAAAAATCTACGGAAGCGTCTGTGAACAAAGCGATTATTGATGTTTTGAAGCACGCGCCTGAAAGACTAAAGAAACGATAAAACGAAAAAACACTTTCCTTAGTTTTCGTGTGTTTAACATGCTATCCATAAATTTTTTCCATACTTAGCTCTCCCGTCGTATGTTCAACATTAAGGTAACTTCATTTGAGTACACCGTCCAAGGACCTTCAAAACGTTAATACGTACAAGGAGTGTAATGGAGAATTTATGGATATAGTCTTTTCTATCTCTTGTATTTATGAACATGGTTATATCACTAATCATTTTTTAACACTTTCTTAATTGTTAATATTTTGTATTTTAATTTATAAAGCACATATTTTAAGAGATGATATTTATTTGAAAGATATTTCTGATGAAAAAATCTGTTATCTTTGCTTCCATAACTATAAATTCGCTTCTTTTAATTTTGTTTAAGTATCTCTCATCTCAGTAAAAACGTCACGGTGGGGTCATAAATGCGTCATAAGACGTCTTAGTGACGTCGTTATGACGTCATAGCTGAGTCATTCTCACAAAACTATGTTATGAATAGGTCATTTGATGACGTCTGAGGGACGTCAGCATATGACGTCGGTTTATGTTGCAAAAATAACCTCACGATGACCTTTCAATGACGTCGTATAAAGTCATGGTCGGACTTATTTATGACGTCATAGAGACGTCATTGTGTTGGGTGGGGAGTCATATTCCTAGTTGCTGGCGGTACATTGGCCTGATCAAAGATAAGACCCAGCTACATTATCTGTTTGTTATAGCTTAGTATTCTTTTTTGATGTTTAACTGATGAAAAATAGATGTTATTCCATAAATCTGCTTTTTCCATTCCAACTAAAGTTTGTATATACCCAGGTACTAAACTACGTGTTTCCCGACTTTCGATTTTATTAAATTTATTGCATCCGCAAAAATTAATTCCGCAAAATCTCCTTTGAGGTCTTCATCCGCAAAAATTTCTTCCGCAAAATATGGCATTTTTGAGTCATTCATCCGCAAAAATATATTCCGCAAAAATTTCTTCCCAAATAATTTCTTCCCTTAAGGTATATATATATATATATATGTATGTGTTACAAATATAAGATAGAAAAACACAACTTTTGAAATTTGAACAATATTTCAACTTATTGAAAGTCTTCTTTTCAAGTGTAAAGTGTGATTATATATTTACTGATATTTAACCGTAGTATATTGAAAAGAATCTACAACATCAACGTATAATGTGTTTCCTAACATTTGGTTGAGTGAAATTGTTGTGTTAGTTTCTGGGTTAAAAAATATGTGATCGAAAACAGGATGGTATTATGTATGTACATATTGACACTTCCCCAGGACTGACTCCTCGAAATTGCTTATATCAATTTTTGATTTTTTGATTGATATTATCTTCCCTAAAATCTTCTCAATTGTTCTTGTCAGTCCACTCTTCTCTTTCCGAAGGTACTAAATATATGACAATTCGCAGGATTATGTAACTAAACTATTTAATGTTATGCAGCTTTAAATCATTAGATGGGATTTTGAAACCTAAATGTGTATTGTGCTAAACGATAGACAGCCAAAGATATAGAATGCTTATACTGTTTAATCAAACCATCGAGTTAATGTTATATACTTAAGTACACTTTGTTTTGAAAACGCCTACAAATTGTCATACTATAATACATTCTATTGCAAATGCAAATGCTCTTTTTAATTGTTGATTTTACATATTGAACAGTTTGTATTACTTCAAAAACATTGCGCTTCAACGTATTTTATTCATCAACTAAAGCCTAGAATACATTGTCCATTTCTATGGGTCAGATTAGATGGGTCAGTCAAATGTTTATAATGTATACGCTAAAAACTGATTTTCACCTGTTTCCATTTAAAAAGTTCAACTTTCATCCATCTTTTTCTCTATTGTTTTCTTAATTTCTATTGTTGTAAGTAAAAGAGCAAGTAAGGAATTGGGGTCATGTGAGAGGCATAGCGAATTACAGAGAAGTGAGGTAAAATAGCAAGGAACACACAGTTTATTTCCTTTTTTGGTTATTTTACCAATTTCAAAAAATGGCATCAATTCATTAATTTTTGGAAAGAAGGAGTTTGCTGAAAGATGCAAGAAATAAGAGCAAAATTAAATCTAACAGCTCGTTAAAATGTTTAGGAAATATTCTCAGAAACTCTTTGTATTCGTTTCTATTTGCGTTCAGAAAATCTTTCAAAAATGCATTATCCAGTCCTAACTTGTTGCGTCGACCTAAATTCATCATTTTACCTTTTCGCGTTTTTTCCATTTTTTCCATCAAGATATATGGCAACAACAGCTACAAAAACTTTTTCAAAAACTCATTTTAAACAGAAAATGATTTATTTTAAAAGTTCATTAATCCTGTCATAAAAAAGTTTTGTTGATAATTTTAAGAACTTTGTGTGGTTGGCCATTCTCATCATCTTATTATAATAATCCGCGTTGTGCATACCACTTTTATTTTAGAGAGTGATATATTTAGTTTAAATTTACGGTCATCATCCTCTTACGAGCGCGTAAAACCACGTAGAAGCGAGAGACACTTTTTTCACGATCATTCCAAAAGCACGTGGCATTATTTGACGTCAGTTTTTTATGATCACAGGGAATCATTGCATTGCATCCCCAATCGAACGCGACGTTTTTGGGGAAATATCTCGAGAACCAATAGGGATAACTGACGTTTTTTGGGGTCAGCGATACGGGTGATGGGTGACGCATCATTTGGGCCTAAATTTTATTTGGTACTGCGGATATGACGTCATCGAAACCTTTGATCGACCATATCTCCGCAACGGTTGGTCGTAGCGAAACGATCCCACACATTTTTTTGATCAGTTTTTCGAGCTCTACAACATGATTACATTTTCGGTTTCCAATTCCTAAATTGAAATTTTCATCACGGGGATTGTTCACGGGAAAGGCGATTTTGACCCATCCTTTTCGAAATTAAGTTCGGTAAAAAGTTTTTACCCGGGATACTAGTAAATACATAATGGTACCATACCAGTGTTTTGTGAATAACATGAAATAAAGTTATTTTGAATAATTCAAGTGTAGACTTTAATTCTTATCTTTCTCAGGAGCAACTCGGATGAATTCTTTTTATTGCTCGAAAATCCCGAGTTCGTTTTAATACATTTATCCAGGAAAGTTTTTAAATCGAAATTGAATCCAAAAACTGTAACTCACGTAAGGTAATACGTAATCATCCTGGGACAAAAATCCAAACATCAGGGTATCGTGGCATGAACCTGTGATTCAGCTACTTGGAGGTGTTTGGACGTGTTATTTATTCGTGAGAAATTAAATACTGAATTCTAGTCCTTTTGACGCAAACCAACAAAGAAATAAACATGCTCCAAATCTCTCTAAATCTGTATGTTGCAAGCTAGGAGTCTACTTTCATTCTAGAAATCGATAAGAAAAAGGCATCCCTTGACTACTACTTTCTTGAACTAATATTAACTTATAAAAACCAAGGCAAAAAGGGAGTTTAAAGAAATAAAACTGAAAACTCTGTTCCTAGACATTCAGTACAGAATTTGACTATGGAAATATTTTTCAATAATCCAAGTTATCTTTATCTTTTGAAATAAAACCTTCACTTAACTATAGATTATAAGTTGTTCTTTATTGTTTTTTACCTAATTGCAATCTCGAATCAAGGTCTCTTGCTTTTTCAATATATGAACGGCGTGAAGAAGCGCTGAGTTTGAAGTTATTAGCAACATTTCTACTCCACTATTTTACTTTCTTGAACTGATATTAGCTTAGAAAAACCTAGAAAAAACAGAATTAAAAGGAATGAAAATAAAAGCAAGATTAACTATAACAATGACCCTACTACCATAAAGGCCTTTATTGCTTTAATAATTTGTATTTGAGAAGTATGCAGTTGGCAGCGTTTGTTGAACACCTGCTTAGTAACTGTACTAATTCGATTATAGGATGAAAAACATAGCGATGGTTAGATTAGGGAATACTAATATCTAAACTTGAGTTTCCTTTGTGATAAATAAATCGAATATGTTGCATATTTCTTCTGTCGATGAGTTATTTGTTTAAATCCCTCATTCATTTGTTTGTTTTTCATTTTTATTGTTATTTCTAAATGAAATGGAATAATGATAATAAGTTGGGATGCAAAAAAAAGGAGAAGAAATGAAGACTCGCGAGAAATTAAAAACTTGATTAAGATTGATTCAAGACTTCTTCTAAAGGTAAGCAGTGGGATTTCAACCACATTTCTCAAGATATATTGGATATTTCACCAATTAAAATCGATTTCTTTTCATCGAAAGTTTATTTGTTTTTTCTTGTTGTTAGTTCGTATCTAAAGCAATGGCCGATTAATGTCTTTTTTAAGTTATCATGAATTATAATAATTGTGTATATGACTCATGTTTCAGATATCACACAGTTTCCTAAGATTTAGTGACATTATAGAAGTACCGAAAGGTATTGCTGAAATTTAAGCCAGCTCCTGACCTCTTCTCACGAAAATAACGAATGAAATCAAATTGAATTGAGCGTACAACCCCCGGCATTGTTTGCAGATAATCCAATTGCAACTGATGATGATTCACTGTAAGTAGCCAAGAAACGCGAACAAACATTACAAAAAAAGATATTTTTTCCAAAGAAATATTGATACGTGAGTTGCTTTCGAAAGGCATGTCGGGAAATAATTTTCACCACAAAGTCTTGTACATGTAAACAAAGCAAAGTTTTTTAAAGAAAGTTCACCAGCCTCCCACTGTGTGTAAAAGTAAAACACGATTTAGCACCACCGAGCAGATATCATAGCATTTGAAGAAAATTTTATACATTTATATTTATATTTTCCCACAAAAAAATGAAATTGAGTTTTTAAGGAAATGAATGATCAAATAGAATAAAAATCATATATATTTAAAGAACAAAAAAATAACAAAAAGAAGCTAGAGATGGAAAATCCATTTCATGAAGAAATTAGAGACGCGACATAGAAAGAATTTGCCTATTAGTGACTACTACCAAGTTTGCATCAACATCAAAGTCAGTTTAAAGCAAGCGAAATGGCAATTAATGATTTATTCTGAAGAAAATATTGAAAAATTTATAAGAATGGAAGTCTCAAATCATAAAATTACGAACAGTTAAGGCCTGCAAAATAAAAATAATTTAAAATGTGAATTTATATGGAATGTACAAAGGTTTTGACATTTTGCTGCGAGTAGTGATGCATGTGAAGGCGGATTAAGTTCAAAACATAAGAAAAATTTATGGATGTTTAGCATAGCAATTTTTACCGATTTTAAACAAGAAAGAATTTGAAATATCTTGTGAGGTGCAGTGCGGTCGTTTCGTCGTTGTTTTTATTTTCGTGTACATAAAAACTACTGGTAGGTGAAGTAGTTTTTATACTACAAAGTGTATGTCTGAATTCAAAAATTTGCATACCAAGTCTCTTTTCTTTTTACGCGGTTTTTTCTTTAATAAGAAACCCCAAGAAATTCAGGACTAAATTTGACTATGAAAATAATTTCAATGTTCCAAGTTATCCGTATCTTTTTGAATAAAACCTTCACTGAACCGTAGATTATAGTTGTTCCTTAATTGTTTACCAGATACGTACAAATTTCATCCTGGAACCATAGGTTGTCTTTTCCATATATTGATGTCAAGAAGAGGGTTTCAGTTCGAGATTAACTACAACTTTAAAGAATGGCATCTACAAACTCAAAATTGATATTGGATAATTTACTCGCTCAAACTTAAAAAAATATCAGATACACACATACACACCTATATATATATATATATATATATATATATATATATTGTATTTTATCGTTTAAGAACCCATTTCTATTTAGTTATCCTTTTAGGGCTCTTTTCTCCAAACAGTGACAAGTACGGTGTGTGTGTATGTGTGTGCAATTTGTGTTTGTGAATAGATTCCCAGTGAAGTCAATTTGTCTAAATGCTTTAATCACAAATTTCGACTTGAAAAAAATTGTATTGAGTTATTAAATGATCTATTGTTTTACGTTTGAATGTCTAAGTCGTGCTTTTCTTTTTCCTTTTTCTCGTTTTTGTTAAGAACCTAAATAAGTTTTTTTCATTGGTTTTTGAGTATTTGCATCAAAAGGATTTTCGAAACATATGTGATTGTGTTTTTTGTTAGTAGTAGATTGAAGATGAAAATTTCTTTCTTTAAATTTTCTTTTATTGAAATACTTTTGTTTTCTTGGAATATAATCATAGTACAAGAAAAGGTGTTTTATAACATAGGATTAGAGTATAACAAAATGGTGTCATGTAATGTTTAGGAATACTTGTGGCTACAGAAACATGAAGATTGTGTATGCACTATAGCGACTAGAAGACCTTTTTTAAAAAAGAATAGAGAAGAGAACTACAAAAAACCCTCAGAAAACAGTCCAAATACGTTTGGATGCATGAAAAAATGAACACAAATGTTGGGGCATGGATATCATGTGCCCGAGCAGCTGCAATTGGTTGGGTACCCCTGTCGTCAAATCCTTCTGTTAGCAATGTGCCTGAAAAGAAATGCTATCAAAAGGTAACTATTAATGTGTCAGGTCGTCGATATCAAACTTTTAGTCATACTCTTAACAGACATAAAGAAACGTTGCTTGGAAGTTCCGAAAAGGATTATTTTTATGATGTCAACATGAAAGAATATTACTTTGACCGTGATCCCGAATTATTCCGATACATATTGAATTACTACCGAACAAATAAACTTCATTATCCGAAAACTGAGTGCGCCACTGCGTTTATAGACGAGCTACATTTTTTCGGTATTAAACCTTGCCATGTCTATAATTGTTGTTGGGACGACTACAACGAAAAGAAACGAGAATGTGACGAAAGATTAACCGAGTTTGATGCCCTGAGCGACGAGGCGAGTAATGCCGACGAAAAATGCCATCAGATCCAGGATTCCTTTCGAGCTAAATTATGGAATTGGTTCGAGAACCCACAGAGTGCGCTGATTGCGCGGTTATTTTATTACGTCACTGGATTTTTCATCGCTGTTAGCGTGATCAGCACAATAATTGAAACAATCGAGTGCCAAAATGGAGTGGCCTGCGGCATATCTCATTCAAGAGTTTTCTTTATTATAGAAGCTGTGTGCGTTTCTATCTTTACTGTCGAGTATATGGCGCGAATGTACGCCGCCCCGGACCGATGTCGCCATGCACGTGGAGCATTAAGCATAATAGATGTCATAGCTATTCTTCCATTTTATATTGGCCTCTTTATGTCGAAAAGTACAATAAGTGGAGCTTTTGTTACTTTAAGGGTTTTTCGCGTTTTCCGAATATTCAAATTTTCAAGACATTCAAAGGGCTTACGAATCCTTGGTTTCACGCTCCAAAGTTGTGCTTCAGAGTTAGGCTTTCTTTTATTTTCGTTATCAATGGCCATAATCATCTTTGCTACTGTGGTATATTACGTCGAAAAGGATGAGTCGGGAACAAAATTCACTAGCATCCCAGCAAGCTTTTGGTATACTATTGTTACCATGACGACACTTGGGTAAGTGAAAATATTTGGAGAAACATATTTTTACAAAGCAAAACGAATAAACACATTGAAATTCTCCGCTGTTTTGCCAAACCGATTTCCGAGTTTTGATACTTGAGGAATTTATTTCCTCAGAAAGCACCTCTGTGATTAAATATGTTTCTGAAAAAGCAATTGCACAAACACTCTATTTTCTCTTATATTTGTATATTACGAACTACATAATGAATTGCCAAAAGCTCATTGAAAATTTCTCTTTATACTATCATTTATTAATAGATATATTTCGTGCATCCATTACAATGGTTCTTCTTATAGAGGAAACGCGATAAAATATGTATATGTACGATGTATGTAGAATGTATGTAGAAAACATAAAATAATAAGTAATAGATAGAACGTATACTTGATAAGTACACTTAGGGCCTGATAACATGAGACGGGTTGGTCCGGGTTAGGTTGAAGGGCGTGCTGGCTCATTTTATATAACCCGCGTTTACATGAAAGAAAAGAGGTGAGGTACAGACTCAATATGGGTCAACCAGGTTAGCTTTCTGTCTGGAAACAGGTTGACTCTGCATAGCGAGTTGACCTTGGTCATCTTTTCTCACGTGATTACTATCAACTTGCTATAACTCTACTTTTAAAATCGAGGTCAACCCGCCTCAAATATTCAGGCCCTTAATTTATTAAATATACTTAATTTACAGATTAATAAGAAACATCATCCTGTATTTAAAGTTGGACGTAATTTTCTTTGAAAGATTAATTTTAGTAATGCAAGATGGTAGCTGAATCAATCATGTGCAAGTTTTTCTGTTTTTTCAGGTATGGTGATATGGTCCCGAAAACAATCCCAGGAAAGCTAGTTGGCAGTGTCTGTTCGCTAAGCGGTGTACTTGTCATCGCCTTGCCCGTTCCAGTGATCGTATCTAACTTCAGTAGAATTTATATGCAGAACCAACGTCAAGATAAAAGGAGAGCCAATAAGGTATGTCTCCTAGCAACGACTCAAGCTTCAGAATGCTATAACTCATAATTTCAAAGATGCAGTTTATAAAATATTATCAATATCAGTGTTTCATTAGAGTTCAATTTAGAACTATCTCTTCACAGAAAAATCGTAAAAGTCACTCCGATGAAGAGCATTTTTATGGAATTTTTTATTTTATATCTATAGAGATGCACTCCTCCGCAGTGATTTTTCAACAAATTTGCCCACTGGGTATATAGAACGAATTATATGCTGCTGCACATAATATCCACGTAATATACTATATGTAAAGATGGAAAGATTTTTAAATGCATTTTTGGACGGTTCGCTACAAAGCCTGTAAGTCAAGTTGACCTGAAAGTCAGCTAGATTCAATCGTCACTAAGAGTCTTCAAACATGTCAACTTGATTTACCATCTTTGTGGTAAACTAGCTGACCAAATTCCAACTTGGTTTTAACCAATCAGTCTTGCATTATTACGATAAAACAAGCTGACGTGATCAACTCGGTTTAAAGACCGAGTTGGTTATCGACCATCAGTTCATTCTTTTTCTTCGATTTCTGTCCTGTTGAATTTCCACATGACAAGAGTTTGGAATCGATTTAAAAGGCTTTTTGTGCAAACTGATTTGTTTCAAAAATTATAATGACAGCATTACATACTTGTTATATGCTTTCACATTTTTCATCTAGAAGCTTCGCGCAACCGATTCATCCAACCTAAATCCAAACGTAAGGAAGGCAAGTCTTTTTAACATGGTGAGTGGAGAATGCAGTGAAACCTTTATAAGAAAGACATCTTTAGAGAATGGAACAGTGTCTCAGAAAGGTATCCATCGTATAGCGACCCTTATAGAGAGGTGTCGTTCTTACGAGATGTCCCACTTAAGGAGATATCAATGTGTGCACCTTTTGCTACTAAGCTCTGACGTCATCTCTATTTTGGTTTCCTTTTGGTTTGATCATAATAGGAATCTCACGAGAGAATAGTTTCTAATTTTCTTCTCCAGAGCCTTGAACATTTAAAACATAAAAAGTATAAAATGAGAAACACTAATCTATTATAAATAAAACTTCGTCTATTAAAAATTGAACAAAATGTAGTTGTAAAACTCGAGTTTATTCTCAAGATATATTTTTTTCCGTATGTTTTTCCATCAGGCTTCTTTCTAAGGTCGGGAATGTGGTAAAAACTATCACGTAATATAGTATAACTCCATAAGCGGATTTAGAACTTAGTCAAACTTTCTGGAGGAGAGTTAAGTCATTAAGAGAAGAAAAGAAAAACGTGCAATTACTAAACAATAACTGAGACTGAAAAGAAGATTCGTGATAGTGTAATCCTCAACACTGTTTGAGTATGTCTGTATCAACCTCTGAAGTTGAAGTTCGCTTTAACGATCATTTGACATGAATTTTACCTCTGATCTTTTACCTTCTTCTAATTTCCATGATTTTTTCACACTACGTGAGACACAAAAGATTCGTATGAACGCATATGTGTAATCCGAAATACAGCGAAAGGGGTATGTGGGCCTTAAATTTCCACCATCTTCACTCACAGCAATTCTTCTCTTCAAATCTGGAAAAGTTGTTTTCCAAAACCACATTGTTAAAAAGCGAAGCATTTTTTGTTTTTGCAATCATTTCTTGTTGACTTGTTGACTTGTTGACAGTCAGATGTTAGATTTGACCAAAATTGGGCTAAATTGGGACCAATTGTCGAAGATTCTGCAATTTTCAAAAAACTTTGCATAAAGCACGATTGTAAGGTACTGATTTCGAATTTGGCATTCACTTTGTCAAAATTGGGAAAGCTTTTCAATTCTTATTAAAAGTTCACCCATGTAATGAAGATTTCAAAAGACTGTAGGAATCTTTGCAAAGATTCATGATTGTGTGTATCAGCAAACATCCGTGACATGTATAGGCCATTTTACAGAACAGGTTATATAGTACATTTCTAACTATCCATTTTCGACTGTTAAGTTAGCTAACTGACGGTTTTCGACATTCAGGGAGTGTCAAATTTCGATAGTTAGGTAAGCTAAGTCATTATCAAAAATACTTGGTTTTAATAGCTATTCGTCCATTATGGATTTTACAGGAGCAATCCCGAATTCTATTAAAGCACTGAATGGTGGCCGAGCTTCATTTCTAACCTTGCTTCAATGCGATTCATTGTTCCACAGATTTCATTACTTTTTATTTTATAATAACTAGAAGCCTCAGGGCTTGAACAATTTCCGCAGCAGGCCTAGAGGAATTAGCTTTAGGCTAATTTTCAAGATATCCGAATGGCTATCCATTCTGTTCTTGTTGCTTACGTGAGAACAGGTCTATCACAATTCCCAAAATATGACTTATGGTTCACATGAAGAATAAAATGATATTCGATAGAAGTGAACCAAAATCATTTGAAAATCAGGGAAAAATCTGCAAGTAACTGCCAACTTTAATATCAGGACCTTGCAATTGTTCAGGACCTTCCAAATTTTGCCAGAAATTTGAATTTGGTAATATATTTAAGTAAACATTACATGAAATTGTTCATAACTTTCATTAATAGCAGGAGAAAGTTGGGCATTTCAAAGATTTTAATCCATGACATTTAACAGGATTACAAGAAGATAAAAATTATATACATAACTTAAATCAACATAACATACAATACGAAGATCTATTTCTACTTAACCTGCCAGTGGCGGATCCAGAGGTAAGCCGCAACTTGTGTAGGAGAGTGTTAGCAATTCAAACATAAAAGAAAAAGGTTCAAATAATCCCATTGATAATATGAACTGAATTCACAACTTATGTTGATGCGCTTTCCACAAGTTGTGACTACACTCTCGATCCACCACTGTCTGCATATTACTACTTCTATGGAGTCTATAAATAACACCAATGTGCACGAAAAGACAAATGACACAATAAAAGTTCGTTAGGATCTGTATGAAAATGTTCTTTTCGAACATGATATACCTTAAGGGGATTTTTTTTGCGTGGACTAATTTTTGCGAGCCAAGGTTTGAGAGCGTTTTGCATGGATTAATTTTTTCGAGTCAGAGCTTCTCAAGGAAAATGTTTGGATTTATTTTTGCGAATGGGCATAAAGTGCAATGTGAGTATTATAATATAGCTTAGAAGTAGCAGCGAAAATCACCATTTCCATGCCTGCCACATTGCAAAACCAATGGGTGCTTGATAAGTACAAGGAAATAGTTAATATATGAAAGGTACGCAGAGCCAAAAAATGAGCAAATAAAATCATGAAATTTTACGTGGATTTATTTTCACGAATTGTTCATGTCTTGACGTTTTGCGTGGATTTATTTTTGCGAATTTGACCAAAATTCGCAAAAGTTGCAAAACTTAATCCACGCAAAAAAAAATCCCCTTAAGGTATTGTGTCCTAGAACATATTACACTCCAAATTTTCACAAGACTTTAGTGATCTCATTGTATGTATATAATTGATTGGATTCTAATCATCATCCAAAGTTTGTTTTCCTCTGACATATATCCAAACTAAATCATTGTGCTTCCATTGAGCGGTTTGCAGGATTATTTTGAACAATGTCATCTTAAAATCTATTAAATGTGAATTTAAAACTAACCAGTTCCACACAAGTGATAACTTGACCGAGCATTGTACAGTGATGAATAATTTGATATATACAGTCTGGAATTCCCCAAATTACCCTCTTCTTTAATTTATTACTGCTTTTCAATTCACTATGACCTTTCGGAGCCAGAAAAACAGTTTTATAAGACATATCGTTTACCAATATCTTGCAATTGTTTATACTTTCAGTATGTATGTATATTTGTGGGTCAATTCATTCACTAGTGATTTGTGCTGGCTATGACAATTTCATTTGTTTGTTTTTTTTCAATATCTTCAACTTTTGGTGTAATATTTATTAAATGAAATGAACATGTTTCATGCATTTATTGATAAGATGTATTCACCAGTAATGTTTTGATACTATAATACATTTTTGCTGCGATATTGAAAGTTTTTTTCACAGCAAAGTTTCGGTTACTATCAAGCCTTCTTTTTCAAGAATTTTTCCCAGAGTCAGCTAAACACCAATATTTCCTCTATAAGGAATGTTCTTATGATTATATTTCGATTGCAATAGTAGATAAAGTCTTAAAATTCTTCTTCAAAGTTTTTTCTAATTCTACAATTTCCTCAAAACATAAACCAAACGGTTCGAGAACGATTCACGTGTTCGGTGTGCATATTTTACTGACTTTTTAAAGAAATTTTAAAGATAACTGAATTGGGAAGTTTTCAACATAAAACGGCTAAAATAACTTTTAAAAGTATTCCAAAAGTATAAAAGGCTTATTATTTTTATGAATTGATATTGAAAGTGGCCTTTTTGTATTACATTTTGCATAGAGTTTTGGGTCTGTCATTAACTATTCTGAAGAAACAAACAATCCGAAATCCGAACGGACTTTCCGAAAACGGCAAAAAACTGTTACGGAGAGAAAGAAAGAGATAGATAGAATGTCTAAATCAAACAATTTCCTTCGCTAAGGCGCGGAAATTGAATTAGAAACAGCTAAAATATCAAAAGCGAGATTAGACACGATAAGTCGAGATTAGACACGATAAGTCGGCCACATTTCAGTGTTAAAACAGACAATAGAGAAGACCTATTGACTCCCCAATGATTTGATTGATTCCGCGCTAGTATCCCGGGTAAACATTTTTACCAGTTTTAATTCAGTGAGTAAGGCTTAGTAGTAGTAGTAGGATCTTTGAGACACAAATGAATCTGGTGACTTCGTAGTTTTGTATCATGCAAAGACTTCCCGTGTAATGCATATTTTTAGTTCTCCATAAGTATAAAACAATATATAAATTAATGGAAAACCTGTATACGCTTTACAGTATTTTAGTTCTTTATTTTAGAATGGTGATATCGATATGCAAAAATTTGCCAAAGCCGATCTTATCCAGAAACAAATTGAGAACATTCGAAAAATATCGCAAGCAAGTTCCATATCAACAGGTTCTGGTGGAAAGGTATACTAGAATCGTTGTAATTTTTCGATTAAGTTACATGTCACCTGTCACATGATCCGCATGTATCGATAGGAATATAATCCACTGGTCTTGAAACAACGTAAGAACATTTGATCTGTTCTGAAATTTATATGTTGTCCCGACTGTAAACTGCAGAATGCGATCACTACCCTACCTTGGCTACAAGCAAAAAGTGACCATACCTTTTAGAATATTATTTTTGTTCAATTTCATGCGATTTATCATATCACCCTGTTTTCCCACCTCATCTCCAGTGGTCAGAATCGTCAAGAATTCACTGCGACGAATGAGTACATTACTATAAAAAGCCACACAGATATGGGAATAACAGAAAAGTGAGACCTAGGACCAGAGACGCAAAAGTTATGGGACTATTCAAAGCGAATGATTTTATAGCCATTCAGCCCGATGCGTGTTCTTCTCAATAACGGTTCTTCTTCTAATTTTATTAATTCTGGGTCTAGTCATGCTACGGTCCCGGGTCTCACGTTTGATTTTAGAGTCCAATATCCCGTTTCTAGGCTCCAATTATGCCGGTATGTCCGGAAATATGCACACTATTTCAATGAAAACAATTCTCGTCACAGTAAGGATTTTAACCGCTGAGAAAAGGCAATCGACAAGATAATTTGTGATGAAGTTATGAATTTGTTTTCTGTTTTCTCCATCAAAATATTTCAATAATTAATAGTTTAGGTTTTTCAATCTTATATCTATAATCTTTGTTGACATTTTGTTTGATTTGGCTAAGCTGTAACTTCAGCATTGACTTGAACAATACTGCCCATGATTAGTAGAAGCACTGATATGTATTAGAAAACGTATCTATCTATATATTTATCAATATTGTCAAAAGTCATTGCCACAAAGAGTATTTTTATTGAAATAGTGTGTATATTACTATAGAAATGCACTCCTTTGAAAAGGTTTTTCAACAAATTTGGGTGAAGACCGTAAAATATACAAAAATATTCTAAGAAAAGTTTGATTTTTTTTCTGGGAAGGAAGAAATGTATTGTGTAAACTGCCTTGAAATAAACATGGTGGTTACAGTGAAGAAGATGGGGCAAGAGGAGGAGACAAAATTCAAAAAGCTACAAGATAAAATGAGGATAGGATCCGACACACTTATTAAAAATCTCTACAAAGGAGTGCATTTCTAGAGAAATTTACAAACAATTTTAATAAAAATGCTCTCTGTCACAGTGACTTTTTGACTATTTTGCAACAAAACAAAGAGAAATAAAACATCAAGAGAAATAACATCACTTAACATCAAAAAATATTTACAGAGGCGTAGCCAGAAGTCAGTCAAAATTTGTGGAGGAGAGTTAAGTCATTTAGGGTAGAAAAGGAAAGCGTGCAAGTAACCTAATCGCCACTTAAGACTGAAAAGAAATATCATAATGTTGAACTCCTCCAGGTTTTTTTGACTGACCCTAACTACGCCTCTGATTTAGTGGCCAGAAATTAAAGATGCACTTAATAATTGAAGAAAATTTATGGGTAAAAAGGCCAGAGATCCCTGCAGTACCAAAACATTGAACTTATCCATAATTTTTCGATCAACTAGAGAAAAGTAGAAAAAAAAAATCAATTAAAACAAAATGCGCGAAAATAATCATCTAGTTTTTTCCAAATTTTGTCACGTCCAAATTTTTTGTTGCTAATTTATGTGAAAATTCTCATTTTGAAGACAAATTTGTTTAATCCACTGCGATGGAGTTCAATTTCATACACACATCTCAATAAAAGACGCTCTTTGTGGAATTGGTTTATATTAGCAAAACAATGAAAATTAAAAACAAAAAGTCACCATTTCTGAACAATATTACATAATACTGTTCCTGAACTTGAATACATTTTAAAGACACTCCTAACCAAAAATGTTTTATCTAATCTCTCGTATTCTTATTTGAAAAAACGAGACCACATCTGCGAATGTTCTCGATAATCCAAACAGATTGCAAACTATCGTAATTACAATTTAGTATGTTGAATTTAAATTTTCTTTAAAAAACGAAGCCGACATTTTCAATATTCACACTATCTTCTTTTCTAAGAGGTGTTAAATGCGCATGCGCATTGCGTTTCAGATGTGACTGGAAATGCGGCTAACAATTTTCTTTGAAGTGTTGTGCAATGTTTTTTTTTATTTTCCATATACAGGAAAAACAACATCGATTCACTAGATCGGGAAGTCGAAAAATCTCATTATCCGAAAGGCAAATTTTGTTAACTTCAAAAGAAACGGCACCGACCTGTAACGGCAATACTCAACATCAAAAGAAAGTTCGATCCGTGAGCGATGTTAGGCCGCCCCCTCATCACATGCTTTCCTCGATGAGTCATACTGAGAAAGCAGAAAGAAAATTGAGTATGCCTGGGAGAACAAGACATTGCAGTCCCGTAAACAACAAGAGAAAAGTTTCCATTGAATCTCAACAAAAATCAACAAAGGAGGAGGGTCAATTGATGCGGAAAACCCCAAAGAACCCGTCCATAGTTTTGAATATTTTACCGAACGATTTAAATCCGCCCGTTCAAACTTCAAATACTGAATGGATTAATCCATTCAACTCTCTCTACGTCCCCAAAAATAAGACTTCCACACATTCCATGGGTTATTATTCCTGTGATTCAGAAGCCGGTTTGAATGTATTCATTGATGAAAACCAAGTATAACTTACTGTTAAATCATGCATATTGTGATCATAACTTAATTGAGATGAAGAAAATCAGAAATTGTAACTTCAAAGTCACAACAAACTAACTGAGAGGCGATAAATACTTTTACAAGAGTAATATAAAAGTGTTGTCAATGGCGACTCGAATATGTGCTAATCCGGTCGGAAAATTTGTTAAAAATCTCTGCGAAGGAGTTTATTTTTACAGAAATACACGTACTATTTCAATAAAAATGCTCTTCATTGCAGGTGATTTTTTGATAACTTTGCTCACTGCGAGGATATCAAAGAGATATCAATAATTATGAACTTTCAATATTTTTTTCTGTTCTTTAATGAGAATTAACATCATGGCAATGTTTAATATGGAAATAAGATTACCATTGTTTCATAGTGCTTACAAGTGGTTACAACTGCCCAAATCATTTTTCAATTTCCGCGCTTTAAGCGTAGGAAATTGTTTGGTTTACACATTGTATCTCTCTATCTGTGTCACAGTTTTTTGCCGTTTTCGGAAAGTCAGATAGGATTTCGGATTGTTTGTTTATTCAGAATAGTTAATGACAGACCCAAAACTCTATGCTAAATGTTATACAAAGGGTTACTTTTAATATTCATAAAATCCATATTTCATAAAAATAGTAACCTTTTTATACCTTTGAAATACTTTTAGAGGTTATTTAGTCGTTGAAAACTTCTTAATTCAATCTTTAAAAGTTTTTTTATCAAGTCCGTAAAATATACACACAGAGCACAGGAAAGACTTTCCGACCGTTTCGTTTATGTTTTGAGGAAGTTGCAGGAGTTGCTTCGTAGAAGCTTTGAAGAAGAATTTAAAGACTTCTTTCATGTCTTTATCTACTATTGCAATCGAAATATTATCATGAGAACATTCCTTATAGAAGAAATATTGACGTTTAGCTGACTCTGGGAAAAATTCTTAAAAAGAAGATGAAGGTCTCATAGTAAACAAAACTGTGCTGTGAAAAAACAGCAGAAATGTATGTAGTATCAACTTGTAACTTACAATAAAATGCATGAAACATGCTCATTTCGTTTAATAAATATTACACCGAAAGTTGAAGATATTGAAAAAAGTAAACAAATGAAATTGTGATATAACACAAAATACTTCACTTGTGAGTGAAATTGACCGATCTGTCTACACAACACTGATACAAACCGAAAGTATAAATATCGTGCACAAGATATTGGTGAACGATAAAACTGTTTTTCTGGCTCCGAAACCTCATAATGAATTGAAAAGCGGTTGAGATTTAGGTAAAGTAAAGAAGGGAGTAATTTGGTGAACTCCAGACGTATCAAATTATTAGTCACTGTACAATGCTCGGTCAAGTTATCACTGTGTGGGACTGATTCGTGTTAAATTCACATTGCAAAAGATGATATTGTTCAAAATATATATATAATCAACATTTTTTTCTATTGAAAACCACTCGATGGAGGCACAATGATTTAGTTTGGGATACATACAATGTCAGGAAAGCAAACTTTGGATAACGATTAGAATCCAAGCAATCCCTTTAAGGCCCGTAAGCTCTGTGGTTGTGGTAGGCACCTAATTTTTTGAGTGTAGTCTCCATTTAGGGTATGTAACAATACTTCATTAGTAGAATTTTGATACATGCAGCCGTTCTCAAGATAATTTTTGGGTCTCTTGTGACCCTATTGGCATTAAAGATAATTCATTGATAACCTTATTATTGTTGTGATTATGCCCTAGATTGGGTGGTTATTTGTATCCATGGACACAGTACCAAAAGATATACTTTTAAAGTTTCCAGATCTTACATCATTATATAACATTGGCATTTCTTGGGTCATCTATGACCCTAATTCCGTTGATTTTTCATGAATTTTACGTTAATTTTAATTTTGTACATTGTCTTTATTGCAAATCGCGTCCAAAACCTATTTCATTATTTTAAAGCTGTTTTCGCTAAGATAATATATAAAAAGTCTCCAAGGTCTAGGGTCACAAGTGACCCTATTGTATGAACAACACTGCAATGGTCTCCTTTGGAATTTTTCATAATTTGAAATTCGAATCGGTAGTTCAATGCGTGTTCTGATTCTTTAAAAAGTTAGTATCAATAAACATGCCGCTGCCACAGAACATTCCACTTACTATTACGCCTGAAAATGTTTGGGCTTTATTGGATTCCGTGGAAAGTGACAATGAAGATGACTTAGCAGATGTCATGGAGGATTCAGATACGGAATTCGTAGTTGAAGATGAAGAGAATGAAGAAGATCAGGACAATGATAATGAAAAAAATGATGACATCTCGAATTTAAATGACACAAATGAGATCCCCCATGGAATTGTTCACGATATAAACACAGCCAATAACAGTGGCGACGACGGAAAGAATACAATGAAAGAAATCCGCTGGACGAAGTCTACAAAGTACATACCAGTGCAAAAAGAATGCAAACTTGATGGAAAGGTACTGCTAGACATTCATCCTTTAGATAATCCTCTGAAAGTTTTTGAGAAATTGTTAAATTTAGATGAATTTATTCTACACTTGAAAACAGAATCTGAGAGATATGCTGCCCAAAATGGTAGAACATTCGAGGTATCCTTAGATGAAATGAGAGCATTTATTGGTATTAATTTTGTGATGGGATACCACAAACTACCAAGCCTTCGCAGTTATTGGGAAACACGTCCTTCAATGTCCGTAAATTTTATTGGTATTGTAATGGCGCGAGAGAGATTCAAGGAAATTTTGAGTAACCTTCATTTTCCTAACAACTATGATGCTCTTCCAAAAGATCACCCTGAACATGATAGAGCATTTAAAGTAAGATGGTTAATTAATTTTCTCAACGAACGGTTTCTAGGAGCTATGGAATCTGAAGCAGTCCAAAGTGTGGATGAGCACATGGTAAAGTTCAAAGGTAGAAGCATAATGCGTCAGCACATTAAAAATAAGCCAATTAAATGGGGCTTCAAAATGTGGTATAGATGTGCTCCAAAGACCGGATATCTATATGAGTTTGACATATATACTGGCAAAAAAGACACAACAGAATTTGGATTAGGCGAATCTGTTGTTCTGCAACTAACCGAAAAGCTTAATGAAAGCTTTTGCCGCATCTTCTTTGACAATTTTTTCACTTCACCATCGCTTATGAGAAAGTTGACAGAAAACTCATTATATGGAATCGGAGTTGTTAGGCAAAATCGAAAACTCTTGCCAAAAATTGAAAAAGCAGCAAAGAAGAAAGCAGTAGCAGATAAGCTCACACAAAAGAAAACAAAATCGCTTGTCCATGGTGAATCCTTCACTGATGATAAATCGTTCAAACGTGGAGATAGCGACTTTCTAGTGAGCAAGGATGGGCTTGTTGCTTTGAGATGGAAAGATTCTAAAGTGGTAATGCTACTGACAAACTGCATGGATCCTTCGAAGCTTTTACATGTAGATCGAAGACAAAAAGGAACGTCCGAAAAACTGAAAGTTCCGTGCCCTGCTATCATCAAAGAATATAATTTGAACATGAATGGTGTCGACATCCATGATCAACTGAAAACTGGTTATGAAATAGATCGTAAGTCTAGATTTCGCTACTATCTCCGAATTTTCTTTGATCTGATGGATTCAGCTGTCGTCAATGCCCATGTAATTTACAAGAAAAAAGTTAATGCAAGAATTAGTCTACTTGAATTCAAAGTAATCCTTGCTGAATCCTTGATAAATCGATTTTCTTCTCGAAAACGCAAATTTACTGCAGAAGTTCCCCAACTTGCTGTAGAATTACCCCTGTCAATGAAAGAACCAGATCATATAGTTCAGTTCACCGAAAGACGAAAACGGTGTAAGTATTGCGATGATAGTGGTAAAAAAGATGTGAAATGTTATACATATTGCAAAACTTGCAATGTTTCGTTGTGCGTTCAAAAAGACAGAAACTGTTTCAAAATGTATCATTCATTTTAAAAATATATGATAGAGTAAAAGTTTATTGGGACTTATTTAGCTGTATGTTTTTTATGATTACTAGTTATTTTTGAAAGAAAAGTTCATATTGTGTTGAGAAAATTTCATTTTTTAATCCTTTTTTACCCTCTCTGAAATTAGACCCAGTCTAGTTAAAGGCCAATAACTTGATAAGTTTGTGTGCTATCAAGTTGATATTTAACTCAATTTGTAGCTAAGAAAATAACCTTTCAGGAAGTAAAAGTAAAAAGGCATAGTTCAATACGAAAATAGGGGTTTGGGAACAAGGAAGTCTAAAAAAATTTTAATTTTTTTTTACCATAATTGGAAGTGTCACATGATCTTCATATGACGTCATCAAACATTTGAAAGCAATTAAATTAAAAATAGATGTTATGTTTTCTTTATATACGGTTACCAGGCTATTATAAGTAGCTTCAAAAAAAAGTTATTAAAGTTTAAAAATACGGGTCACTGGTGACCCGCCAGGCCTTAAAGGGATCACAATGAGATCACTAAAGCCTTGTGAAAATTTGAATTGTAATATGTTTTAGGACACAATATATCATGTTTGAAGAGAGCATTGTAATATGGATTCTAACAAAGTTTTATTGTGTCATTTGTCTTTTCGTGCACATTTGTGTTATTCATAAATTCCATGGAAAGGTTCTAGTAGTAATATGCAGACAGTGGCGGATCTAGAGGGTAGTCGTAACTTGTGGAGAAGTGCATTAACATAATTTTTTAATTCAATTTATATAATGGGGTTATTTGAGCGTTTTTCTTTTATGTTTGAATTGCTAACACTCTCTTCTTGTAATTCACTCTTGACGGATGAAATAGCTACAATAGAATGCACAGCGGTTTAATCTCTAAATCAGTTACTCTACTCAAGACCCATGATCAATTAAAATTCTAAATTGGAAAATCGAGTTAAAGGGACACTAAACTAAAAAAATCACAAGTTCATTTTTGTGGACTATTTGAAACAGCTTTAAAAATGCTGAAAGTCAGTTTTTGAATTTTCAAAAAATCATTTTTCGTTCCTGAGATATTGCCGTTTAAACGTTTTTTCCGAAACATGATCTCCATGGCGACGTGACATCACAACGTTCAAGAAGATATTGCTGACATATAAATATGTGAATAACTCAAAATTATTTCATGATATATTGCTAGAACATTGCATGTAGAGTGGTAAATAACTGTAGTTGTGAAAATAGCAAAGAAATTTATTGCCATTGCTACTCCGGCTCGGTTCCAGGTCCCTATTATTTTTTGCTGACAAAGCTATATATCAGCATCCAACACTGTTACTATGGCGTATTTCGATTTAATTTACGCATGGAGGTATAAAACAGAAGGAGAACGAACTCTTATTTTGCTATTATTCAGATAATGACTATTCTATTCATTGCGGTATCACTTTGATGGCTTTCGGCTGGTTGTCGGTGAAACGACAATTTAAAAACCAAATATCATCCATTATAACAACGGATCAACTTGCTGCATAGTGACAAGCAGATTATTAAACCTAAAGCTTCCTTGAGAAACAAATGAAAATCTATGTTTTTATACAGAGTTGAAGATATCGCGTAATTCATGTATAAGTTCCAATCTACATATCTTCTGACTTAAATGCGCCTCGATAGTGCCGCGGTACGTGCAAAAACTTAGGGTTATTCTCTCTTCAAAAACTGAAGCTCAGCGAAACTGCTTGAGGGGATCACGAGATATATAGACCTAAAGTTGCAATGTTTTCGTTGCATATTTGTGACGTTTTTGCATAATTCTCCCAATTCCTACAGATTATGCATGCTAAGAACTTTACCCTAACGATCTTTAATCACATTGGAGAATTGATATGAACGAAATTTTCACGCAAGAACGCCAAAATTATAAAAATTATGCAAGATGATAGCAATTATATGTTATTACACACTGAGGACTTAAACAATGCAGCGCATCACGGATAGTACAATAGCAGATTTTGAGTTCGTTCTCCTTCTGTTTTATACCTCCATGATTTACGTCCAGCAAAAACTGTTCCATCTATATATTAATAGCCGATTCTCTGTCTGTCTGTCTGTCTGTCTGTATATATTATTTTTGTATATAATATTTTTTCTGAGATCGAAAAGGTATTTTATTTCATTTCATTATTTTCAGAGGTCATCATCAGATTATTTGATCTCGGTTAGAATAAACGTTTAAGGTTCTGGTAACATTATTCATTAAAAACTTGTAATCCTGTTAAATTATCTTTACGTTCCAGTTTTTGTAGTAGTTCTGCTGAAAAATTTGAAGTTACTCTTTTTCATATTTCAAACCAAGTTATTATTATTTCTTCAACTGACATAACTGTTTCTATAATAATTGCTAGTTCAAGTACTTCAATCTCTAAACCTGATGATATTGCCTTCTTGCTTGTTACTGCTTCAACAATTACAAAAACACAAGTTTTACCTATAATGTCATCGGTTACAGAGAAGAGATTGGGCTGTTAATTTAAACAATATTGACATAAAAAGTAATGCTTTCAAACCAAAAAATTACATAGTTTTCCCAAAAAATATATATTTTATATGCATGGTTTGATTTGTTTTCTTAGTTTATATAATATTCTCTATCCTTGGGTGTACCTTTTTGTCTCCCTTGTGTATTGTTTGTTCTGGAAGGTTAAATTTTGTTGTTCACGGATGACTTTCATCATTAATCATAACCATTACAATTATTAATTTTTGTTAAGAGTAACTCAGGTAAATAAGTAGCTAAGCATTCAATGGAGGTATCGGTATCGGTTATAGAGCATAGACTTTATTTGAGTTACTAACCTTAATGCTATATACTAGCATGTAGCTTTAGCTAAAAATGCCCCCGCGCTCAAGCATTCCAATTTGTACACACAGCAAGCTATACATTGCAAGCCTATATAATGGAAACAAAAACAAACAAAACTTTGTTACTTTTTGTTATCTCTTAGGCCTATGTCACACTGATGCTAATATACCTTTCAAAAGGTGTAAATAAGGCTTAACAAGTAATATCAGAAAGTATTTGCTACAAACAAAAGAAATGTGTGAACTGAAACATGGATACGTATTTTATAATCAAAGTAAAATTTGTTAAAGAAATTATGTAAGAGCCAAAAGAAAAAAAACACTGTTTCAAAAAAAATATTAAAGCGAAAAATCCATTAGAAATTTGCGTTTCAAACTTTAGTTCAAAACAAAAAATAGCCAACGTTTACATTAAATAGCAAGAAAAAAATATAAAAAGGTTTTATTGATCAAGAGTGGAGGACAGTTAAAGAAGAAGAAAACAAGAATTTGTAATATGGCTTTCTTGCATACACAGAAATCCAATTAAAATGGCAAGATCCACCAAAAATCAGTGAATAAAATTTATTGAACGAAAGATTTAGAGCTAAAACAACACAACTAAATATAAACAATCGCACCAATGTGTAAGGCGATTAATAAACATAAGCATAATAAACATATGATTGTTACAGAAGCTTGACATCCTTTATACGATAAAATCACGACAAAACAATGTAATTCAACAGAAGACACTTGCACTTGCTTTTTGTAACTCAGATAAAACTATCTTACAACATTATACTACAATCAAATTTGTATACAGATTTACAAAAGAAGAAAAGTTTGAGTTAGACATATAAGCAAGTAACTATAACCATAAGAAAGATATTGGCAAAGAACTCAATACCAGTTGGTAGAGTCCAAGTAAATTATGCATTTATTTAAAATTTAAAAACATAAACATACGTGACTTTAAGTTTCATGCATATCACAATCATCAGATGTATAAAATATAGATGTATAAGATTTTATACATCTGATGATTGTGATATGCGAAAGTTAAAGTCATGTATTTTCACGTTTTTAAATTTTAAATAAATGAATAAGCAAATAACTATCAAAAGCACTTAAAAGCACTTCAAATTAGCATTTCAAATTTGGACAGAAGTGACAATTTATAAAATTAAATTCAAGTATTCGGAATAAACATCTCTGTTCAAAAAATATGTGCACACCCATTATTTATTATATATTTGATAAAAATGACCATTGTAAATCCCAAATGAAAAAAAAACAGATTTCGGTAATGAAAATAGACTACACATACAATACCAAATCACTACAAAGCTGAAAGTAGACGTTCGTGTTCTGGCTTGATTTAATTTACAGATTGTTTGTTGGATTATGCTTTAATTTATATACGTTTGTTGTTTGTGTAAGGAAAATTGACAGTATACCAATTTTTTTACTAAAATATCATATACATATACAGTATCAAAACAGTATAGGTGATCATGGAATTAATCCATAGTAAATTATGTTTCTGTTGTCAGATTAAATGACTATCTAGGGAAGAACATTTTTCGACCACAGATTCTTTCAAGTTAATTGTGTCTCAATCTTGTCTGCTAAAATATTATACGCAATTGTTTTTCTGACGTTCTTATTGCATATGCGACATCACATTTTTACTTGCTGTTTTTTTTAATGTACTTTCTGAATTAACTGGTTGAACTGGTTGTTCTCCACATAAAAGGTTTCCTTTAATAGCTGTATATACATCATATATGTGTTTTCAGTTCACATTATATCAGGACGTAAAATAAAAATAAATATTCAGCCTGTATTGATAATGAATTTTCGCCTTTGCACTGAAATCGCAGCTTCAATGTTCCAAGCACTTAATTACCAATCATCATCATCATACACATAGCATTTTTGTTATCAACAAAATAAAAACAAAACAATATTTTTCTGTTTTCTACATGTTTCTTCAAAGGTTTTTACGAAACCTTTTAAGACAATACTGAACTAAAACGATTTATTTCCATCATTTAACATTGAATTCTCTTGAATCATTTTAAAAGCTAGTGGGAAAAACAAAAATCTTCTACAACCCATTCGCACTGACTGAAAAAACATGGCGTGCTACTTGACTGTAGACTAGCCTCTATTCTTATCTACTTTTGCGGCTAGGCGAAAATTCCATTCTGAACCGCGGCTATAAAAGTGAACGGAGAAGAAGGAGGAGAAGAAGGAAACTGCCGGTTTTAACATATATTTCGCCCTATGGGGAAATATATAAAAATGTTTAATTAATTTTAGCATACGAACTTTTTAAATAACATAATATATTATAATAATAAATTAGGAAAGAGATACGAAAAAACATTCTGTCTCCCACTTACAGTTCCATACTTTGATACGGGAAAAACGCAAAGTCAGCTAATAATTGTATTCCACCGTGTAACGTCAACACGAAAGTTGGAAGATGATGATGAACAAAATCGAAAACTGACATTCGCCTATCTCGTGAAACTACTATGCCTCGCTTACGCTCGCTGCGGGGGCAATAAGTTTAGAAGATCGATTCACCATTTTACCATTACCCTAGCCTTAAGATACATATTGGATTATGCATCTTGATCTCATATTTACACATCATACATTTTTTGCAAGGTTCCGTGGATATTTTACTTTTTTTAATTCTTATTACAAACTATCAACTTAATTCTGGCTAGAAAACACTAGTTATGGTGTATTCATAAACTGTACATTGAAACAAATTATACTTGATACTAGAAGAATGAGAATTAGATTTACAATGTCTAACAGTGTACCCCATTTTGGAGTTCATTTGTATGAATTGATCATGATTTTCCTTTTCATTTTATGTGGAAATATTGAAAAGAAAATACTGAAAACTGACATTTAAACGCGAGAGGCCAAATATGATTAGCATCTCTGATGACATGACTTGTTTATTTGTTAAGTGTGGCTATGTGTAATGTCAATGTTGTGTTAATATTATATCAATCTTAATATTGTGCTGTCCACAACTGGTTATTACACTATTGTATTAACCAACTTGTGCTGATGACGCCTGATATTGGCAGAAACAGTGCTGTTTTCCATGCCATTGTTCATTATTTCTACGAAAATACTTCCTTTTATAGGTTTGGTGGTGGAGATATCTAATGTTCTGCTTTCTTCATTTTCATAAAGAGGAAAATATGAAAATGAAAATAAGACAACATCGAACCATCTATATTCAAGTTATTACGATTTGTAGTTTGTTTTTATTCAAAAGAAATTGAAGTTTCCACATCGTTTTTTTTTTACCCCCGAAATAGCACGAAATAGCGTTTTTAGACGATTCAGACTCGAAAATTTTCTTTGCCCCCCAACCATGGTGGGGGCCGAGGTTTAGGCATTCACTATTCGGACCTGGTAGAAAAAAAAAGCCTAGATCCGCCCCTGAATAGCAAGCAAAAAGGGAGAAAACCTTACTATGATGTCTCCCAAATTCACGATGACTGAACGTTTCTAGTTAACATAACAAATATAATACAGTTTATGTCTAACTTCTAGCTGACTTCTGGCTTCTGTTTCACGTATTTATCTCATGTAATTCGTCATGTAAGTTCTCACAATTATAATCGAAAATCCGCAAAACAATTTCCTTATTTATACACTTTATGTTGAACTAAGAACTTATATATTTACTTTCTGGGGTTGATATTTTATCTAAGAAACTTCAGAAATGCGATTTACTCTCTAGCAAATGCTGTTTGCGAAGATATTGATGACTAACGATTTATAAGTTTATAAGTTTATAAGTTTTTTCGTGGAAATTTGTTGTTTATAACGCTCCAATAACATAATAAATATAAACAAGATGCCCTGACAGGCATAAGGATTTCTGCGAAACCAGCATAAAAAATAAAAGACTGGTGATATTCTTCAAATTCGAAGATTGAATGACGTCTACAATACAACATAACATTTTTGATCGCACACTCATTGGAATCCATGAAAGCATAACTGAAATATACATATATAGATCAAAAATAGATAAAACAAAAATAGAACTATACAGTTAATCCCGCTAGAAAGATTGTCAACTTTTGTTCCCAGGGATGATGGAAATTTACCTTTTAAAAAGTGTAAATAAGACTTAACTAAAAACAACAGAAGCTTTTAAATACAAAGAAAAGAAATCGTAACCATGGATACACATTTTATATGACAGTTTTTTTAAAAAAGAAACGATGTAAGAGCTAAAAGAGAAAAAAACACAAACTTTTTCGAAAAAAAAATATTAAGAAACAAAGTAAAAGCGAAAAACTCATCAGAAATACTTTGTTTAAAACTAACTACGTATCTACTTAACTAAACATTCAAAAATATAGCTTTTAAAAAGTTTAACTATGAACGACTTTGATAAATTTTTCCTAACTGCAAGAGAGCTTCGAACCACAAGATGTTACCAACAACGAAAATTATAAGTTTATTACAAGCGATGCTTCGAATTTGGTGGAACTGAAGTTCTCCATTGTATTTTTAGTGGGAGAAATGTCTGTTTTTTCTTGAAAAAGTGGCAAAATACTAAAATACTTTATAAAAAATGTTTTGGTAATTTTCATGTAAATGTACGCACGAAATTTCAAAAAACCGCTAGGTTTGGACAGCAGAAAAAAAAGTAAGACAAGATGCCCTTACGGGCAGAAAGATTTCTGCAAAATCAGCTGAAGTATGACAATAGAAGACTAACAATAACATTCTTGAAACTTGAATGGTTTTGAATGATTGAACAATACAATTCAATACAACATTGACTGCTGCTCAGTGTAGACTGCACACAGCAGGTGGGAATTGTAACACACAAAATAAAATGAGCTTTGTTATTGAAATTTTGAAGTTAAATATGTTCAAACAGCTGGCCAAAGGTGTGCTACCAGTGAAAATTTTCATGAATAAATGATTTGAAATTATATGTTGACTCTTTTGAATGTTTGAATGAGAGTGAGAAATGTAAAAAGTACTCTTATAAATAATTACATAAACAATACACAAATTACATATAAAAGAAATGTGTGACATAACAATCAACTCAAAATGACCTAATTTAATCTAACACAATAGACGAAAAGTTTATAAAAATTCTTTTAGAAATTCGAAAAAGTTGAATGATCTTTACAAGGCATGCCGAAAGTGTAATTGATACTATGTAAAACTTTATTGCATATATACATCTAAATGACATGAAACATTGTTTATTTTGGGTCAATTAAGTTTATATTGATCCTTTCTAATATCACAGTGATTACGTATGAAAATCACATAATATGCTTTAAACATTTGATATGTACTTCCAACCTTCTTAATTTTATACAAACAGAATTCCCAATGCTGCAAATACAAAAAGTAATCAAAGATCTTGATCATTAAAAGTATATGCTCTATAAATTTATAACAAAATTTACCAAAATTTTGTATTGTGTTACTAATAGCACAGTATTTTGAATTTATACACAGATAGAACATTTCAATTTGCCAGGATAATGATCAAGGCTATATTATTACAAAACAAAACGCGATTATAGAAAAAACATATCAACAAACAAATCAACAAACATAAAATAATAATAAATACATAATAGTTTATATGAAGCTCCACCCACACACAAGCCACATACAAACAGGAATAAATTCACAACAGATAACACGAGCAAACACGGGTCCACACAGCACGTAAAAATTGAACACAACGTAATTGTTCATTAACAATCGTGATTAGGAAGGTCATTTGTAAATAGGGGCATTGTCAGTATAACTTAGCCAGAAAATCATCAATCAAAAGTGGTGCTGAGCAGACAACCACTACTGAATGTTGGAGCTGAGGAGGAAACTGTATTAAAGTATTACAACCCAAACAAAAAACAAAAAAGTCTTTTGTATCTAGAAAGGCTTAAACATTGAAACATTTTACCGTAAAACGAACAGCTTTTTGACTCAAACACAATCGAATAAAAACAAATATTTCTTAATGTAAGTGAGATCTTGGCTAAGCGAGCCAGCCCATTTAACCGGGCCAGCTCGCTTCCATATAAACAGCCTCTTAGTATGAAAGTAAAACACAACTTGAGAAAAATTTTGAAAACAGTAAAATAGGTTTTCACTGAACAGAATGAACGTTTTTGGGGTTTATGCTGTGATCAATACACAAGAAAATGGAAGAATCAGTCTGTATCCACATACTAAGTTGTTACATCTTCTTTTACAAGCGATATTTTTTGTCGTTATTTAAAATCAGAAAAATTATTGTTCAAAGAACAAAAAACTCTCTCTTATTACTTATTAGATAGTAATCCGGGTAAATATTTTTACCAAGTTTAACTTCGAAAACGTGACGAAAATTTTAATTACGGAATTGGAAATGGAAAGTGTACCCATGTTGTAGAGCTTGAAAAACTGATCAAAAAAATGTATGGGATCATTTCACTACGACCAACCGTTACAGAGATGTCATCGATCAAAGATTGAGATGACGTCATAGCTGCAGTACCAAATAAAATTTAGTCCCAAATGTTGCGTCACCCCCATCACCCGCGTCACCAACCCTAACAAACGTCAGTTATCCCTATTGGTTCTCGAGATATTTCCCCAAAAACGTCGCGTTCGATTGGGGATGCAATGCAATGATTCCCCGTGATCATAAAACAACTGACGTCAAGTGCCACGTGCTATTATACTAATCATGAATGTGTGTTGCGTGGTCGAACTGCCGCTATATGGCCACGATTAAGAACATTTTGACCATTAAAAAAACAAAAACAAAACACTCTCTAAGTTAAATGTGTTACACACTACGCGAATTAGTATAAGTAGCCTACCCGCTTGTTCCAAAGTTACTACTGGACTGCAATCATTGATGAGTTTTGAAATGATATATAGTCTGTTCTTCCCAAAACCATCAACATCATGATTAAAACCATGAGTTTCATTTCTTTATGCTTTTTTATTATTTCCTAAAAGATAGCATTTCCAAAGATTGCCGTGTAAAATCCTGACGTCATAAAAAAATTCGAAAAATAACTCAACTTCAACAGTTATTATCTTTCTTTTGGATCGCGCTAGCCGATTCCAGTTTTTTTTATTGTTTTCCTTGATTTTTTGGCTTTCCGGCGATATCTAATTTGCCCAGTTTGCTATTCGGTGAAATACTTAATTTACGGCTGAGAAATGATCTGATTTGCCGGTTTTCCCGCCTGTGGCCACGAAAATATTCGACCAGGAATCACTTTGATGTTCAGCGCGGTGGATTGGCTTGTTGAATTGATGTCAAACTTTGTAGATTATGTAAAAAAGGGCTGGGGAATCCAAAAATCGCCCGGAAAAGTTGTTTCCGATAGCCCTTCTATGACATTTCATTAATTTTCTGTTATATCAGTTCCAATTTTTTCCCTCGAAAAAAATTTTTTCTCTTCCGGTACAAAAACTATCACTTCTATCCTTCCTCTTTCCATCTATGTAATTATTTCCCTGTAAAGATCACTCAATCCAGTGAGGAAAAGCACCTCAAAGTTGGCTATTTCACCCCTGATTTCAATGTTTTCCTTTTCCGAAAAAATTTGAACGATTCAAATTTCAAAATGGCAGATTTTGGTATAAATAAACATTTGACAGGAGTAAAATAAGTTGTATATTCATCACCTTTGTTTTTAAATGATCCATTATTGATATGTTTTATCATTCACAAAGCCTTTACTTTCCCTTTAAATGTATAACAGTTTCTTGAAGATAAGTTATTTTTATTTAATGATTTATAATAAAAAATAAATGTTGTTTGTTAATAAATTTAATATCTTACCGAAATTAACTGTTTATTGTCTGTAGACCCAGATGTATCTATTATCAATGATTATTTATGTCTATTAGTCAGTTCGCCCAATGAAAAACGGAAACCAATGGAATTGGATTTTGATATTATAATATATACATGTTTTCATGATACATCTTGTTTGTCGTCTCTTGATTTTACCCTGTTGCTAGGGAAAATTTGGAGTAAATCTTGAAATTCACTAGTATATAAGCACCACACACCATATTTACTTATTTTCTGTTTAAACAGAGTCAAAAGTTGTCCGTTGCCCCCATTTCTTGTATTGTAACTACTTGAAATGTGTATTTTGTCTTGATTTTACCCCGTTGCTAGGGAAAATTTGGGGTAAATCATGAAATTCACTAGAATGTATAAGCACCAAACCTCATATTTACTTATTTTCTGTTAATCAGAGTGAAAAGTTGTCAGGTGCCACATTTCTTGTATATATTGTAACTACTTAAAATGTCCATATTGTCTTCATTTTACCCCGTTGCTAGGGAAAATTTGGGGTAAATCATGAAATTCACTAGAATGTATAAGCACCAAACCTCATATTTACTTATTTTCTGTTAATCAGAGTGAAAAGTTGTCAGGTGCCACATTTCTTATATTGTAACTACTTAAAATGTGCATATTGTCTTCATTTTACCCCGTTGCTAGGGAAAATTTGGGGTAAATCTCTAAATTTACTAGTATATATAAGCACCACACACCATATTTACTTATTTTCTGTTTAAACAGAGTCAAAAGTTGTCAGTTGTCCCATTTCTAGTATTGTAACTACTTGAAATGTGCATTTTGTCTTGATTTTACCCCGTCGCTAGGGAAAATTTGGGGTTAATCATGAAATTCACCAGAATGTATAAGCACCACACCTCATATTTACTTATTTTCTGTTAACCAGAGTCAAAAGTTTTCCGTTGCCCCATTTCTAGTATTGTAACTACTTGAAATGTGCATTCTGTCTTCATTTTACCCCGTTGCTAGGGAAAATTTGGGGTAAACCTTGAAGTAATGTGTAATTTGGTTCCGCAAACTTAATGTTTCTTTGCTCCACCTTAGTTTGAAGTAGTAAAGTATATGTTTTTTGGAGCTTCTGCCTGTAAATTCTTGTTTTAGCCCTATTTTATGTGTTGTTGCCATGGGGGAGATCCCTGTTGCTATGGATAGTATTAATTGAAAACAAATATTGCTCTTTGTAGTAAATGGTTATTCAAATATACGCTGAAAATATTAAGTCCAAATTATGAAGTGCTAAAAAGTTATGACAATATTCTTTAACCTTATTTTCAAGAAAAAATCCAATATTTTGGTGCCATTAGACATATTATTACAGTTGAATACTATAGGGAAAATATCTAACAGAATGTCAAGAATTGCCCCAAATTTCCAATACTAAATTTCCTATAACTTCGGAACGGCTTATCGTTGAGAGGTGTATGACCCCTCATTTTTTTTCTCTTGAAAAGATCTATCCAATCAGCATAGTTTCATAGCTTTTTGACAAATTTGATTTTTTGGTCTGGAAATGCTATAAAAGAATAATATTTCAATTGTAATACCGAAAATAAAAAACAAAACAAAAAAACCAAAAAGAAAATTCAAGTACGCATTTATTCTAAAAACAATAACTAAAAACACAAATTTACCCAGAAGATAAAAAGTAACAAATAAAAACATAATGCCAAACTTATACACCCATAGTACGTAAACGATTATATACCATAACACAAAATAATGCATAAACTTGATAAAATATAAACTGGAGAAAAATCCATCCAATAATGTTTCTTTTTTGTAGGAAAGTTTCATTGTACAGAACCCTCTCAACTTCATAATTTAACCATGTGCTTAATTTCTTTAATGGTTATATACACTTTTTTTTCTGACCTAATAAAAGAAAAGATTTCAGTTGAAAAACAGCTAAAATAATCACATTCATTGCAGCCATATTGAAGCAAAAAAAACCAAAAGATATAAAGTTGGCTGGATGACAGGCAGAGAGACAAAGTACAAAGCATCTTAAATTGTACAGGAAAATCTAATAAAAGGCAGACATGGTTAAGGTGAAATGAGACAGCATCAGACGTTCCCCTCACTTCCACAGCCATGAGAACCATTTTTAATTGATTTGTAAATAAATAAATAAATAAATTTCGTTCGTTCCGCGTTCCTTTTCATCCAGCATCCAGTTTTCATCCAGCGAAGATACTAAATGATAAAATTATTTTGACTCATATATCTTTTCAAAACTCAATTAATTAATCTTTCAAAACTAAATTAAAATGAAAACCATTCGTTACTGTGTAAAGGAACAGCATTTCTTCACTGCAATTTATTCTGTATAGCCATAACTAAAACGTAAACAAACATTTAAATACATTCTTCTGGTCAGGATGACATCACAGTTGAGGGAAAACAGAACACTCACCTAAATTTTTTTTAAAAAGTTTTGAAGAAAAACTTGGTAGAAGGTTTGACCATAGTGTTTGTTTTCCCTCAAAAATCTAGTTAATCCATTGGCTGAAAGTCCAGTCACATGACATCTCAACCAGAAGAATAACTTACTTACACATTTGTTACCTGTTCTTTTATTAATCTAAAATAGAATAATAGCAGTAAAAGTTAAGCAACACACGTTTTATAATAATACCTTTGTACAGACCTTTTCGTTCGTCAAACGATTAATGAAAATGGATTTTTTCTGCATTTCTTCACTGCACTTTCTTCTATATAGCCATATCTGATAACTAAAACAAAGTAAATAAAACGTTGAAACATGTGCTGGATGTATACTCGTTATTTGTGATTCGTTTTCGTTTTTCACATAAAAACCATTTCAGTATGATTTTACATAATACATACATAAATAATCTGTCAATACATTTACTTACGGCATGTGTTACCTGTTCTTTTAAATCTAAAATAGAAAAACTAAAGAAAAGCAAAAAGTTAAGCAATAAACGTTTTATAATAATACCTTCGTACAGACCTGTTCGTTCGTCAAACGATTAATGAAAATAGATTTCATCTCAACGAACATTGTCGCTATAGTTTGCTCGATTTCGGCAACCAATAAAAGCGGCGAAGCGGCGATCACGTGTCAAAACAAATGATTGGATTGCATTGCAATAGTTGCCTCAATGGTCGAACTGCCGCTATATGACCACGATTAAGAAGATTTTGACCATTAAAAAAACAAAAACAAAACACTCTCTAAATTAAAAGTGGGATGCACACACGCGGATTAGCATAATAAGATTATTTATTCACACTGGCCTTCGGGCAAGTTAGAGCAATGCTATACGTATCTTTGGCGGTAAGTCAACTACTAGTTGCAAATCGGCGGGCGAAAGAACCAACCATTACGGATGGAAGCCCACGGACTAAAAAACTCTCGTTACTTACTGATTTATTCTTTGAAACATAAACGGCATAATTTTAAAGGGCAATTGCTGTTGTTTCTTGTCGTCTGCTTTATAATAAACAAGAGACAAGGTTATTTGTTGTTATAACGATAAAACTTTATAACGCTACTGATTTAAGAATAGAACGTTACCAAATATTATCGTTTCAGTGATAACGTTATAGCGTTACAGATAAATATCGTTATTTCTTTTGTTCTTTTTAACGATAAAACGTTATCTATATAACGTATTATCGTTTGTTATCAAAATCCCCTGGGCGGTCACATTTATCAGAGAGAACTGGTAGTGATTTTGGAGTTGTTTTACATTTTCCATTTATCTCTTTAATTATTTGCCAAGTCATTTTGGAGTCATTTTCGCATTTTTTTAAATTTTTGTTCTGTGATAGGTACTGTTTGCTTTTTTTTCAAAGAGATTTTGTATTCACTTTCCAAGTATACCGTTTTGCTCTTAAGATCTTTGACATGTAATTTTTGCTTTGTCTTAGAAAATTTTTTGTGCCATTCGTAATCCAGGGATATTTTAAATCTTTTTGTCTGTAAGAATCTCTTTAAGGGGAAAATGTTTATTATATGTTTCAGTTAATATCTTCAAAAAGCTTACATATATTTCGTTACTACTTTCAGATTGCTTAAAAATACGCTTTTTTGATTGTGTTAATATACTGTTAATTTACTGTATTTCGGTCCCTGTGTCGTTTTATACACCTAATACTGCATCCTGCATAACTCTATGATCCAGGTTCTATGTTCCATTGTAAAGTAGCATTATTGAGGATGCAATCACCACCTATAATTAAAACTGCCACTCAAATATTTACCACAAATGTTTAGCATTATACAGGGAAGAAACTGTTCATGTTACTCTTCACAATGCATTCGTTGTTTAAAACACTTCTGTCTTTTTACTTCTTTAAGATCTTTATCTTGAGATTTAAAGATGTCCGAAAAGCCATCTGATTGTTTTCTTTTACAACAGAAAAGAATATAATGAGGCAAATGTGCGTGGGAGATAATCTTCAATCAGCAAAACACTAGTTTCTTCTCAGTATATTTAAATGAAAGAAGTATTGAAACAAGCTTTATCGCTGTGCAGTTAAAGAAAACTCAACTATTTCATTCACTTTCCATCATCTGCAATGTTGAACATGTATTTCGCACACTATCTGTTAATTTTAATAGTTATTGGATTGCCAATGAACTTGATTATCTTTATTGCATTACTGAAAGATAAGTCCTTGTATACACGACAACGAATGCTACTTCTTAATTTACCTGTTTTACACATTATTCAAATTGTTGTTGCATTTCCATTGAGTATAATTTCGAGTTATCATGGTAGTTGGTTATTTGGAAGAATTGGTTGCAATATCTATGGTGCTACAACGTCCACATGCGGATTTACAACAATGTTTATTCTGTCTATGATCTCCATGGAAAGGTAAAGCACGATATACTTAGTTAGTATTATTAGTTAACTTCCACGATATCTATGACAGGAAAGTTACCTTTTTCTTTACTTTTTTCAGGTATGTATCAATAGAATACAGTTTTAGAGTACGCGAGATACTCTCAATGGCTAATGTTGTGCGTTTATCATTATTCAGTTGGATTATAGCTTTCGTTTTGGCGGTTCTACCAATCTTTGGCTGGTCATCGTATGTTCTGCAAATTGATTCGACACATTGTGGCTTGAATTGGAAGTTCAACGCAGTGGATGTATCATACATCATTTTTTTGATAGTTGTTGGTTTTGTCATTCCACACACAATCATGATTTTTTTCATTGTTGGGTTTCTTAAGGCAGCACATACTATATTGAGAAAGGAAAAAGCTATAATATCGTACATAATTTTCACCGTCATTGCTTTTGATATTATATGGGGTCCGTACCTGGTATGTGGTCTTGCTACCGTTACAACAGGTAAAACTCCTCCAGGACATTTTCGGCTTATTGGCGCATACATGGCAAAGTCATCCGTTGTTGTTGATACCATCATTTATCTAATAGTAAATAAAAGTTGCAGAACTGCCATTGTAAGGTTATTACCAATAACATTGATGGTTTATTTTTCTGGGCATGCAGATCGTCCTTATTATGTGTAATTTGTAAGGGATACTTAAGGACTTAATTTATTTGAAGATTATGAAAATATTCTAAGGGGTCATGTATCATCTACCCAATTTCCCTCACATGGCATGGGTCGACCCGGCGCTATGGTACATTCACTCGCGCATGGTGAATCGCTGCCAAGGGGAATTGAACCCCGATCTCCCGCATGAAATACGAGAGTGATAACCACTATACTACTTTCGGCTAGTACATTTTTGTGGAAAATGATAAAGTGGTTTTTGAAAAAATAAGGAAAATGTCTTGCGTCAAGACGCAATTTTTTAATCACAATTTTATAAAGGCAGGTTTTGATACTGAAACATTTCTGTGCGTTCGAAAATGAAAATTCCCTATAACAACCCCCTTTCTAAATACATACTCGAGGGCTTATGGGGCGCAAGAGCGGAATTTATAATAAACCCGTTCCACATCATACATACAAATTTGAACTAAATTTCGGAAGTTTATCAATTTCCATGAAAAAATGCAAAAAAATATATTATTTTCAAATCTTCTCTTTGGTCAATTTACAACTGATAAACCGTATCAAAATAAACAAATTAATTTCTACACGAAAATATAATTCTTTTTTCCAAAATAACTTCATACGTTTTACTCTAACATATGCCACTATTTGAAAGATGAAACGAAATAATCTCGTAATTGCTGCATATGACGTCAGAGAGTTTCAAAAACTATTTACCGTGTATATTAGTAAACCTGCAGTACTTTATCATCCTTGTTACTCTCAGATCGTCATGAAAATTATAAAACAATCTTGACATGATCAATGATTCAAGGTTTACTTTTAAAACGCGTTTATCATCTTAGAAAGTCGGTTTTAAAAAAAGTTTATGTCTTATATGGTAGTAGGTATCAGTTGGAACAAAACAATACGATCTGATAAACTTCCAGTCGATTCACTCTTACGATGTATCACTGACTGTGAGCATTTCTACAGCATTGTTTTACTGAAGGAACATCTATGGACTAAATTAGTCAACATCCAAGATGGTGAAAGCTGTATTTTGCCTAACGGGATAGTGTTTTATTGATTTATTTGTTTTATCTATTTTTTATTGGCCACTATAATTAGATGCATCCACGAATACTTACAAATACGCAGCCTATCAACGATTTACTTGTTGTGCACATGTTCGTAATGGCATAGTGCTAGAAGCGTAATTCTGTCCTGCAAGGTACAAATAGGTCGGAAAACTTCTCCAGCGCTAAATAGAGCATACGTTGGGTTCAGGGAAAGTAAATATAACGATGACGTGAACCTTGCATCAATATTTCGTATTCAAGAAGAAGAAGAAGAAGAAACAGAAGAAGAAAAACAGGAAAAGGAAACAGAAGAAAGGAAGAACAGAAGGCCGTTATAAATAATCATGTAAACCAGGAAACTGGCAAACATAAATTCGTGTTCTTATTTGGGCCAACCAGTTTTCAATGATTTTGTCTCTTTCGGTGGGCGCAGTTTAAGTTTCCTTTTTTGGTTTTCTTTTTGGTTTTTTTTTTATTGATAGATTTTCTTTATCCAATGCATACAAGTAAAAATTAGAGATTATATTCTTCATGAAAGAATTGTCTTTAGTTTTTTTTTTATTTTACCTGCAATAAACTTGTATGGTTAATTTTCGTATCGCTGATCTTGGTTCAACGTCATCACTTGTCGATGCAGATGGATAAGGAAATACTGAAGGAATAACAGACTCTTGGTCATTTAAATTCTCCTACAAATAAGGAAATTCCCTCAAATAAAAACCTAGAATAATCTTCATAGCTAATAGAACATTATTCAATTTCCGCGCTTTTAATCGTAGGAAATTGTCTGGTTTACATATTGTATCTATCTGTGTAACAGTTTTTCGTCGTTTTCGGAAGGTTCGTTCGGATTTCGGATTGTTTGTTAATTCAGAATAGTTAATGACTGACCCAAAACTCTATGCTAAATGTTATACAAAAGGAATTTAGATTTGACTAAAATTGGACAATTTGGGCCAAATTTGAACCAAATTTCGGAAGTTCTTCAAATTTTATAAAATTTTGCGCAGATGACATTTGAAAGGTGCTGATTTCGAATTTGACAGTCATTTTGTCAGATTTGACTAAATTTGGCCAAATTTGGCCAAATTCGGACCAAATTTCGAAAGTTCTTCAACTTTCATGAGATTTTGCAAGGATTACATTTGAAAGATGCTGATTTCAATTATGGCAGTCATTTTGTCAGATTTGACTAAATTTGGACAATTTGGGCCAAATTTGGACTAAATTTTGAAAAGCACAAATTGAAGACGTGGATTTTGAATTTGCCAGTCATTTTGTTAGATTTGACCATAATTTACGAAAAAAGTAAACAAATGACATTGTGAGAAAGCACGAATTATATACTTCACTTGTTAGTGAATTGACTCATCTGTCTACACGTTACAGCAACGTTGAAACAACGTCGAATAACGTTGTTTCAACGTTGTTTCAACGTTGATAATGCTAAAATTCAGATAAAAATAGCTTCGTTTCACTTTATTGTCTGAACTGGTAGCCGAGTAGATGATTCGTAATTTAATGTTGTTATTGACACAGATTTTCATCTTTAACAAAGTGGATAGCGGCTAACCCAAGGAACTAACCGACACACAAAAAACAATCTTATTGTCACGCTGAAATTCTTTTGTCTTATTATAACAACATATTCACAATAATACTTAATTAATATCTTTCCACATCATACAATAACTACTTAAATAAATAGATAAAATTTAATCATGTTGTAAGTCGTCGTCGTCGATGTCATTTCCGCGTCGTCTCCTTCATCATTTGCAGCCTTATCTGAGATGGATTCCCGTGTCTTTCGGCCTCCACCGTCCATGCAGTCTGGTGCATATTTCAGCTGGTCCATAATCACAAGACGAACCTTTGCTTTGGTAACTTTCTTGAAAGTATCCATTACAGTGGCTAAAATAAAAGTACTTTTTAGTGATGCAGTCCAATTCATATGGTCATTCAGATCGATAATTATTTTAACCTTATACTTTAAATCAAGTTAATGAATCTCACTTGTAATCGCATCATATCAATAAGTTTCTTCAAAGGATTCTTTTTTGACCGCCTTACATTTTTGCCCACTTTTTTCTAAATTGTTCGATAGGATTTCGAACAATTTAGAAAAAATAATTATAGCAGACGGTTTCTACTTGTGGTTGCTTTCGAACTAACTGCTGTATTGTTAATCTCCCATTGAATATGAAAACCAGCTAAGTAAGTTTAAGTTTTTATGTAGAATTCTATAATCGAAATATTTGTAGCAGAAATTGTTCTCCTCTAAAATTTTCGATCGAAAAATTTCGATTAAAAGTGACTGTAGTTGTTGTGTTGCGCAAAAAAACTACTCAGTTTTATAATAGGAAATATAAGTCGCATTTCGGTCTCAAAAATTGTAAGGGAAATCTTATAATTTGACCATGAACATCTTCAATTCATAATAGATACAAAAAAGTTCTTTTGTGGTGTTAAACTCAATTCTCTGCTGCTTTAAGGACAAAATCTACCTGGGTATCAGATTGATGATAGTTATACAATGTAATTATTTAAAATGATATATTTTTCTTATGGTTATCCAATGTACACACAATAATAAAATTTCACAACTTTATAGGGAAATAGTTGCATATTTTTATGAATCCTGTTAAACATTTGATCTAAAATATACACAGTGACGACAACTAAAACACAAAAATTACTGTAGTGGAATTTTCTTTTTGTAAAAGTTTCTATACTTCAGGTCTATTCTTCTCAAAATTACAGCAATTTCAAGGTATCCAGTTTTTCTGATACTTTTTCATTAACATTGCAATATCTCTTGTTCTGAAAAACATTCTTAAGTGTATAAGAATCTTAGTGCAAGCAAATTCAAATTTCAAAAATTCTCTAAAATGTCAAATGTTTGTAATCAGATACCACCAACAAAACGTAATCAATTATAATTAACTAGGATTCATCGATATGGAAAACATATACTTTATGTTTTTGTTTTGTGTTTTCTTTTATAATGAAACACAGCAACCTGCTAAACACCGACAACGATAGCTCTCCTAGCATATTCAACATCAATTTTTAATTTGAAACAAAATTTACAAAAGATACATACCACACATTCATGGCCTTGCCGCTTGGTGAATCTTTCTGAAGTGCGTGTGCAATTCAATTTCATTGGATTATTTCATGATTTGGAGGGAAAACAACCAAAAAACCGCGCGCATATCGAAAAGTACATCAACAACCAAAAACAAAATGTAAAGATATAGAAAGTTAAGGGATAGATGTACAAGCAAAAAATATGTCCTTATAGAAATATAGACAATGAAAATATGTGATAAAAACAGGAAATGTTTTTTTCAAAAAGAGATCAGCTTGCCTTGCCCTCTTCCACTCATCTTTTAGACACGAAATCTCTACCCTCTCGAAAGTCTTTCAGGGAGTAAAAAGACACAAGTCTTCGACCATGACTAAAACGAACGCTGATCTAACGTTGTTTGATCAACATCAGAAAACCGACATTACTTCAACGTTATTCTAATGTCATTTATCCAACGTTGGAATTCCAACGTTGCCGCAACGTTGTTATAACGTTATCCAACGTTGCAACTTCCAACCAACGTTGATACAACGTTGAAATGCCTGCTGGGTACCGTAATAAATTAAAGAAGGGATTAATTTGATGAATTCCAGACTGTATCAAATTATTAGTCAGTGTACAAGTCATTCAGATATCTTGAAAATTAGGCTAAAGCAATTTCCTCTAGGCCTGATGCGGAACTTGTTCAAGCCATGAGGCTTCTAGTTTTATTTCACCTCGACACTTGTGTCAAAGCATTCAGCGGAAAGTGTTCATTTTTTGTTTGTCAAACATCTTTGTATTGCACATGAAGCCATATTTTCAATACATCTATGATCTTCAAATTTTCAATCGATCATTTCAACGTTACAATTTTTTGACAGGCGTACAATTGTAAAAAAAAAATATTCTATGATAAAGTCATCGATTTTTTTTAATGTAAATGCGAATTTCTGTGTCACTCTGGTCTTTTGATCTACCCTCTGATGTCACGAGCTTCGCTTACCACATTGAAATTTAAAACAAAATGGCGATCAGTTAAGCTTTAATGAACTTTCAATATTTTAAAATTTATTCAGACAGTTTCGGAAGGCACCGCCATCTTATCATCAGCTAAAATTCATGCAAAGACATCCTTAAGTAAATTTAAGTAGCTAATAATGAAAGATGCTTCATATCGTTTTTTTGATAAAGTTTTTGCTGAAATAAATCTATTTTACGTTTCTTTTTCTGTTTTGTCTGTAACTTGTTTTCTATGTTTGAAAAAAGATAGTTGGGAACCAAACTTACGTAACAGCAAGACTAACCTACTCCGGGAATGTCCCATCTTCTTCTTCTATAAAAGATTAAGCAATAGAAAGTATTTCTGGGAATTACGTGTCCACGTGTTTTACTTCAACACCAAGTTACGCAACCGAGAGAAATTTCTCTGTCACTGTTGTTACACCGTCAAATGTAGTAAATTTTCTACGACAAATATAGTAAACATCTTTAAGTTTGGAATGAGTCATAATTAGGCCAAACACGCGAAGGTCTTCACCAAGTAACATTTCAAGGGCTATCAGGTGGCTGCATAATTAAAACCAAAATCGCGCATGCGCAGTAAAAAAGACGCTAATAAGAGCTGAATGAGCCGTAATTAGGAAAAATACATTAAGGTCTTCGCCAAGTAATTTTTCCAGTGCTATCAGTTGGCTGTGTAATAAGCCTGGAATTTGCACATGCGCATTTGCAGCATGTTAGTACACGTATAATCAGTCATAATAAGGCAAAACACATGAACGTCTTCACGAGGTAACCTTTCAAAGGTGGCCATATAATTAAATCAAAAATCGCGCATGCGCAGTGAAACACCCCGATATTATGGGCTAAATGAGCCATAATTGGGCAAACCTCATCAAAATCTTCACTATGTAATTTTTGCAGTACTATCAGGTGGCCCCGTGGCAAGCTTGGAATTTGCATATGCGCAGTAAGAGACTGTCAATACAAGAAAATGGGTTATAAAGAGGCGAAACCCATAAACGTCTTCATCAATTAGTTTTGTAGGGGCTGTCAAGTAGCCACAAAATGAAACCAAAAATCGCTCATGCGCAGTAGAAATATACTTGTATGAGGTTAATGAGCCATACTAAATCTTAACCAGGTTAATTTTAAAACTCTATAAATTCAGGCTATTGTTTTCCATCATTATTTTACGTAGTATTTTTTTTGCGGAATGGAAGTCTTCACTAAAAGCATATGTCAGTTAACATTTACTTTCAAATAAACTAGTTTTCACATGTACTGATACTATTCTTAAATCTTTTGAATTTTTTCTTTGTTCAACTTTTGAACCACCTGTTTCACTAGAGCATAAGAAATAGGACTGATTTAATCCCACGTTTGACATATCAGTAAAAGTTTAGCATTGTTTAGCACGTGTGAAAAGAGAAAGACTCACAACCAATACTAAAGCCTTTCATTTCTATTATTAAAATTTATTCTGCGGCATTTCTTTGATGTAATCCTCGCCTCGCATTTTACTGGATTTCGGTTCACATGGGCGGGTTTATACGACGCTTTAGGTTTAATCCGATGTGGAAAACCATCGAATAGAGAGAAAATACGAATTGCAGATGCATCAGCAATATTCTTGAAAAAAAAAATTTCTACTCAACCTGTTGGATTGGAATAAAGATAAATTTCTCGGAGTTAGGAAGTATATTTTGTGTATATACTTATATCCAAAGATTCTGTACTTTGAAGTCGCCTGGGTGATGCCTGAAAGTATACAGAAAGAAGAATGCTTTTTCATTCAATTCTGAAAATTTCATGTTTGAGACTGTAAAAAGTCGTGAGGAGTTTAAAACCTGGCTTCAAAATAGTCATAAAATCTTTAAATTCATTTCTGGTTGGTTATTACGATCATGGAAGCCAATGGAAACATGTATTTTTAACAGCACTTGAGGGAGTTTCAAAACCGCTTTTGTGAAAATTTCAATAAACCGAGTCGAGGTTTGTTTCAATAGATTTATAAAAGTTGTAAGTCCTTCCCTTTTTATACGTCCATGATGGTATGTATGCAGGGCTATGTTTTTAAACACTGTAAGACTGTGTTTTAGGTGATATTTTGAATTAGAAAGTTCTGTTGGACGGAATTTGATACTTTGAGAAGCTTTTAAAACTGACTGATGTATATTAAGTGAAAATTGTTTAAATTATGTGAAGCATAACCAGATAAACTTTAAATTAAGCCTTTCATATTTACATTTGCCTAACTGCTACCGTAACAGTTCAAATTTTAAAGGGTCTGTTGGATGGATGAGAGGGAAGAGATGGATGGAAGAGAATTTATACAATAAAGTTTTTTAATAACCAGTCAAGTTCCACCTCGAATAACAAACAAATGCGAAAAATTAGTTTATAATGCATAACTTGGATCCCTTTAGAACATTATCTTGTCAAAATTATATCCATATTGAAAATTTATTGAAACAAAAATCAAAGACTAAGATTGGTATAATGTCTGTTGGACGGAATCTGTTGGACGGAGCGATTGCAACAAATTTTTCAAGTAAATCTATATATTAATAGCCGATTCTCCGTCTGTCTGTTTGTTTGTTTGTTCGTTTGTAAGTCACGCAAAATGGTAGATTGAGTTGTGAGCGAAATTATTTCTTTTTTTGTGTGCGACGTGATTTTGAAGCAAATACATTGCAACCCCAATCGAACGTGACTTTTTTTGGCTGATGAACTAATAGGAATAACGTTTTGTTTTTATTATTATTGTTAGTTTTATATTCCACGTTGACTTGGCTTTGAAAACAATACATCAACTAAATACAAAGAAACTAACTGATTAAACAGTTTGGACAAAAAGCTGTGCGATTTGCCAGTGTATCCTAACGCTTGCCTGACTGTCTGAGACGGGTGAACTTTTTTTTTAGCAAATGTTTAAAAACCGATAGGTAAAAAAAACTTATCATAAAACAAAATGTTTTTTTTTTTTTTTGCTTTTGCTTCTTTAATAATAATTTAATTTCTTTTTTTAATTGTTATGCGCTTCAGATCGAACGTTTTTTTTATTCACTTTATTCATTTAGCACGTGCCTTTTTCTCTCTCCTCCCGTGTAATCTTTTTAAGAAGAGAAACTATTTCCCCCCTTACGTTTGATAGCACCCATGTTAGAGCGCGTAACTTTTTTAAAACAAAAGCTAATAAAAAGTTGAAGTTTTCTCTCTCTACGTTTTGAGTGTATTGTTACACTGATAAAAGATTGGTTTTACCAGAGGTTGTGCCTTCGAATCTGCTTCTGGTTGAACACAAGTTGTACGAGCCGTTTATAAGGAAATTTGACGTTTATTGATAGAGTGATACAGAGCAGGTGGATATAGGCGGCGAGCGACGCCGCCTTGGCGGCTAGTATATTCAATATTACTATAGCTAAAACTTGATCTATTTACTATCAGTTAATTTTGATGGTATTTGAGATCTTGATGAAAATAAAATAAAAACAATTTTTAATGTGTAAAGCTTTTAACAATCTATACAAACTTAACTCAATTTTATGATGAAATTTATGGACATCTGGTAGTTTTCATCCATCAGACCGTCATTAAAGTTCCTGAAAGAGCATGATAGCCAAAAATTATAAAAACTTTAGAAGGAGTGTTGCATTTAATCATTCCTTTTAATTGGAGAAATTGCGGCAGGGCGCGAAGCCCCGAACTGCAACTTAGATTTTATGAATAAAATCGAAGGAAGATCTAATACTGCTACCTTACAACCCAATCGAGTGCGTGCAGGCAAGGAAACATTAATGTGTCGAGAAAAGAGTTAACACTCAAATTATCTCCTTTTATAAAATCAAGACAAAGCATGAAGTCTGAATAGAGGTCGAAGTCAGGGAAGAGAAAAAAGCAAATTGTTTATCATTTTCAAATGTCGTATATTTCATATCAGATATAACGAACAAATGATTTGATCATCTTTTGAACCGGAACGAATCTAAAATAAATAAGAGTGACAGATATAATATCTTTATTCTGTTTGGCGTGGGTGGGTGGGATGTATTAGATCTAGGAGGATAGAAAAAGAGAAGGAGAAACAACTCTAGTTTTTCCATTGTAATAAGCTCGATGCGCTAGCGTGTGGCTCTATTCAAATCTAAATTTTAAAATTAGCGGTTAACTGCATAATCTTTCTTTGAACAAAGAAATAATTTAACATAATTTAAGCTGTAGCAATGCGATTGGTTTTTCAAAAAACAATCCGGGCGAAATGTTATTGGCTTACACCAACTCATGATGTAATAGTTTTTGATCACAAACTGTTTCTCCTAACAGTGAGGGGAATATATTATTAAAATAATCATGGATATCATAGTTTCAAAACATATAACAAGAAATCAATTCCGAATTTATGCATCTTGGAAACTTTAAAATTCAAAGTAAAATAAGATAACAAGATTTAAATGAAAACGTCGAATAAAATCATCATCAGGACATATAAAATCTGTACACCTTTAAGCATGCATATATACAGTTGAAAGTAAAACCTTAGTAGGGAGTTAAAACATTTATATAGATGAACCAGTAAAATATAAGAAAGATTAAAACAGTCATAGTTTGAGACCTCATCATTAACAAACTAAAACACTATAAGGTCACCTAGCTAAATGAAGAACTTTTTTTACATGAATAAAAAAATAATACAGTGGGTAGCTACTACACTAGGTAGCTAGCAAAAAAATAATATATAAAATAGTTTAGCACATCTCAAATATGTTTTTCGAAGAACGACTTCTTCTTAAAAACATTTGACACACGATTGACACACAAGCTCAGTTGTGACTATGTCTCGAAGTCCAGCTACTTCACGATATTTTTCGTCAATAAATGTGATTTCAGGGGTAGCAGATTTTACTCTTGGAAATCTTCCACTAAAATATCGTCCAGACTTTCATCTTAAATTCTTCGAATTCGTTAAACTCATCCAGGAGCTCTATTGTTATTTCTTCCTCTGAGTCAATTTTAAAATCACCAGTTCCATGGTCTTGCTGTTCTTGTAGAAATGCTATGTTTGTTTACTAATTCTCACTAAATCTTAATGATGTTTTAGCAGGCACAAAACAGATATTACACGAATCATCATGTATTGAAAATTCAGGAGCATCCCCAACATACTTAGGTTGTCTTATTATCTTATTATAATAATCCGCGCTGTGTGTCACACTTTTATTTTAGAGAGTGACATATTTGTTTTTTTTTCACGGTCAAATCCTTCTTATTTTTTCCCTTTTCGTCGTAAAACCACGCCAAAGCGAGAGCGATTTTTTTGATTAGTATATGCTCCTCCGTTTTGTTATTTTGGTTTGCGCAGTGGAAATCAGCCGAAAAACGTCTTTGGAGGAGTGCGAGCAATGCAACGTCTTCGTTCGAAATTTGTCAACGATCATTTCGTGAGCAAGAAACTTCGCGAAGAAGACGGGTTTCTTTTTGTATACGAATAATAAATTTGATTGTTTTAGGCAGCAAATCGACGAAAGAACTGACGAAGAAACACGAAGGTATTGTTATTATTATAAAACGTTTTATTATCGTGTTTATTGCTAAACTTTTACTCTTATTAATAAAACAAGTGAGTTAGTTATTTGTTTACAATGAAAAATCATATTTAGATATACAGAAGAAGTGCAGTGAAGTTTTTAAAAGATAAGCTGCAGAAAGATCGAACGATTAATAAAAGAACAGGCAGCAGCATGTGTGTAAGTGATTAGTTAGCAGGTAGCACACATGCGTAGGTGAGTTTTTGAACAGATGTTTGTTTTTTTTATATATATATAGGTTTTTTCAGATGAAAACCAAACGAAGAACGAGTGGAAGAAAGTCGTGCTGATTTTACGAATTTCTTTTTATAGTTATCAAATAGTTATGGGAGTGCAGCAGTACAGAAGTAGTGTAGATGAAGTTGACATTGGTGAAAATGGTTTTACTTTTTTTCGGTGGAAAATTGTTTGGAAAAGATATAAAGTAATATACGTAAGTACATGAGTCAAACGGATTTAATAAATACAGCGTTAAAAGAGAATAAAAACAGAGTTAAAACGATCAGATCATAAAGATGCAGGTCCTACACGAGCAGTTACTGATTTGTTTTGGTAACGAACTGTTCCTTATTTTATTTATTTCAAAATGGCTCCACAGTTATGAAGTTACGAAGATAGCATTTTTATGTCTTTCACTGTATAAAAATGGTAGTGAAATTGCAGTAGAAAACAAATAGAAAGTGTATGTTTACAATAGGAAAGTATGCTGGAAAGTTAATCGAGTGTTATTAATTTGTTTACAGGTATGAAATATAGAAAGTAAAAGAGTTTAGAAGTGTTTGATAATGGCTACAGAACATGATCAATATTGTTGTTTACTATCATGATGATGTGAATTGGTATTGAAAGGTAAAGTTAAAATAGTATCTATTTAGTTAAAACACAGTTAGTATTAGTGGATAAATAAAGGATAAGAGGGATGTTGTCTGTTGTGTTTTGAATTTTCCAGCGCAGAGGAGGAGCTTTGAACTGGAAATAAAAAATGGCTCCACGAATGTTTTCATATGTTAAAAATTTTTCACTAATTCTGTCATTACGTTTGTGTTTTTAATTATTATTTTTAAGGTTAATATATTTTCAAAGTTTTTTTTACTTTGTTTTGTTTTTCTTTAGATTTCGTCATAGCATGATTAGGTTTTTTGTATATGTTTTTTGAATGTTTTCATCTGTTAAGTAGAAATGAAGCACATGATGGGTTATAATGTTGAGAGGGTTACTTAAGAGAAGAATGGATTATGTAATTTAAATGACTGTGCAATGAAACTATCCTACAACAAATAAGCGTTGTTGGCTGTATTTTTCTAAGTTTATATTTTATCGCGTTTATGCATATTTTGTGTTATGGTAATCGTTTACGTACTATGCCTAGGTATATAACTTTGGCTGTATGATTTTATTTGTGACTTTTTATCTTCTGTGTAAATTTTTCTTCTTAGTTATTGTTTTTAGGATAAATGCGTACTTGAATTTCCTTTTTTTTTTTGTTTTGTTTTTTTTTTATTTTCGGTATTACAATTGAAATATTATTCTTTTAGGCAATAATAAAAAAAGCACAAAGAAATGAAACTCATGGTTTTAATCATGATGTTGATGGTTTTGGGAAGAACTAAATATATCATTTCAAAAATTCATTAATGATTGCAGTCCAGTAGTAACTTTTGAACGAAAGAAAAAGTTGGAAGGTATCATTTTTGTAATATTATTCAATGTTTGGTTTTGTATGTCTGGGTTAACGGTTCTGAGTTATATATTGCGTTTTTTTACATTAAAGTTACTTCTCTTCTGCGTATAGATATAATATTCTGAGCCATATTGCTATTTGTTTCTGTTTTAAATCTTCTGAATGTAAGAAATGATTCTGAAATCGGTTCTGAGTTATATATTGCGTTTTTTTACATGCGTTTTTTTACATTAAAGTTACTTCTCTTCTGCGTATAGATATAATATTCTGAGCCATATTGCTATTTGTTTCTGTTTTAAATCTTCTGAATGTAAGAAATGAATTAAAAAATTAATGCCTGAAAAGAAACTTTTACATGAGTTAAATTCTGCGACACAACGCATACTGAACATGGGTGGCGAGCGACGCCGCCTGGGCGGCTAGTTATTAAAATAATCATGGATATCATAGTTTCAAAACATATAACAAGAAATCAATTCCGAATTTATGCATCTTGGAAACTTTAAAATTCAAAGTAAAATAAGATAACAAGATTTAAATGAAAACGTCGAATAAAATCATCATCAGGACATATAAAATCTGTACACCTTTAAGCATGCATATATACAGTTGAAAGTAAAACCTTAGTAGGGAGTTAAAACATTTATATAGATGAACCAGTAAAATATAAGAAAGATTAAAACAGTCATAGTTTGAGACCTCATCATTAACAAACTAAAACACTATAAGGTCACCTAGCTAAATGAAGAACTTTTTTTACATGAATAAAAAAATAATACAGTGGGTAGCTACTACACTAGGTAGCTAGCAAAAAAATAATATATAAAATAGTTTAGCACATCTCAAATATGTTTTTCGAAGAACGACTTCTTCTTAAAAACATTTGACACACGATTGACACACAAGCTCAGTTGTGACTATGTCTCGAAGTCCAGCTACTTCACGATATTTTTCGTCAATAAATGTGATTTCAGGGGTAGCAGATTTTACTCTTGGAAATCTTCCACTAAAATATCGTCCAGACTTTCATCTTAAATTCTTCGAATTCGTTAAACTCATCCAGGAGCTCTATTGTTATTTCTTCCTCTGAGTCAATTTTAAAATCACCAGTTCCATGGTCTTGCTGTTCTTGTAGAAATGCTATGTTTGTTTACTAATTCTCACTAAATCTTAATGATGTTTTAGCAGGCACAAAACAGATATTACACGAATCATCATGTATTGAAAATTCAGGAGCATCCCCAACATACTTAGGTTGTTGTGATTCAATCCTTTGAACTCTTCTTGTGAAGCTACTAACTGAGGGTACACATTTGGTTCTTCATGTTCAACTACTACACCAAAACACTCCTTCATGGTTGTTTTTTTCTTCTTTTTTAATAATTTTTGACAATATCAATTCTAGATTATATGCTCTAGGAAAGGGAAAAATATGCATTTACAATATACCAAGTTGCCAGTGGCTAGCAACAACACACTATGTTCAAAAGTCAAAGAATTTAACCAAGCAAGAGGAAGTGAAATACCTAAAAGTGACAAATCCATGAGCAACCAACTTTTTATTTTTTAACTATATACAACAAATATTTCTCAAAAGAATTCCTGGAGAACAGAAACAGTATTAATCAAAAGTAATAACAGAGAGGCATTACAGAGAGCTGTAAGTAAAAACATAATGCTGACTGAGTAAAATTTTTGAAAGTTAATTTATGCAAAATATATTAAGAAAGCGACAGTAAATCACTGTGAAACAAATCCTTATAACTTACGTAATCCTGAATCAAAACTGTTCAAATAAAAAGAAACTGACAGATAAATTCACAAGAAAGATTATATAAATCACGCAAAACACACGCACAAGTATTTCTTAAAAAAAAAACATGATCAGTGAGAGCACATGCACCTTGCTGTCGAAGCTCAAAATGGCGATTTTTATAAATTTCCTCTCGGGTTTTTGACGCCGAATGTTTTGAAACCCACAGTGAGGGACATATCGGTCTATTTTCAATAGATAAAAGCTTAATAGTGGTCTCTCAGGTGATAAATTAGTATATTTTTTATATAGGCTTCAATTAGGAGAAAATAGAACTTCATCATTTTTGCGCGGAAAAAACTGGGACGAGCGCATCGCGCTTACGTTTCTATTCAATTTAAAAACAATGCAAAATTTGAATAGTTTGAATAGGCTTTAAATTTGAGTTGTTTCTCCTTCTCTTTTCTATCCTCCTAGATTAGATCATCCTTCGATTTTATTCATAAAATCTAAATTGCAGTTTGGGCGCTTTGCGCCCTGCCGCAATTTCTCCATTTTATTTCATAAAATCTCAGTCGATCTAATACTGCTACCTTACAATCCAATCGGTTGCGTTCGGCTCCGTGAAACAGGAGCACGAACTCGGTACATCCTCTGTTCAAAGCGTTTTGTAATAAATTTTTTCCTGGAAGTTTTTCCCTTCTTCAATAGTTACGACTTCCCTACGATAATGCTTTTGCCATGTAGAGGATTTTTCAGACCGGCAGCTTTCATTGTTTCTCTTAGCCATCTAGCTATAGTGTCACTTGAAACCGGTTTATGTGGTTTTATATAACTCAAAAATAAATGGCTTGGGTTACCTGCACCTCGCCAAGGTGAAGATATTTTCATGTAATTTTTAATGGCTTTGACAATACACAAATCTTCATCTTCAGCAAATTCATAAAATGTTATAGAAGGAGGTTTTTGTCCTTGTCTCCAAGATTTTGTAAGTCTAGAATAAGTACATCTAATCTTAGACTCCAAAGTTTTCATATTATTTATATCTAAAAGTTGAGTATCTGAAGATCTACAAGATGCAGAAAGTGCTATGAGCATAGTGGTTTTCAGTGTAAGCAGTTTCTCCGAAAGAATTGCATTTGATATTTTCTTTAAATAATCAAATACGACTTGTACATCCCAAACTTTATTAAAGCGAGGTTGAGGTGGCTTTTGGTTAAATACACCTGTAATCAAAGCACTAATTTTTGGGTGATCACCCACTGATCTACCACCAAATCATACATGAAAAGCTGAAATAGCTGATCGATGACTGTATATTGTATTGTATAAATATCCTGACTCAAACATGAAAGCCAGGTAATCTAGGATGTAATTCACATTGCATCGAAATGGATCAACTTTTTGCCCATTACACCAGCTAGCCCACTTATTCCAGGCCGATGAATAACTTGAATTAGATGATTCTCTTCTACACGAAGTGATAAGTTTGGAAGCTCTCTCTGAAATTCGTTCCTCAGCCAATCTTTTCCTGTAACCAACCAGGCCGCCAGGTTTAACGATTTGTGGGAATGCATACAGAAGAGTTGACTGATGCCAATCCTGTTGCATTGCATCGACCCCTTGACTGTAAAGGTCGGGTTTCCAAGCATAATATTTTGACAACTGATGAGACATGCGGCTTGCAAACAGATCTATTTGAGGGTGGCCAAGGACTCTGCAAAGTTTTTTGAACAATGTTGGGCACAGTTTCCACTCCGAGCTCTCCCTGGTATTGCGAGATTCTCAATTGGAAATGGTGTTCAAGGACCCTGGAAGGTACTCCGCAGTAATTGTGATCTTCCAACGAATTAGAAATTCCCAAATCTCTTTTGACAGGTTGCACATTTCCATTGAGGCTGTGCCACCCCTGCCCACCCACCCCCACCACCACCACCACCACCCCCACCCCCCAAAAGATATGAGAGAGCAACTTTGTTGTCCACTTGAATGTGGAAAGACTTTACTTTTAGCATTTTGGCAAAGATAAATATGGCTAGTTTTATTGCTAAAAGCTCGAGATGATTTATGTGAAAGCCCTTTTCCTCCTGAGTCCATTGACCACCTGTTCTGATTTCTTTGCAAACTGCCCCCCAACCCTTCTTTGACGCATACGTCTGAAGCAGAAGTTGTGATTGAGGCTGTAACAGGCTCCTTCCATTGCAAAGTTTTAAATTTGTCAACCACCATTATAGTTCCTGTAGTGATAATGGATTTAACTTTATTTGAGTTTGGTAAGATTGTGTGTTCCTTAAGTTTAAAATTTATTGATGTTGCAAACTTCGGAAATGTAATTTTGATGGAAGAACAGCCTGAATTGTGGATGCTAATACCCCTACAAGACGTGTTAGCTCCAACATTGTTGTTATTGGATTCTGGTATAATCTCAAACACTTTGTTGTGACAGATGTCATTTTCTCCTCTGTCAATGACAAAGTCATATTCTTGGAATTCACTATGAGACCAAGAAATTCTATGTTCTGGGTGGGTTGGAGAGGTGACTTTTTCCAATTCACTACAAATCCTAGATGTTGTAGAAGGAAAATTACTGTATCTCTTGCCATCTGGACCTCCTCCCAGGAGCATCCCATTAGCAACATATCGTCCAGGTAAATAATCACTCTGATATTCAATCTTCTCAATAATGAGATTGGGATTTTTAATAATTTCGTGAAAATCCTTGGGGCAGGACATAACCCAAAACAAAGGCATAGGAATTCGTATAATTTCCCTGACCATAGAAATCTCACCAATTTTAGAGATGTCTTGTGAAGAGGGATGCTGAAGTAAGCATCCTTCAAGTCTAGCTGGCAAAAATAACCTCCCTTCTGCAACATGTATTTCAGAGAATGCAAACCTTCCATTTTGAAGTGTTTGTAAGGAACAAATCTGTTTAACGCTTTTAGATTTATCACAGGTCTCTGCCCCCCATCCTTTTTCGGAACTAGAAACAGATTGCTTAAGAACTCCCTCTTTGAATGATTTGTTTGGGAAATAGCACCTTTTTCCAATAGTGCCTCCACTTCCTTCTCTATTAACAAAGACTGTTCCTGATTTAAATGGGCATTTGGCACCACATTGTTTTGGGTTGGTTGTTTTAATAGTGGAATTTCGTATCCTTCTATTACTGAAAAAATGTTTTGATCTTTTGTCAAGATTTTCCAAGCCGGAAGAAAGTGTTTCAGTCTTCCTGCTAATGGCACCTGGGGTATCACATGTTCTGAAAACAACTTTTTTACCACTGGATGAACATGAGGAAGGTCCTCCATGTTCATTATCTGTGGAAGTGGAGAGGTTATGGGAAAAGGTGAATTTCCTTGTCCAGACATAATTACCTTTTCCTTTGTTGTACTTGCTGTAGTAGTTTGAGGAATTCTGCCCTCCACCTCTCCTTGAGAAGCGAGCTGGCGGAGGGCCCTGTCGAAAGGGCATCCTTGATTGTGGTCCACGGCTACCACTTGAAGAGTTAGCCTTCGATGCTACTGGTGACTGATTATTTGATCTTCGGAATGAATCTCCAACAAAAGCCTTCAAGGATTCCTTCTTTGCCTTCATGGCTTCTATAAAGTGATCCCTAAATGCTTTCCCAAATAGGTTTATGTCCTTTTCTTTGAGAATATCGGACTTTTCTTTCAATGTAGACGATACCTGCGAACCGGTATACAAACAGGATAGTGCATTCTTCCGTCGTTCGTAAGTTAAAAAATTACTTGTTTGTCCAATTAATAAAATTGTTTGTTCTGTGCGTTGTAATAACTCCTCCACTGTCGGAACATCCTCTTGATCGCCGCCATCTTTGGCTTTATCAAAAGCCAACCATACTCTGGATAAGGGACCCATTACATCAAGTAGCTTCCTTTGGGTCTTTTCCAACACAGACTCCATGTTCAGTTCCTGTGTTTTCTTTTTCTCTCGCAGAATATCTTCCAAGAAATCATCCAATTTCCGGACTTGATTTATATTGGAAGGGCAGGGGTCAGGAACTGTAACAGCTTCCTTCACCTCCCTATCTGGAATGAACTTCTCAAACAGTTCATTAGCGTAAGTCGACATTCCTTCCGGCAATGTCCACTTAAAATTTTCTTCTTCTGATGTTATCTTGAAACGTTTATAATTTTGTTTCTCGCTCGGTTCATCTTGTTCCTCTATAACAGATAAGGTTCGTTTTCTTGTGGGAGTTTCGTTAGTTGAACTTTCCCCGTCATCGATTCCTTCTGTCACTATTAAACTCCCCTCTCGGATGTTTGCCATAATAACAATATGATAAACGTGCGATACAAACGGATTAAAATTCTTGAAATATTTATCTAATCGATTTTCGTTTCCTTCCTCGTGCACGGACAAGATTGAAAGAGGATGTACCGAGTTCGTGCTCCTGTTTCACGGAGCCGAACGCAACCGATTGGGTTGTAAGGTAGCAGTATTAGATCGACTGAGATTTTATGAAATAAAATTGGAATGTATAGGTTATAATCTTTGTTATAAACTGAGTGAATTTCATTTTTCAATGTTTGCAACACAATTCAAAATATCACCTTTAATAGGATGATTTTGTAAAGAACGCTAGCCCTGTGTTATGGTATAGCTATAACCTATATTGTAGGCCAGATTTTATTTTATTTTAGGTATTTCGTCACAAATGTAAACTGAAAATTGAAGCGAATAAAATCTATTATGATGGAAAATTGGTTCTAAGAAGATCTGAAGTAAAGAAAGCTATCAAGACAACTTATGATTTATCAAAGGATGCCGGTGCAAGAAATCTTGGCTACCGACTAAAGGAAGTATATATATGAGCAAGCGAAAAACTAGTAAACAGTGTGTATTGAACACAGTATATTGCGTCTAGTAAGTTTGACAGCCTAAAAATGAATATACCTTCAGTCAAAAATTTATATAAAAAATAAACATGAAGGAGGTCAAGCAGAAAGAAATAATAATGATAAAAAAGAAGATTTATATGTCACTGCAACTCTGAAGCTCCCGCCGAATCAGTATTTCGTTTGCAACACACCTTTCCCGAATTTCTGTTTAAATGCCGAGTTAATGCTTAGTTATCAAGTTTAGCCTCGTTTCTATGTTTTTTACTGTCTTTCTAATTTCATAATGTTTTCAGTAAGTAATAGTTACTCGTTTTTTCAGTTCCCCAGTGGAATAATTAGAAGTAATTAAAAGTTTGAAAAAGAGGCGAAACTTAGAGGCTAGGCTATAACATGGTGTTTAAACAGAAATTCGGGAAAGGTCTACTATGGATTAAATTTTATTCTTATGCTTTTAGTTAAACATTGCCCGATTTTCAAATAAACCACTTATTCAACCAATCCTTGCAACATCAGTTCAGGAAAGACGTCAAGTTGATCTCGTTGACATGAAAAAAGATGCTACGGAATTTAATGGGCAGTTGTATCGTTATATTCTGACCTTGATGGGCGTATTTAGCAGGTAGGATTTTTAATAAGTAAGTAAGCAAGTCAGTAAGAAACTGAGAGTCCTTTAGGCTTCTGCATACCACAGTGGCACTTCTGCGTGATGTTAAGAGGTAGATAAGTTATGATCGCTGCTATTAATATATGTTATGTTTGTTTGGTTGAAACCCTTATCTAGAAAAAGTGAACACGTTGCACATGAGTTAAAGCTGATCTACTCGGAACATGGTCAATCTTCAATACTTCAATGTGACAGAGGAGGAGAGTTTAAAAAACATGTGAAATTGTTTTGCAAGAAGCACCGTATAATAGTTATAAACAGTCGTCCATACCACCCACAGTCACAGGGGAAGGTAAGTTTGTATTCAGATATAGATATACGTACGAGTTGAAACATCTTGGTTATTCTCATTTCCAAGATTTGATATAGGATGACGGGTGATTAAAATGTATTGTTTGTATCTTACTCCTATGAATGTGGTCTATTGGAATGGCACCTCTTTTACTGCAAATTCTTCTACTGCTTCGTCGTATCACACACTCACAATTTTCTAATGATCGACATAATCAGAATGGGTTACTCTTACATAACATTTTTCACCTGCGTGAGTGTTCCAGCAGGATGTTTGGCTATAGAGCTCGCAAGTGCAAAGACCAGTCCCTACCTCTCAGTCTTCTCTCATAAAAACATCCAATGCAGAGATTATCGTCGATATGACCCGGAGAAAATGAAAAGAGATATTCGTGCATCGAAAATAAATGAAATTGATCAGTACACCGACGGCAACATCTAAAATCAATTCTCTGCGATATTTTCCAAAAGCATGCGCCACTTACTCAAAAGAGAGTGCGTGGAAAACCCTGTCCATGGCTGTCAAACGAAATAAAAACAAACATGATCAATCGTGATGCTGCCCTTCGAAAGATGAGACAAACGAATTCAACGTGTGACGTAAATGCCTACAAAAGACTACAGAACGAAGTGAACATAGCTTTGCGAAAAGCGAAAGCTGATTATTACAAAGATTTATTGAATGAAAACATTACCAAGACTGATAAGTTTTGGAAAATTTTGAAAAACGTTTTTCCTGTCAAATGTACATCAACAAACAGCAAATCTTATAAAATTGATGGAAATCTGACATCTAAAATCGTAAATGGTTTCTGCAACCGTTACTCTACAATCATATCACACATCAAGAAACCATTGTTCCCTCTGAGTAATATCATCTGGAGAAGAAGTAAACCATGTGCTAATCGATCATTTAAAACTTTCCATTTTCGATACATATCTGCTACGCAAATCAAAAAACACCTCAAGAAATTAAAGAAAAACAAATCATGTGGATTGGACTTTCTGCCACCAAATTTACTAAAGGACTCTGCAGACGAAATCACATATGCTCTAACATACCTCATCAACCTCTCTCTCAAAACTTCCAAATTTCCAGCAAATTGGAAAATTGCCAAGGTTGTCCCGGTGTATAAGTCAGGATGCAAAAGCGATGTTGGGAATTATCGACCAATCTCTATCCTAGCAGTATTATCTAAAATAATGGAGCGTGAAGTTTATTCTCAGCTTAATGACTATCCAGAAGAGGGGAAAGTAATTTCTCCGTATCAATTTGGGTTTCAAAAAGGTAAATCCACTGAACATGCTACTTTAACATTACTTGACAACATCCGAAACTCCGTTGACTCTGGAAAGCTAGTTGGTGCCTGCTTTATCGACCTTCGTAAGGCATTTGATACTATTGGACACAATAAGCTAATTGAAAAGCTGGAATGTTATGGTGTACGTAATAAAGAGCTAGATTGGTTTCGAGACTACCTGTTCAATCGTCACATACGTGTTTGTCTGAATGTTACGTTATCAGAAAAGAAAGCACTATTCTCAGGTGTACCGCAAGGTTCCATTTTGGGACCGCTTTTATTCATAATCTTCTTCAATGACGTAACTGAAAACCTGCTTCACTCGAAAATCGTGAAATATGCTTACGATACTGTTATCACCTGTGAAAGCAATGTTCTTGATGATGTTGAAATATTTTTAAATGAAGATCTCTTAAACCTACATGAATGGTTTAAAGAAAACGAACTGCTGCTGCACTTAAAACCAGGAATAACCGAAGTTCTGTTACTTGGTACATCCAAAAGAATAACTAATCAACGCAAAGAGATCGAAGTGAAGATTATGGATCAAAAGATAAATGTCACTCAACATTATAAATACCTAGGTGTCGAAATAGACCCCACCTTGAACTTGAATTCCCATTTTGAGAAAACGTATAAGAAAATGTCAAATCGTCTAAAGCTACTGGGTAAAATGAGAAGATTTATGACAACTGATGCTGCCCATAACATTGTCAATGTGGTGATTTTACCATTGTTCACCTACTGTTGTCATCTGAAGCCTACATTCAATGAAACCCAATCGAAACGAATTACATCTTTTGAACGCAGAGCGTGTGACCTGGTAGGCGGTGGTCGTCAACATAATGTTAACATGAAAGATTGTGGGAAACGTCGATTATGTTTTTTGTTCAGGATGTTCTTCTCGGCAAAATAAAACCACCTCTTGATGGCTACTTTGAAATATCTAATACGAGGGTCACTACCAGGAACATGGGCTTGTTCGTGCGACTCCCGAAGGTGAAACTGGAATATGGTCGACGGTCAATTCGATATATGGGTGCAAAGATATTTAATGAACTTCCGATTAATATTAGGAATCAATATAAAGATGACAATTTTGAAATTATTTTGAAAAACCACAACTTTTAGACACTTCTTAATATTCTTTCGTTTTACACTTTGCACTTTTGATATTGCTATTCTCATTCCTATTTCTATATCATGTGCTCTTGTGTCTGCTATTTTTCACATAATTAATAGTTTAATAGTTAAGACTTAACAGAGTTTAATAGTTAAGATTTACAGAGTTTAACCATCTGTCAACTGTGCATTGTCCTTACACAGCCCCGCCTTTTTATTTGTCCACCCTGTACATTTAATTTGACTTTGTTTTATCTTTTTTTATCTAACAGGACGCGTGTTGATAACAGTATCTGTATATATTATTTTTAATTGTACATTTATTGAAACGCTTTTATCCTGTATAAATATTAGTCATAAATAAATAAATAAATAAACTAAACCTATGCACAAACTGTATGAAACTAATTACTGCTAATGTTTTTTTTAGGTATTATATCTTAATTATCTTAACCTCTTTTTAGGTCGAACGATCACACAGAACCTTAAGAAATAAAATCTACTACGACTTTTCAACCTTCTCAAAAACAGGTGTGAATTGGGTGACTAGAATTTCTGAATATCAAAAAGTCCTTAATGAAGAGTGCAAGTTGCAGCTGGGAAATCGAAATCCGTTTCAGGTACCATTTATGGGGCGCTGTAGTGGACAAAATTCTGATATTTTGCATTATATTATCATTTTAAATATTGATTCGATATTTCACGCAGAAATTCGTTCTAAAGTGCATTATTCATTCCAAACTTTGAATATATAGTCTAAACTTTAAACATGTATTCTAAACTTCATATATGTATTTTAAACTTCATATATGTATTCTAAACTTCATATATGTATTCTAAACTTCATATATACATTCCAAATATGCTTGCTAAACTTTTCATGCACATGTCTTTATCAATCATTCCTTCTAATAAATTACTTGATAAGTGGACCAACCGAATATGGCCCCCCAAAAAGTTATTTTTGGCAGGTAACCGTGTTCTAGGGTGCTGGTTTTTCCGAGTAATCCGATAATCCCGATTTTTCGGCAATTCCGTGTAGATAGAAAATTAACAAATATGGCTGACGACAGCCACGTTGGCACTTCCGTTCACGTTGTTGAGAACTTTAGGAACATTGCTTCTTTGCTTGAGGAAATAGAGCAGAAAAGTAACACAGAAGACTTGGACACCTATGAAAACTTATTTGAACAAGTCAACGAAGCATTTGAGTTTGTTAATTATGTGCACGAACTCATCGTACTGGAAGAGGAGCAGCAGCAACTGATGTTGATGATCTTGAAATAACTACTGACCAGTGTTTCCATTCCTTGGAGCATTGCACTCAGCAGCTTTGTGAATGTTTGAGGAAAATTGCAGATGGTTTAAACACTTTAATTGATGAAGTACAAGAGAAGCAACCTATTTCTTGTCTAAGAATCTACTCTGGAGGAAGAGGTAGACCAAAGTTCGGGGTGTCTAAACGTCAAATTGAATTTTTGAGAGAGATGCATTTTTCTTGGGTCAAGATAGCTAATTTGTTAAGGATTTCACCCAAAACTCTAAAACGTAGGAGAACACAGCTAGAAATAGATAGTGACATTGAATATAATGAGATACTTGACGAAGATTTACGAAACATCATGCAAGAAATAAGAGTTATTACACCAAACATTGGGCAAACGAGAATAATGGGAGCTCTCAAAAGTAGGGGTTTGCGAATTCAGCGTTGGAGGGTTCGTTCAATACTTAGAGAATTGGATCCTGAAGGAACACGGTTAAGATGGAAGACTACGATTAAACGTCGAAAATATAACGTTAAATTTCCCAACTCATTGTGGCATATTGATGGAAACCATAAGATGATCCGCTGGAGATTAGTGATTCATGCAGCTATTGATAGATACTCCAGAATGATCCCTTACTTGCGTTGTGCTGGAAACAACAAAGCAGAGACGGAATTTTTTCAAGGTGCCTGTCAAGTGTATGGTTTGCCCTCGAGGGTACGAAGTGACCATGGTCTGTACAGCTGTAGCTCGAATGATGATTGAAATGAGAGGTACTAACAGGGGCAGTGTAATCACGGGCAGTTCTGTTCATAATCAGAGAGTTGAGCGTTTGCACGGGGATGTTACCAGGGGTGTTTTGCAAGCCTACATCAACCAATTTTATGATATGGAGGAACAGGAAATCTTGGATCCTTTGAACGAAGTTGATTTGTTTTGTCTTCATATTGTTTTCATGAAGGAAATAAATAAATCTCTCGAGGAATTCGTAAATCAATGGAATCATCATGCCTTGAGCACAGAAAACAACAACTCGCCTTTTCAACTTTGGGTTTCTGGCATACTGCAGAGTACAAGTAATGGACAACCAATTCTAGATGAAATAGTTGATCATGAAGATATAATTTGGTATGGTGCAGAAAGAGTAGATGATGATTGTGCCTCGAATGAATGTTCCTCTGACTGAAGATGGTTTGGAATATATAAAATCACTCGTCCCGGATGATACACCAAAAGAGCAAATAATTGACAAGTATATGCAGATTGTTCAGATTACGAAGGAAATGATAAATTCTTGAAAAATTGCAGTTCTATTTCATTATTGCATCTAAGGATGTCGAGCCTAATTTCATCATTGTAGTTATGTTTACGATGTTTTTCTTCATTACCTTTAAACGTATTTAATTTCGCGCGTATTACAAATAAATTTTTCGTGAGTGTTAAATTTCGTGAATTTTTAAAAAAAATCGGGAAATTTAACACGCGAAATTTAATACGTTTAAGGTTTCTTTTATGATTTTTCCTTTTTCTTATCAATTTTAGTGCATGCTTCGGTAGAATCATCCCTTGTTAGTTTATGTTATACTTCAAATAAGATACATCAAGATGACCCTTAATTTCATGCTAACTTTGTTAGCACATACGCACTAAGATTGTTTTCTACACAAGTGTCTCACTATTGCTAATCTTTATGCAACGAAAATTACGATTGTATTTTTATTTTAAAGAGTCAGTGAAATAACCAGACAAAACATTTTTTGCATAATTACTGAAATAGTAGAAGTAGAGATTGTGTTACACATTAGTTTGTTTGCAGTAGGGACATGGTTAAGGCGAACAATTAATGTAAAACAAGCAGTTGCAGAACAAAACAAATTCTTTCACACACAAAATATCTTAAAAGATGATATAAATGAATACATGAGTCATGACGAAAGTGATCAAGTTCAGCAATCAATGTTTAACAAAGTGCTCTTGTACAGTGCCTTTCCGAGTGCCACTTTTGCCACGAAATTTGAAAATAAGAAAATGTAAAAATCTCTAGAGGAACATGAAAATAACGTGCTAAACTAAGAATGCGACCCATATTACTAATGAATGGAAGAAAATAAAATAAGGTCAACAAAAGTATTTTTATAGTCGTATCCATCAGACATTGGTAAGAATCGACCATAGGAGCTACTTGCAAAAAAAAATACTTCAATAAAACTAAAGGTAAATGGCAATGCCATTTACAACTGAACAAGGAACTTAAAAAATGTTGAAGTATACTTTTATATTGCACATTAACAACAAGGCTAGATCATTTCCGTATACAATTTTATTTGTCCCAGACAAATTTTAGACACTTCAATCTTTTCCAATCTGATTAACTAATTATGCAAATCAGTTAAGTCAGAAACAAAGTTATGATTAAAATTGCGGACAAAATGCCATCATTTAGTAGTTAACATACACACATAATAAAATGAAACAAAACATGAAATTGTCCATGCAGTAATAGTATAAAAGCATCATAGACACAGTTGAAAGAGTGTCCATTTGAACAAATGACAGCATTCATAGCAGCTGAAAATGAATTCTGGTCAGGAAATCCCTTGGAAATGTTCAATTCGTTTGTGCAAGTTTGAGCATGTATTGAAGTTTGATCTGTTAAGTCCAAATGAGGGGAGGCAAGGTGCCCCAGTTACAAAAGTAAGGAACTGTTCCAAAATTGGTTTAGGCGCATTCAATAAAAAATGCTCCATGTAATCTTTTACTTTCAAGTTAGCCTCATTTGTTCCATTGAAATCAAAAACTAGTATGTCATAAATTCTTTTTCCATCGAGCAGATGTTTATTGAAAACAAATAATTCTTCAAATAAACTTGGTCTTTTCTTCATTTCATTCCTAAATCCAAGTATGTCTAACCCAGTGGCAAACTGGTCAAGCACAGTTTTTCTTTTCCCAATAACATCATGCATTATAATGCTGTGCAAAAATCTGTCTTTGTTGTCATTCTATAAAATAGTTTTTCTTGCACTTGTACACAAGATTAGCAAAATAACACTTTAGTCAATGTAAATATTAGATGAACATGTTTACACTCAGGTCTCTAAAATGGGTGTAAAACAGTAGGAAGTTTGAAAAACAAAATACAATAGCCGAGGGTAGCTTTTTAGAGTGAAAACTAATAATATAAAATGTCTAAAAGTAAAACAATATATCAAAAAATATGCAAAACTATAACAATAAATAAAAATAGAGAGTGTAACTGAAAAACATAGCATATAACTATTTCAGGAAAACTTTATTGGACAAAGCACAAGTTACAGTCTCAGTTCATGAATCTTCATTCAAACAAGTTGCCAATGTTGAAATTACAATTTTTAGCCTGTTTAAATGAAAATATAAGTACTAATATCTAAAGATGCATTGCCTTTATTAAAGATTAAGTCACATGTTCACAGGAAATTAATTTGATTAATACTGCATACAACGATCATGGAGTGGTATAACTCTAAATCATGCAATTAAGTATAGGCTTGACTTACAGTCAATATCATTGTTAATCCTGAATCAGTTTGGTAATACAACACTTCTTCTTGATCCAAATCACTCACATTCTGTGACTGAACCACCTAAGATATAGATTTAAAGTGAATTATATATAAATCAATGTTCAATATACAAAGATGGTAAAAATAACTGTCTGATAATACATACTTTTTTGACAAAATCTTGTGTTGCAAGAGAGCAATCATCAACAGTTACTAGTTGCATCATTTTGTCTATGTTACCATCTATAATGTACTGGTATGCAATTGGACTAAACAATGGAAAGCCATGTCCTCCATGGGCAACAGAATGCACAACCATTCTACCAATATATTTCATTAGCCCTGATGCTATCATGTCTGCATTATAAATTGGTAGTTTGTAGCCATTTCCTTCAAAATACCTATCTCCCAATTGCTTCAACAGTTCTGTAAAAAAGCTTTTGGCAACACCCCCTGTATCTACAGATGGTTGTTCACGATACTGTATTCTGAGCTGTATCTAATGATTCATCTTTGTAGTACACCAAAGCATCATTTATGTTATCATCTTCATCTACTTTGACTTTGACTTTTTCCTTTGTCATTCTTGTTGAAATCAATTTCATTATATCATTTAAAAGTTTATCTGGCAAGTTAGAAGAAAATATGGGTACCATAAGAACATCATCTATATCATCACTGCTTTCACTGTTATCATTGGTTAATGCCAGGGCACATGCTGCAACAGTGTGAAATGACGACAGTGACTGTTGTAACTCTTCATCACTATGATTTGGAAACATATCTTTCAATTGCATAAACTTTTCCTGACTACTAGCCAATTTGCTACCGCTGGCTGACTGATTGTCGCTGGTTGTTGACTTGCAAGGAACATGTATCTGCTGCTTATTATCCAGGTCTTCTAGATCAGACAGGTCAGAGTTGTCTTTATTTTCAATACAATTACCATCATCATCTTCACAGGCTTCATCTTGCATAAGATTTTTACTTGGCTGAATATAAATTGCTCCTTGTCCTGCCAGACTAAGTGCACGAGCTCCACAGTATTCCACACCAGCTGCGATATTAGGTGGAACTATCTGACCATAACATGATTTCACAAAATTAAAAGAACAATCAAGAGGAATGCCAGAAAATGCCTCAATAATAGCTTCCTTTAGTTCGAACTCACTCCAAGATTTATCAACTGGGTAACTATGTATAACAAATCCTCTATTTTCCAGATTCAAACGTGCTTGATGGGTAGGCACTGCATTTGTTTCAGGTGAAGGAAGTAACACAAGATCTTTATAAACTATGGCAGATTTTTTAAATTTCTTCTTAGCAGCCTGGCCCGTTTTTTTTGAAGAAGTGAAGGTTGCTTGCCATTGTTTTGCAGGTCGTCTTTTCTTGAAGGAACTTTCCCTGCTGCTTGACGACAGCAGTGTAGGGAAAGAATTTCTGATTTCCTTGGCAACTGATAATCGAAATCCACCAGTAGTGTTCGATAATAAATCAATATCACTGTTGCTGCTACTGGTGCTGCCACCACCACCATCATCGTTATTGCAGTTGCTATTCCTGTCATGAGTTTCGCGATGACGGACAGCTATTGATGATAAAACTGGTTGTCTACTCACGTTTTGTTCTAAATTCTGTAATAGCTCGTTAGCTTCCTTTGCAATATTAGATAATGAACGTCTGATGTTTGTTGTCATGTGTTTCACCGCTACTTGACGACGCCATGTTTTAAAATTGAATGTACTGCTTAACCGGCTACCAATGCTAAACCGGGGAAAACCGGGAGATTTTTCATTCGGTAATTTTTTCTCGCTGTGCATCATGCCATACGGAATGAAAAGTTGCCATAGAAAATTGAATTTACCATGCCAAATGAAAAGACCATATGGTAGAAAAAATTACAAAAGTTTATTGATTTTCCACCAGAAACTTTTCACTTAGAATGTATAAAGTACTAGTATCCCGGGTAAAAACTTTTTACCGAACTTAACTTCGAAAACATTAGGTCAAATCCACCATTCCTGTGTACGTACCCTGTGACGAAAAAATAAATCATAGAATCGCAACTCAAAAACATCCCAGGAGGCGTCGCTCGCCACCCATGTTCAGTATGCGTTGTGTCGCAGAATTTAACTCTTGGAAAAGTTTCTTTTCAGGCATTAATTTTTTAATTCATTTCTTACATTCAGAAAACTTAAAACAGAAACAAATAGCAACATGGCTCAGAATATATATTCATATGCAGAAGAGAAGTAACTTTAATGTAAAAATATGCAATATATAACACAGAACTGTTTACTAAGACATACAAAACCAAACATTGAATAATATTACAAAAATGATACCTTCCAACTTTTTCTTTTGTTCAAAAGTTACTTCTGGACTGCAACCATTAATGAATTTTTGAAATGATATAGTTAGTTCTTCCCAAAGCCATCAACATCATGATTAAAACCATGAGTTTCATTTCTTTATGCTTTTTTTATTATTGCCTAAAAGAATAATGTTTCAATTGTAATACCGAAAAAAAAAAGAAACAAAAAAAAAAAGGAAATTCAAGTACGTATTTATCCTAAAAACAATAACTAAGAAGAAAAATTTACACAAAAGATAAAAAGTCACAAATAAAATCATAAATTCAAAGTTATATACCTAAGCATAGTACGTAAACGATTACCATAACACAAAATATGCATAAACGCGATAAAATATAAACTTAAGAAAAATGCAGCCAACAACACTTATTTTTTGTAAGATCGTTTCATTGCACAGTCATTAAGTAAGTAAATCTTAAGTAACCCTCTCGACATTATAACCCATCATGTGCTTCATTTCTATTTTAACAGATCAAAACATTAAAAAAACATATACAAAAAACCTTATCATGCTATGACGAAATCTAAAGAAAAACAAAACAAAGTAAAAGAAACTTTGAAAATGTATTAACCTTAAAAATAATAATTAAAAACACAAACGTGATGACAGAATTAGTATAGCTGAAAAATTTTTAACATATGAAAACATTCGTGGAGCCATTTTTTATTTCCAGTTCAAAGCTCCTCTCTGCTGGAAAATTCAAAACACAACAGTAAACTAAACATCCCTCTTATCCTTTATTTATCCACTAATCTAACTGTGTTTAACTAAATAGATACTATTTAGTTAACTATTTAGTTTAGATAACTTTACCTTTCAATACCAATTCACATCATCATGATAGTAAACAATATTGATCATGTTCTGTAGCCATTATCAAACACTTCTAAACTCTTTTACTTTCTGTATTTCATACCTGTAAACAAATTAATAACACTCGATTAACTTTCCAGCATACTTTCCTAATGTAAAGATACACTTTCTCTTTGCTTTCTATTGAAATTCCAATACCATTTTTATACAGTGAAAGTCATAAAAATGCTTTCTTCGTAACTTCACTTCATAACTGTGGAGCCATTTTGAATTAAATAAAATAAGGAACAGCAACTTCGTTACCAAAACAAATCATTGACTGCTCGAGGGACATGCATCTTAATGATTTGATCGTTTTAACTCTGTTTTTACTCTCTTTTAACGCTGTATTTACTAAATCCGTTTGACTCATGTACTTACGTATATTACTTTATATCTTTTCCAAACAATTTCTCTCCGAAAAAAGAAGTATAACCATTTTCTTCACCAATGTAAATAAACAGCATCCTTTCTGCAGCCATTTTTAAACAACTTCAACTTCATCTACACTACTCTACTGCTGCACTCCCATAACTATTTGATAACTATAAAAAGAAATACGTAAACAGCTCGTAAAATAAAAATAGACTTTCTTCATCTCGTTCTTCGTTTCGTTTTCCTCTGAAAAAACCTATATATAAAAAACAACATCTGTTTAAAAACTCACCTAAGCATGTGGTTTATACCTGTTCTTTTATTAATCTAAAATAAAATCTAAAATACAATAACAATAAAAGTTTAACAATAAATTGATAACTAAAACGTAAACAAACATTTAAATACATTTAAATACTAACTTGTTCTTCTATTAATCAAAAATAACAGTTTTATAATAATACCTTTTGTTCGTTCGATCTTTCTGCAGCTAATTTTTAAAAACTTCACTGCACTTCTTCTGTATATCTAAATATGATTTTTCATTGTAAACAAACGATAATAAAACGTTTTATAATAATAACAATACCTTCGTGCATACAAACCTGTGTTTCTTCGTCAGTTCTTTCGTCGATTTGCTGCCTAAAACAATCAAATTTAAATTAAAATATTCGTATACAAAAAGAAACACGTCTTCTTCGCGAAGTTTCTTGCTCACGAAATGATCGTTGACAAATTTCAAACGATTAACATTGCATTGCTCGCACTCCTCCAAAGACGTTTTTCGGCTGATTTCCACTGCGCAAACCAAAAATAACAAAACGGAGGAGCATATACTAATCGCCGAAAACCAAAAAAAGCGTTCTCGCATTGACGTGGTTTTACGACGAAAAGGGAAAAAATAAGAAGGTTTTGACCGTGAAAAAAAAAACAAATATGTCACTCTCTAAAATAAAAGTGGGATGCACAATCGCGGATTATTATAATAAGATATTTTGGCATGTTATTTTGAATACTAGTATCTGGCGTAAAAGTTTTTTACGACTTTAATTTCGAAAGGAATCTGCAGAAATACGACGCGTTCCCGTGTGTGTACCCCGTGACGAAAATTTTAATTACTGAATTGGAAATGGAAAGTGTACTCATGCTGTAGAGCTTGAAAAACTGAGCAAAAAAATGTATGGGATCGTTTCGCTACGACCAACCGTTGCGGAGGTATCGTCGATCAAAGGTTTTGATGACGTCATATCCGCAGTACCAAATAAAATTTAGGCCCAAATGTTGCATCACCCCATCACCCGTGCCACCAACCCTAAAAAACGTCAGTTATCCCAATTGGTTCCCGAGATAATTCCCCAAAAACGTCGCGTTCGATTGGGGTTGCAATGCAATGATTCCCCCGTGATGCGATAAAAATAACTGACGTCACGCCGCGTGCTATTATACTAATCGTCAATTGTCAATGGTCTAACGAAAAAATGACCACGATTAAGAAGATTTTGACCGTAAATTTTAAAAAAACACAACACTCTCTAAAATAAAAGTGGTATGCACAATCGCGGATTATTATAATAAGATATGGAACAGATACTTAGGATTTAAAAGGCACATATTTAGATGACAGTTTATTTTTAACATCCCAATATTGTCCATTGCGGCGCCTCATAACCATTTATTCGCATTTATTTTATCGTTGTTTAATGTTGTAGATTTACAAACATAGCTTTAAAACTGCTGGAATCTAACTCCTGTGAATTCCAACATTATAAATCAATTCACTGCGAAAATGCATATTGATCATGGAAATTGTGAAGCTAAATTTTGTTGTCTAATGCCTTTTTACAGTCCTATTCACTATTTCTGTTATGTCGCATTGTAGGTTTATTATGTCCGCCAATCAAACTACTCAATTGGTACAAAACCAAATTCACATAGCGCTGATCCATCTAATAATATTTAGAAGATCCTAAAGAGTCTGACTTTGAAGATTTCAAGTTAGAGAAAAAGCCGGAAAAGCGTCGTCGAGGACTGCTAGTCGTGATATCGAGCGAACACTGAAAAACAACCCTCTGCCAATATTCAAGATAGGGGAAACTGCTATGATAGGGTATAAATGAGTGAATAGGTAGATAAGTAGATGGGTGAGTGAGAGGATGCTTGAATAGGCGAATGAATGAATGTACGCACAACTGAATGAATACGCAAGAAGGAAAGATTGAGCAAGCAATGAATGAATGAATTATTTTCATTTTAGATATCCATTCAAAACCGGAAAAAAATATTCAGCAGACGACATATATTGAAAGGTAGAGATTTAGCAGGGATGTTTTCAAATCAAAATATCTAATTTCGTATTTGGTCCCTGGACAAGACGAAGTGGAAAATCATTGGGTATCCGAAGACCTATTTTTCCTAATTACGGCTCATTCAGCCCATATTAGCGTCTTTTTACGGCGCATGCGCGATTTTAGTTTTAATTATGTAGCCACCTGATAGCCCATGAAAAGTTTCTTGGTGAATTATGGCACATTCCAAACTTTACTTCATTTGTCGTAGGTTTACTGCATTTGACGGAGTTAGTACATTTGTCGTAGATTTTTACTACATTTAGCGTTACTACATTTAACGGAGTTACTACCTTTGACAGAGTTACTACATTTGACGATGTAGCAACTGTTAAGTTTACGCAACAAGAAGATGTTTCGTTGCAAGCTGCTAACGCCATTTCATAAAAAAGAAAACATTCGAAAAGAGAAATGAAAGTAACGGTGCTTTTTGATTCTCGTTGACAGAAAACGTATCTTTCTGAAAAGGTATGTAAGTTTCTAAATCTGCTAATTCACCTTCTTTGCATGTCGTTGCCACGTCATTCTTTGGAAGCTAACAGATAAGGGTTTCATACATGTCTTCCACATGCAACAATTATCATTCTGTCTATGATCTCCATGGAAAGGTAAAGCACGATATACTTATTTAGTGTCATAAGTCAGCTTCCACGATATCTATGACAGGAAAGGTAACCTTTTCCTTCTTCTTTCTTAGATTTAAATTTTTCAAGTACCAGTATGTGATATCTCACTTGCTCTGTTCTGCATTGTACACATCTGACCTTGCACATATCTTACGTTTGTATGCTATTAAGAAGATACTAGCCGCCAAGGCGGCGTCGCTCGCCGCCCGTGTTCAGCCTGCGTTGTGTCACCACCTGCTCCAAATTATTGCACTTGATACCACCGATAAGTGAGGGATGTGTAATGGGAGAACTGAGGTTCAATTCTAATGATCTTCACTTCCTTTGCCGCTGGCTTTATCGCTTAATAAAGCTAGTTTGCACATGAAAGTAAATACGTTCCTGGTGTTTCAAATATGCAAACTTTCTTGCTTTACACAATGCATTCCAAACGTGAACTTCACGTGCTTTTTATTTACGATCTTAAACCAATCAAATATCAGTTTAAGCAATGGTTCCAAAAGAAAACTGTATTTCATGATGTGCTATTTATTGGTCAGCGCGGCAGCAGCTGATCTTTCATTAGCATTTGTGTTCGTCCGTCCGTCTGTAAGTCCATAAATTTTTATCCCCAGTTGTAGGCTGCTACCACTAAAAACACAAGCCTTAATTTTAAGGCTGGAATAGAGGCTATTTGTTGATTGTGGCTTAATTAAGAATTGTTTATTGATTGATAATCACAACTACTTTATCAAGGTGAGTGCGGCCTCCATAAAAATAAAGAGGAGTTCGCGTTTCTGGAAACACAGATATATAATGCTTATCAGGGGAGCAATGTGTGTGTGTGTGTGTGTGTTTTATGTTTTATTCTGTTTATCTGCTGGCCACAACAATCTCTTATTTTCTTATTCTCAAATAATAAGCAGTTGTTTTGCTTACTTTTTTATTTTCAATGAAGTATATACAACAAAAATGTGTGAAAGACACATTGTCACGCATACAAACACAGTATTTTTTAATTACTGTCATAAATTTTTAATGATCTATAGTCATTCCTTTTCGGAATCATCTGCACAGGGAGAGGTTTACTTTTGAACTTTTTGTGATCATATAACACAAGGTCTGCATAAAATCTTTTGAAGTATATATACTCAAAAACAGCTTATTTGAAGACTTAGTAACTTATTTTGACTTAAATACAAACTTGTTTTAATCGAAATCAGATTTGTATTCACTTCAATTGAAAAAAAAAATCATATTTTGTTTGGAAAAGATCTCTTATAAGTTACTTTAGAGAAAACCCCTACGTAAAAGTCTTTTTTATATAAACTTAATTTTACATATTCAGGTATATACAAGTAAAACATTAATAAATTCGAGTGAATGCTTTGTATCGTTAATTTCTTTGATAAAGATTTTATTGAATTAAGTTTTTTTGTAATGTTGCTGGTAAATGCAATCAATTTTGAGAAGGTACCTGTCTGCTTTTTCAACTAGAATGTGTTATTCTCTGAATCGCTGCCACTATTTTGACCTTCCTGCTGCAAAAGTGTTTTTGGATTTTCCTTCACAGTCCAACATATTTCAACTTTGCTGAAATCACTAACTTTCAGGCCTCATCTTCTGTTGTTTCTATTAGTTTTATGTGTAGACATTAATGGTGCATTCATAAGTATTTGAGTGAATGTGTTGTATATTTAATATCTATGATTGTTTTGAATTAAATTTTACTACAATGTTATATTGTTTCATGAACTCAATATCTGTTTCACATTTGAACTGGGGCTTCTTATTCACTGTCACACTAGTTGTATCTCAAGAATTCCTATTTCGAGCTTCCTGGTGAGCAAAAAGGTTATCGATTTTGCTTTACAGTCCATCCCTCCTCAACTTTCCTGAACGCGCTGACCTTCAGGTCTCAGGGCCTCTTGTTTACTTTTTAAAACCAATCGATTATCAGTTTAACAATACACTCAAAACGTAGAGAGAAAAAACTTCAACTTATTTTTAGCTTTTGTTTTACGTGCTCTAACATGGGTGCTGTCAGAAGTAGATGAAAAAATGGTTACTCTTAAAACGATCACACGGGAGGAGAAAAAATGCACGTGTTAAAAGAATGAAGTGAATAAAAACATGTTCGATCAGAAGCGCATAACAATTAAAAGAAATTAATTATTAAAACAAAAGCAAAAAAATATTTTGTTTCACGACACACTTTTTTCACCGGCTATGATAAATAATAAAAAAAAACGTTATCCCTATTGGTTCACCAGCCATAAAAAGTCACGTTCGATTGGGGTTGCAATGTATTCGTTTCGCACTGAGGTCGCACACAAAAAAAAGAAATAACTTCGCTCACAACTCAATCTACCATTTTGCGTGACATGTTCACCTTGCGTTGAGTTCACGAAAAATAAAATTAAGGAATTGGCAATGATAAGTGTGCCCATGTGGTAGAGCTCGAAATTCTGAGCAAGAAAATGTATAAGATCATATGCCTATGATGCACCGTTTCGGAGATATTGTCGATCAAAGTTTTGATGACGTCATAGAGCCCCGTCCCCAAAACCTTTGCCCAAATTTTTCGTCACGCCATGGCCAATATCGTGGACCCCAAAAAGCGTCAGTTATCTCTATTGGTTACCGAGATAATTTTCCCTTAATGACGCATTCGATTAGGATCTCAGTACAATGGTTGAAGAACGGAGAATCGGCTATTAATATATAGACTAGCCGCCAAGGCGGCGTCGCTCGCCGCCCATGTTCAGCCTGCGTTATGTCACGTCCCAAAGACTTCACGAAAAATGTAATTAAGGAATTGACAACGGAAAATGTTGTCATCTTGTAGAGCTTGAAATTCTGAGCAAGAAAATGTATATGATCATATGTCTATGACGCACCGTTTCAGAGATATCGTCGATCAAAAGTTTTGATGACGTCATAGAGCCCCGTCCCCAAAAATTTTGCCCAAACTTTTTCGTCACCCCATGGCCAATATCGCGGACCCCAAAAAAGTCAGAGAGAAACGGTTAAAGATGGCGGATGTGAAAATGTTGCGGCAAGAAAGCGAGTGAAGAGGAAAGCAATTGTGGAGATAAATCAAAGCATAACCTCTCATAAAGATACTTTCCAAGACTACTTATCATACCGTTATTCAAAAAAACTGTTTTCTTTACGAAGATTTGCAACTACCGACTGGTAGCCTTGTGGTAGAGTGCTCGCTTCCTGTTCGGGAGGTCGCGGGTTCAATCCCCGACCGAGTCATGCCAGCGACTATAACAGTGTGAATCAATCCTCTCTGCTTAGCACTCAGCAAGAGAGTAGGAATGATGTCTAGGGTGGTTGTCTAGTTGAGCGGTTCCTGTCATTACAGCTTCCGTAGCCCAAATGGGGGCTTTAAATGCTCTAGGACCTCTTTTGCAGGACCCTCATTGATATCAGTACCTTAAGGAACTGAAGAGGCTATCCTGGGTAAACATTCGTAAATAATAATAATAATAATAACAAAAAAGCGTCTTTTCGAAAGAAAGGAAGGAAAAAAAAAATTCGTCTTAAGAGAACTACGATTTCAGATTCACGGGAAGATACGGAAACAAGCCCAGGTGGACCTGTCGATTTTATGAATTGTTCCATGCCCAAGATACTGACCGAATGGCAACTGAAAACGCATCGGACGACCCTTTCAACACCTGCCCAGATGAAGGAAGCTCAATACAAAAGAAAGAAACTCGTGCATTTCCAATACTGAATTCCGAGAAAAGATCATTAAAACCTGGTGAGTCTTTGTTGCATATGATCCCATGGAAACCAAGAGAACTACCAGGAGAAGAGAAAGTCCTTCCTTTGTCACAAGAAACAATCGAATACGTTTGCGAAATATGCGGTAATAAGTTTACATCGAAAAGGGGAAGGAGTAATCATCTAAACAGTTGCAAGAAAAAACATGAAACTCCTCCATTGCAAAATTCAACGATAAACAAAGTGACGCCAAAAGCTCAACAGAACTACATCCAGCAGCCGCAATCTCAATTAAACAGCATTTGGGGAAATCATTCCAAGGACGACATCATCCAGATTTTCCGAGCGATTTACAACGAGATTGTTTTCTGGAAAAGAAACGTGTTCTTTGTCCCGAGTGGTGCCAATGGGAAGAAATTCATTGCTGAAACAACGAAATGGCTTCAATGTAGGGTTGATGATTCCGAAAATTATAAAAATATCGCACTTACTATTGTAATGGTTATGCCATCGGTACTACTGCAAAAGCCAAGCTACAAATCAACCGCCAAACAGCACAGCATGTGTCTTGAGAGGAGACTTCGGTTATGGAATGAAGGTGATTTTGACGCACTTATGAGAGAATCAAGGACAATCCAGAAAACTCTCAAATCAACACTAACAAACAACGTGACAAACAGTTCTCCAAAAACTTTGCAAAACTTATCTTCATGGGGAAAATCAACGCAGCCTTGAAAATGCTGGACAAAAATGAAAGCGGAGGTGTACTTCATTCATCACAAGAAGTAATTAAAGGCCTCAAATCAAAACACCCTGAAGCAAAGAACGCAGACGAATCTGTTCTTATTCATGGACCGAAACCATTCATTGATCCTGTACTGTTCGAAGGAATTGAAGAATGGTGCTCTCAACTTAACGTACTGTGTGGTATTGCAAAGTCCGAGCCACAATCAGCCTATGTAGCTTTTGTCGCTGGTCTCAAGCATAAACTCACTTATCACAACAGAACAATACCTGACATTGAGCAACAACTGGCTCCATTCGATCATATTCTTGACACAGTATTCATCCCAACAATCACTGATGGTCGTCACTGTTCCCAGGACGAACGGCTGCTGCTATCGTTACCACCAAGAAAGGGTGGCCTATCCATTCCCATCTTCAGCTCATGGTCAACAAACGAGTTCTCCAATTCTCAAAGGATGACTCGCAATTTGTCGAGCAGAATCAAGAATCAAAACCGAAACAACATTGAGATAACAGAAGACAACAAAAAAGTCAAGAACGAATTGTTGAAATCCAAAGTTGATCGAGAAATTGAAACTCTCAGATCTTTGAGAGAAAGAATGACACCAAATCAACAGAAAGCAGACGACCTCGCATGTGCCAAGGGTGCTTCGAGCTGGCTTACCATCGTGCCAGTTAAAAGCGAAGGCTTCTGTCTCAATAAAAGAGAATTCTTTGACTCCCTGTGTTTGAGGTATCGATGGGCACCGAAGTATCTCCGTATCTCCTATCAAAATGTGCATGTGGTCAGCGCTTCGATGTCGACCATGCCTTATCGTGTGCAAAAGGATTCATCCATCAGCGTCATCACGAGATTCGAGATCTTCTCGCCGACGTTCTTTCTCAAGTGCATAATAACGCATGCACCGAGCCTCACTTGCAGCCACTGAGTGGAGAAGCATTATCCAGAGGATCCAACAAATCAGATGAAGCTCGCCTAGATGTATCAGTGAGAGGTTTTTGGCAAAGGGGACAACTTGCATTCTTCGACGTAAGGATCATCAATCCGTTCGCAAAGAGCCACCTTTCTCAGAAACTCGAAAATACTTTCAAGGCAAACGAACCAAGAGAAAAAACGAAAATACAATAACCGAAAAAAAAAAGTTAGCCAGTGGCGGATCTAGAGGTATGTCGAAATTTGTGTAGGAGAGTGTTAGCAATCTAACCATAAAAGAAAAGTGTTCAAATAATCCCATTGGTAATATAAATTGAATTCACAAATTATGTTAATGCTCTCCTACACAAATTTCGACATACTTCTGGATCCGCCACTGTTAGCCCTATTGTTTACCGAGATAATTTTCCCTAAACGTTGCATTTGATTAAGATCTCAATGTAATGGTTTCACACTGACGTCGCACAAAATAAAATAATCTCTCCCACAACTCAATCTACCATTTTGCGTGACAGACAAACAAACAAATAAACAGACAGACAGAGAATCCGCTATTACGAGGATGAAAATTATGTTTTAAATTCCTGGAATTATTGTGTTATTAAGATTAGAAAGTATGGCAAAAGCAATATCCTGTGTGGAACCTTTTGTGCCTTAAGATGGGGAAAATTTACACAAAAAGTGGTTACTTTGGGAAGAGGAATTAGATATTTATATTGTAGCCGCTGGAGTTACTGATAAAAAACAACAGAAAGCATTATTGTTACATTTGGGAGGTAGAAAATTAAGAGAAATTTACAAAACTCTAAAAGAGGACAATGATAATTATGCAGAAACGTGTAGAAAATTGGAGGAATATTAAACATCACTTACGAACGCTTCCTATTCAAACAAGCCAGATAAGAAAAAGATGAATCGATACCGAGTTATAAAACACGTTTAAAGAACTTAGCATTATACTGTGAGTTTACAAATACTGATGAAGAAATATGAGATTCTGTCGTGGTGACCTGTAATAGCAACTGTCTAAAGAAAAATTATTTAAGCGAAAACAACTTAACGTTAGACAAAGTACTATCCATCGGGAAAGAATACGAAGCCGTCCTGTCCCAAATCGAAGAAATGGAAACTAAAAGTTCAACTAATAAACATGAGGATAATGAAACCGTTCACAGAGTTCAACATGGAAAATACAGTGGAAGAAAGAATTTTGAATCAGAGCCAAATAAATCGTCGAAATCTTGTTTTAAATGTGGAGACAATTTTACGTCAGGACATATGAGTATTTGCCCTGCGAAGGGACGAAAATGTTTGGAAAGTTAAATCACTTGTCGAAAGTTTGTCGATCAAGAAAACAAACACATCACTCTTCACACCACAAGCAGAACGCTCAAAATCAAACACCTTATAAGAACAATGGAAAACCTCTTGGCTGCTCATCAAATATTAATAACGAGCATACAGAAAGTGAAAAATCATCTGAGGAGGGGATCTTTTCAATTCAGCGACATTCTACAATAAACACTGTACAACAAACAAAATCAAAACTGGTAAGGTCATTTACTTTAAAAACACTCATCGATCAGACTTAGAAAAACGCATGTAAAACTTTTTCCTTACGGATCAAGTGACCCGTTACCGTTAGTAGGGAAATTCCAAACAACATTGGAAACCAAAACGAGATTAGCTGTCACAGAAATTTACATCGTGAACAAACCAGACTGTGGAAATATTTTAAGTTTTGAAATGTGCCAAAGTTTGAATTTATTACAAGTCGCAAAAGTCGCAACGGTGGTGAGTTCTTCAAATAAAAACAATATAGTAATCAATAAACTCGCTTGTAAGTACAAAGTAATTTTTCAAGGTGTAGGAAGATTGAGAGATTATAAATGTGATTTATTTATAAATAAGAATGCGGAACCTGTCGCACAAAAGCTTCCACGTCAACCTTTTCATCTTCGTAAGGGAATACAAGAAAAACTTGATGAATTAGAAAGAAATGGAATAATAGAACCAGTTAACACACCTCAACCATGGATCAGCAATATCGTAGCCACACACAAACCAAACGGAGATATAAGAGTATGTCTAGACGCTCGAGAAATAAACAAAGTTATCAAGAGAGAGACATTTCCGATATCAACCCTTGACTGTCTGCTCGACGAAATGCGTATCAGGTGAATTGCCCCCCGGAAGATTGCCCTCCGGTGAAATGCCCCCCATCAAATCCCCCCCCCCCCCCGCCCGGAAGATTGCCCCCCGGTGAATTGTCCCCCATGCAAATTGCCCCCCGGAAGATTGCCCCCCCCTACCCCGGGTGAATTGCCCCCCTGGAAGATTGCCCCCCAATTCAAATGAAATGAGCCAAATAAGAATAATGAAGGATGGAGTAGAAAGTCGACTCACATACATTCTCACCATAACAAACACCATAACACCATTTCAAAACTTACATAATTTTGGCAGTTTTCATTTGACAGAGCTCAAATTAATACAATTTTGGCAAAAAATTTAATTTTTGTAAAGTTTTGAAAAAAATCATTTTGATGCGAACTTATTTTGAAACAACCGAGCCTGAGCAAGCCAATGACGCCACTCTCGTCACAAAATTTCTCCTGTACAAATTCGGGGGCGGATACAGACCACAGCATCTGGGGCATGAGCCGTGGAAAATAACAACAGCCGATTGCATCACCACCATCGAACATCAGTGAACTAAGATTATTCTTAGGACTTTGCACCCATTTATCGAGATTCATTCCTGTATTTTCATCGAAAACAGCTGCTCTTCGTGAACTTCTGAAGAAGAACGTACATTTCATATGGCCTGATAACCATCAAAAAGCATTCGACATTCTCAAACATGAACTCACCAGTACAACAGTTCTAAATTATTCGATCCTAACAAGAAAAGCATTTTATTATCCAATGCATCCAATGACGCCATAGGGGGAATCCTGCTTCAAGAAGATGAGAACGGAACCGCCCTTCAAGATTGTGAAAAGAAGTACAGTACAATGAGAAAGAAGCATACGCACTAGTGTGGTATATAGAGAAGCTTCATTTATATTTATATCAAACCGAATTTGATGTACGTGTCAACCATAAACCACTGGAATTCATCTTTGGACCCAAAGCTAAACCAAACGCCCGTATCGAACGTTGGCAGTTAGATCTTCTACCTTTTCGTTTCAACATCATGTACCACACAGTTACAAAAAACTATGTTAGCTTCATTTAGAATTTATCACTACCAAAAACTTTAACAATTGATGAAATTCGTGCAGCAACATTGAACGACCCAGATTTAATCGATCTTATGAATGCTATCGAAACAGGAAATTTTGATCGTCATCCAACCACCCGAAACTACAAGAAATTACAATATGAACTTTGTGTACAAAACAGCATAATTCTTCGTGAACATCGTATAGTAATTCCAACATCGCTTTGCCAACGGATTATCTCACTCGCACACCAGGGACACCTGGGAATCATTAAAGCAAAACAGCACCTTCGTCTAAAATGCTTCTGGTTCCAAATGGATAAAGACATAGAAACCGCCGTCTACAATTGTCATCAAGGTCCACGTGTGTCCAAATCAAACCGTGCACCACCCATTGACCGTACAGAATTGCCAAAATCACCATGGGACGATACAGGAGCTGATTTTTATGGACCAAAAGAATGGAAAGAATGTTTTAGCCATCATCGATTATTTTAGCCGTTACCCAATCGTGGAAGTCATGACAACTACAACAGCAACCAGTGTTATAAAAAGACTCAATGAAATCTTCGCGCTTTATGGTTTTCCAAATTCTATGCTGACCGACAATGGACCTCCGTGGAATAGTACTGAAATAAAACTATTTTTTTAAATCCAGAGGTATTAAGCAGGTATTAAGCAGTATCAAGAAGATCACACCTCTGTGGCCTAGAGCCAATGGATTGACTAAACGTTTTATGCAAAACATAAACAAATGTATAAGAACGTCCATCTCTGAAAACAAAAATTGGAGAGCACAATTTCGCTATATGCTGATCAACTATAGCAACACTGATCACGCAACAACTGGCTACCCACCATCGCAACTCTTCTTCAATCGAAAACTTCGCAATTACATTCCTGACACTCAACAACAACAACAAACGTCACCTTTCTACACAAACGTCAAAAATAACCAGGACTGTCAATACGAAAAGTCTTCATGATATCAGCCAACATCAAATGACGTAAACTTCAACAATTATCAAGAGAGACTCCAAAAATTCGAAATTTGATAGTCACTTTTATAAATCAAATTTCACCGTCGTAGATGTAAAAGGGACTATGATTACTGTTGAATCAGAGTACGGAAGGAGGTATTCCAGAAATTGTTCCTTTTTCAAAAAACGAACAGGAAGAAATAGAGTACACCAGCGAGAAGAAAAGAACGATGTGCACAAGCAAGAAGAACGAAACGAAAGTAAAACTTATCCAATAGACAATCAGTAAACAAATATGAAATTTAAAATAACGGACTTGTCGATTTAACTTTATATACATGGACATGTCGCATCAGCTGGTCTGATATTCTTATTTTTACTTAGGGCTATATTTTATTTTTACAGAAAGGGGGAGATGTGATATCTCACTTGCTCTGTTCTGCATTGTACACATCTTACCTTACACATATCTTACGTTTGTATGCTATTAAGAAGATATAATTAGTATATGTAATCGCACGTTGTCGAGTGCAATTAAGGACAAAATTTGTATGAGTTATTTCAGGACAAAAAATTTTTTGTCCAGAAACAACGAATACAAATTTATCCTTAATTGCACGAGCATATACAACGTGCGATTACATGCTAATCACACTTAAGCTTAAAACCTCGCAGACATTTTGTTGTTTGTTACACGAAGAGCATTTGTTTCCTGAAGCTTATTTTATCGAATGTTTTGGTAATTCGAAATGAAACAAGAGCCATATGGCACAAAACGGTAGCAGCATTTCAACTCGCAATGTACAAAACGAAATAGATTCTAAATTAATTAGTCTTAAAGCCCCATGAAGCTTTGTCGAATTTTGTTTATCTCTTAGGCTTAAATTAAGGCAATTTTCATTTGAAAAAGTGTAAACAGGGCTTAACTAAAACCACCAGAAAACTATTTGACACAAACAAAAGAAATATGCACAATACACGAAACTACGTTTTTTTATATCAGAGTTTTTTTTATAAAAAGAAAGCTGTAAGACCGAAAAGAGAAAAAAACAAACGTATTCTAAAAATATAAGAAACAAAGTAAAACCGTTTCAAACTTTAATCCAAGACATTTTTGTAGACAAGCAAACAAAATACACACGTAAAAAATGTAAAATGCTTTTAAAAGGTTGAAGTTCGATGAATTTCGGTGAATCTGCAAGAAGAAGAGAGCTTCGAACTTCGAAGCACAAGACGTTCCAAAAACAAAGCTTAAGTTTATTTGAACCGTGTTTCAAATTAGGTGCAACTAAAGTTCCCCACCGTGTTTTTAATAGGAAAATGTTTATTAAATGGCGAATCTATGGTAAATACTAAAAGAATGTATAAAGAATGTTTTGATAGTTATAAAAATTATTAGCCTCCGTTCTTTAGTTGCAATTTACGCAGTTTCGGAAGCGACATTGGTAGACTGCACAGGCTAAACTGTCATTTCGGTCGGTAGTAGTAGGAGGAGGAGGAGGAGTAGTCCAAGGGTGTTTTAATACGGTATTCGCTTCGCTGCTACCGTAATAAACAAAAGATTCGAATGTTTTGAAACAAAAGATTCGAATGTTTTGAAACAAAATATTCGAATGTTTTGAAACAAAAGATTGGATTGTTTGAAAAGTCTCATGATCGCTTGTAATTTCACAAGTGAGATTACGGATTAATTGCACTCTCATATGAGGCGCCGTTTTTGTTAAAACACCAAACCGTGTGATTAAAGAAGAAACACGCTTTATTACACAATGGATGACAGTTTTAGAGCACACGAAATACTGTCAAATGCCAAGTGCTTTTGGAATGATCGTGAAAAAAGTGTCTCCCGCATCTACGTGGTTTTACGTGATCATAAGAAGAACTTGACCTTAAATTAAATCTAAATATATCATTGTCTAAAATAAAAGTGGGATGCACGATTGCGGATTCGTATTATAAGATCTTTGAAAAGAGGTGTTGTGAAAGTTACACCCATTTAAAAGGTAGGAAACTGATTAAAATCTTATAACAAAACATCTCGAAACATTGTGAAATTTATTTCACTTATTGCCACATTTTATTACCACAAAACGTTAAAGCGAAGGATTCATAGATTCATGGAAACAGGCTTTTTCTTGGAAGCACGACAATCACTTCAAATTCCAAATACATCACTATTTGAATTGAAATTGCAATGTGAAATGGTGATGCTCAAATTTGTCTTTGGCAAGAAATTTTTTTCATGTGTTCTTAAAGATAAAAGTTCGATAAAAGGAACTTTAAGAGTAAAAGAATAAGATTTTCCGTTTATCCTCAAAATATTTGCATGAACAAATCTATTTGATTATAAAAAGAATTAGAACCAAATGTATAAATGTATCAGGAAATAAGAGGGTCGCTTCCAGTTTTTTCTTCGTAACTTTTTTTCTTCACAACCAAATTAGAAGAATGAAACACCAAAATGTACTTAACAAATTCCTCTAATCAGAAATAAAAAATTATCTATAAGTATTCAATCGATAGATATTTTTTGTGACTCACCCGGTGTAGCGATAAATTAAGACTCCGGGAAATTAGGACTCCAAAGTCTTGATTTCCTGGGAAATTTAGATCAAAGCGGGAAATTAAGACTCGAAATTAAAACCATTTCTAAAGGCAGACAAGTCCTAAATTCCCGGTAAAAAGTGACTTCACTAATTGAAAAAGAAGTCCTTCCATTGCAAAAACACCTGGTCCTCACAACTCACTCAGCCATCTTTGTGACTTTCGAAAGTTTTATTAGTAAGTTGAAGTTGTTAGCTGTGATTTTATAATACATGCAAATCCAAAGATGGAGGTGAAACAGGTGAAAAGTCGCGGTCATTTCAGTTTACAAGAAATTGAGAATTTTATCAGAAATAAGTATCATGAGTATCCTGACAGCATAGCTAAAAACATCTTTGGATCAAAATCTAACTTTAGAAGGGTTGCAAAGAAATTTTCGATGAAAAATTCTCATCTATATAAAGAGAACAAACTCGTCATTAAAGATTGTTTGCATCAACTTCAGATGTACGTGATGTTCACAGAGGTATTGGGGATTCCAAGCATGCCAGAGCTCTATCTCGATTGATCTCGATTGATTTTCAAACTTACGTATTCCATTTATTTTTCAATACTTATAAACATGAATCCAACAAAAAATGGTTAGTAGGAAGATCTAAACTGTCTTTAAGCTACAAAATGCAAAATACTGTCCAAATCAGAGGCGTAGCCAGAGGTCAGCCAAAATTTGTGGAGGAGAGTTTAATCAAGCAAAAAGGGAAAGGGTACAGGTAACCTAATCGCTACTTAAGACTGAAAAGAAACATCACAATGTTGGACTCCTCCACTTTTTGCGAATGACCTTCAATACGCCTATGCAAATAAAATACCAATTGGTCTATAAAAATCATTCGTCGGCAAAAATTATTTGTCAGTAGAAAGAATTCTTCGGCAAAAAATTACGTCGACAAACAAATTCGTTGGTAGAACATTTTCATCACCAAGAATCCATCACGTTTTTCCTTTGGATATTTTACTGACAAGGCTATCTTATTCATCTATATGAAAGAGTACAAACATAATCATTATTGTCCTTATGGTATGCAATTATTCCTTACACACCAAATGCTATTTTGGATTTCACTCATTTGTCAATAAAGTGAGAGATATTAATTTAGTGATATTATTAGATCTTGGCTGCGTGTTTCATTTGTTTTAAAGTGCCAAGTCAGGTTTAAAGTCAATGTATCAATCAATGAGCGTTTTTTTACGTAAAGTTTTTTTTATCAAACTTTTATCTTTAAGAACACATGAAAAAAACCTCTTGCCAAGGACAAATTTGAGCATCACCATTTCACATTTCAATATAAATAGTGATGTATTTGCAATATGGAGTGATTGTCGTGCTTCCAAGAAAAAGCCTGTTTCCATGAATCTATAAATCACAGACTTAGACATTTAGCCTTCGCTTTAAAGTTTTGTGGTAATAAATTGTGGCAATAAATGAAATAAATTTCACATTGTTTCGAGGTGTTTTGTCATAAGATTTTAATCAGTTTCCTACTTTTCAAATGGGTGTGACCTTCACAACACCTCTTTCCAAAGATAAAATGATAAATCCTATATATCAAATAAATTGGAATTCAAGTATTTAAGAATTATTTTTCATCTGGTTAGAAAATTTATGAATAATTCAATTAAAAGATAATGAAAATTAAATGATTATTTTCATAAATCAAGTCGCTACGTGAAGATATGTTTCAAATGGACAAGAGTGTGAAATGTCGAAGTGGTTATAAAGTAACAAATCTGAGTTGTTAGAAGGAACTCCTATTCACAAATTCTTGAATTATCTTTCATTACAATCTCCCTTCAATTTCATTCTTATTTATTGCAAACAACGAGTGCAAAGCCAGAAGCTTTGCAGTTTGTAGCTGCCATACATCAAATTTACTTAGGCATTGTAGAAATGATTTTGAAATTTCCCGGCTTTTGCCTCCTTTGATGTCGCAAATGTAAAGCCAATTACTCATTGAAATTGAAACCGAGAATTATTGTTATTATTATTGTTATTATTAATTATTTTTCTCTTTTCTAAGTCATTCACTCATTCACGGAGAGAATTTACAGTGCGATGTTAGTAGACGCAAAGTGAAACCGTTGTATTGCAGACCTAGCGGAATAGGATATTTAGGGGCAAATATCTCCCTAACTTAACATTTCGGGCCTTTACGTCAAATGCAGACGTTAACAGAAATTTTTTTCCAAAATATCTCAGAAACAATTTATCGCTAACATAGCATTCCTTCCATTTTTTGATCAATATTATACGCTCTATACCACAGTACCACTTTCTGTTCACAACTTTGTGATTTATATCTTTACGTGAGTATAAGCACAGGATGTTTTGCCTTCTTTTTAATGATTTTGTATTGGGGCAACTAAGCAATTACATCTTGCGCAAGCGATAATTACGTTCTCATTATTATTCAACTTGATGAGAAAATGAATATTGCGTCTCAACAACCGTGTAGAAAAGAAAATACTTATAGCTCATTTGATTTCATATGGTACAGATTTCAATGGAGTTTGGTTTATACGGGCCAGTTTACAGGGCGATTTATATAATTTAAGCAAAGTCAAGGAAGTACGTAAAAATTTGTACGGTACAATAATTTTAGTACTTACTTAAGGTTGTCAACATATCTAGTGAAAATTTAAAGCACATTTTGATTGGAAAATTATGATTATAGCAATCGCTTGTATCTGGACTTGCGTCGGGGAAAATCCGGATATATCATAAGAAAAAGAGTATGGCACCTGAGTAACTTGACCTACAATCAAATCAAATAGCAGTTGTAAGTCCTTTTCTTGTCTTATGCATACATGATGGATAAATTGTAAACTCATGGATAGGAATATAAATATTTTTAAAAATAATTCCAAACTTTCAAATTTTCCCGCGTCGGCGACAAAAAATTAAAGCAGTTTCCAAAAATAGAGATAACAGGAGATAAGACGGATGATTGTTTGTTCTATAGTCTACATGTATTGAAACAGAAGTGATGTAACCGCGGGTGATGTATTAAAAAGACATTTCTGTCTCAGCTTATCCTGAAAATCCCTCGCACAATAGCACCCCTTTTTAAAAGATAAACGAACAAACACTATATCATTTATACAATGAAGCCTCTATTAGAGGCAACTTTCGCAGAGCAAGCATAGAGGACATTGCTTTTGACGTGACTGCTGTGTTAACTAGGAAAAGAAATAAACAGCAAGACTAAATTAAGACTATATTAATATTTATAAATATTTTTAAGAACGTTTGTTCTTTTTCTTTTCGTATTTATTTTCAAAATGATTAGTTGTCTTAGGGGTTAGACCTGCTGGCTATTGACTAGAGGTGACCGCTTCCGAGAGGATTCTCTTTTGACCATTGAGTTGGCATGGACGTAACTTATGCAAAGGTTAGCGTTATAAGAGTCTTCACTGCACATTCAAAAGAAAGGTCCCATTACTATTAGGACATTTGTTACGGCTATCATTCGGCCAAAACATTACATTGGTGTCTGTTTAGTGAACCATTACCGGAGTGTTGAACAAATGTTTTAGAATGCTTGACGATTAAATTTAATGCCGATTGAATTTAAAGCAAATTCAACTAGAATTGTTTTTCAACCCTTTGAAAACTTATATATATATATACAGTTGTAAGATTATCTTATCTGCGTATTTTTGTGGTTATTTCCGTGAAAAACACACAGATAAAATAATGTTACTGCCGTGTGTTATAAGTTTTCCAATGGTTGAAAGATAACTTTAGTTATTAGTGAACCATTAACACGTAAGAGCCCAACCACTGCGGAAATGGTTTTATATTTGATTGATAACGTTAGACATGGAAAAAGAGAAATGAACATGGAAAACCATTATAAAATGGCATCACAAATAACAATAATACCATATACCATATAATATTGTTTAACAAGCAAATGCGTCAGTCAACAGGATGAAATGACAGCAAATAACAGTGTCACTAATTGTAAATTCCCTTATGGCGGTGAAATTTGATTATCGACGTTTTTACGAACGATTTCCAATGGCTGTACAGAATTGGAACTAAATATACGAAAACGATTTTGGCCATATTTGGTTACAGGAAGTTGTGAATCTGTATTTTTTGATAGATTGATGTCAGACATTTTCCATTTGACAAGTTTTCGCCGAATTTTTGGATTTAAAAAGATATAACTGATGACGTCCAAGGTAAAGCAGATAGTATAGCTTATTAAGCTTCCTTTCTCCAACCAATATGGTATGTCTTTGTTTTGTAATAACAACGAAATATATGTCATATCTGGTATGTACACGAATAAGGTGAACGTTGAAAGAATCAACCATGGTGCAAAAAACCCTACATTTTTATTCTGCGTTGGCAAATTCATTGTCATCTCATCATTCTTTACCATATGCCTTCGCATCAATGTTGAAATTCGCTTCCGATTTACAATGCACTTCTTGTAAATGTATCCATACAGACTATAGGTAATGATCACAACTAAATTATCGGTCACAGGGTAAATGTATATATAAGCAAAACCGATATAAGAATAAGAATGCTGGAAATACATCGTGGTCGAGATTATTGTGAATGCAATACAGAGAAACCACACGAAACATAAAAGGCAAAAAGTGCGTATTTTGGTGAAATAAATCTCGTATTTGATGTTAAAGTATACTTCAGCGAATCGATCAAATGTTAACAGTGTCAATGTAATTAAATTTGCCATCCACACTCCATAGTAATGAAAATTAAAAACGATGTTGTACCAAGCTGCCTTAGTGTGATTTGGATAAAAGCCATTTATAATCTCCATGATAATGTGGTTAATGGTAAGGATGATTTCGCTGACACTTAAGCTAACGAAGTATAACTTCTGATTTGTCGAGAACATTCTGTGATAAGATATCAAAACAAATAATCCAAATAAAAGAAACAAGCAACATAAACTAAACATGGTAAGTTCGACAGTTAATAAAATGGACATGTTTTATTTTAATGTGATGATATCAAAGATAGAATGTAATATTTTAAAACTTGAATTTATAAATAAACATTAAAAATGTTTCCACCTGCTTATAAAACAAAAGGGTGATAGAATGTTTTTCAAAATAAAAACTATCCTCATATTTTTGATGATGAAAAACAAATTCTTTTAGAATTCATTCAGAGTTGAAGGAGATTTTAGGACCTTTTATTTTCGTCATAATCGCATCCCTAAAACATGATTCTCTTATATCTTAAGAGTCCCCTATTTAAGGTATTTTAGTTATTAGTGTTTTCTTAGTGTTTTGAGAACGTAGATTTGGGACAATCAGGCCTGCGATCACCTTGGATTATCCCGAATCTTGGCGAGAAGATGGCAAACATTTATATTTTCTCAACTTGATGACCTATTTTTACGATCATCTGGGAGCTTGTTTCGACTTATAACAATAGATCTGCTGAGAAATGGCAATAAAATTTGGACATGCGAAGCATATCCTTTCGTTCAAACTTGAAGCATATACTGGAACAATTAGCTTGACTGAGGATCTTAAGCATAACAGTAAATCGTAACTTAATCAACAATTTTACTTACCTGCAAAGGAAATATCTATATGGATGAGATCAATATAATTGCATGTAGCAGCTGCAATGTTTTGATTAACTAAAGAGAGATTTAAGTGAATCTGCTAAGGTTTTGTAAGACTGCACTGTTGGTTAAAAGATGTAGTTGGACGCACCTGGCTGGAACTCCTATAATTCGAAAAGTCACATAAATTATGGAGATTTGTAAAATCGACGAACTTTTTACACGGAAAAAAAATCAATTACTTGTGAGATTTTTTTTAAAACTGTTCAATTTAAAAGTTACTTCAAAGATTAAAAGCTTTTTCTTGTATCAAAAGAAACATCATTACTTTGCACGTTTATTTCAAGTGTTGATACGAAGTTTCTAATAACTTTGCAGGGAAAAATTCACGACTCTACTAACTTGTATAGAATTCCCTGTATTTAAATCCCGCTATAAATTTCGGTTTCTAAACGTCGTTCTATCTGAAAATTTTATCCGGTTCTGAAAGTTCCATCATGGACGTATAAAAAGAGAAGGACTTACAACTTTTATAAATCTATTCAAACAAGCTCGTCTCGCTTTATTGAAATTTTGACAAAAGCAGTTTTGAAACTCCCTCAAGTGCTGTTAAAAATACATGTTTCCATTGGCTTCCACACTAGCAGCCTTTTGTTATAAACTCGAAAACTGTTGAAAAACACCAAAACTAAAAGTATGATTCCTTAGGAGTTCCTAAAGCTTCAGACTTGAAACTTTCAGAAAAGATAGATAAACTATCTCTCTGTTTTGTGTAGCTTAGGCATTTTTGAGGCGCAAATATTAACTACATAACATGCAGAAACGCTGTGCCATGATTTTCTTCTATTTTCACTTGTAACATCTTCTAGCAAACTCACAGACATTTTAAAAACAATTAAATATCGTCGTCTTTGGCTTTGAACAATGAATAAAAGTGTTTTGAAAGCTAATGAGTCTTAATTCCTCTGATATTTCAGTTTTCCGCGTTGGATTGGCACGTAAATAATCGTTCGTCTCAACAAAAATCCAGTGAAATGCGAGACGCGCTTTGGTATGAAAGGGATGCCGACACAATGGATTTTAACAATAGAATTGAATAGCTATTGAAATGAGTTGTGAGTCCTTCTCTTTTTATACGTCCATGGTTCCATGGAATACGCGGACTGTACGTTTTTCTGTCGACCATTAGGTCATGTTTTGGTCGTCTCTTCGTCACCTTGGTGACTTCATATTAAATGACTTTAAACGACGTCATGAAAAAGTCATAAAGAGGTCACATGACTTCCTGACCAGATGACGTGGTGACGTCATAATGACGTCATGTGTTTGGTGGGTTTAAAAAATTATTTAATCCACTGTATTTACTTTCTGATTATACGGAAAATAAAAAAGAAATCAACCCGTCCCGGCCAAGTGAGATCTCGTTTATTTCTGTCGGGATCTCGCTTAAGCGAGGTGGTTTTTCCATATGATCTCAATTACCTCGCCTAGCCGTGACGGAATAATATTTCATGCGAAAGGATTAATTAGAAACTTTATATAAACAATAACATGAAAAAATATCTCAGGTGATTTTCATCTCCGCAAGACGCGAAAAAATCTCATGTGATCACAATGCAAAAGCTGCCCGGGACAATTTTCATCTCGTCCTGCCGGGATAAAAAACTCCATATGATAAACCTTTTATTTGAAAAATGATCTTTGATATAAAATATAAGTGAATCCAATTTCTTTTACGCTGTGGTTTTATGGAAAATATTTTTGAAAAATAATAATTTTAAAATCTGAAAGAAGAGGCAAACGGTTGTGATATATTCAACACATGCTTAACTAATTGTTACATTTTATGATGTCATTTACGGATAATATTTATGCTAAAAATAATTATACTACTAAAGTGTATGGTATCGTTTCGCTACGATCACCGTTAGAGAGATATCCTCGATCAAAGATTTTGATGACGTCATTCCCGCAGTACCAAATAAAACATAGGCCCAAATGTTGCGTTACTCTACCACCCATATCGCGGATCCTAAAAATAGGCCGTTATCCCCATTGGTTGTGGCTTCAAACATAATGGGTGGCTCCCTAAGTTATCGGTTAATGTTTTCTTTTCAAATAAACTTAAACCTTCTTCGTCAGTACTTTCTTTCTGTCACCTCTGGAACACTATCTATCTAAATGAACAAAACAAACAAAGTTGGGAAATTATAAGTCGTATCATTATGTTATTCTAGCAAACTAAAAACGACAACAAAAACAAATACTGCATAAAACTAGTCAATAATGACAAACGTAATCGTAAATTAAAAATATTCAGTTCGATAAGTTACAGGAAATTTACATAACTTACCAATTTCTGTTTCTGTTTCTTCTTGTTCTTCTTGATAATCTTCATCAGCATTTTTATCGTCGGATTCCCTTTATTCCTCATGTTCTTCTATTTCTTCTTCTTCTTTTCCTTCTTCTTCTACATGTGTTTCTTTCACTTTTCCTTCTCTCAGTTCTTCTTCTATTTCTTCTTCTAATCTGGACCTTTGTTGCTCTTCATTGGATGCCATGCTCTTCAGCTTATTACCCCACTCACAAAGCCACGAAGAAACTGTCAACCGAAAAAGTTCGGAACCACTGTTCGTGTGAGAAGTCACCGTTATGGTTGGAGCCACCGCTCCGCCTCTATGTGGTTTTACGCGATCATAAGAAGAACTTGACCGTAAATTTTAAAGAAATATATCACTCTGTAAAATAAAAGTGGGATGCACGATTGCGGATTAGTATATATAGACTAGCAAGCCGGGCAAACTTTTTTTATCAGTTTTAATCAATGTGAGCTGAACCGCGGAGAAATTTCCCCTGGAGACATAACCGAATCAAACATAAAAATAATAATGAAAGTGAAGAATCAAAACGTTTGATATTCCTTCCTTTTGACCAAAACCATGTTTTTATACCCAGAAGATGAAAAGAACAAAACACAATGCAAAACTGTATACCAAGATACACAAAAGCCAGTAATTATAATTGGTATCAATGCATATGCATATATCATATGTAAAAATGATTTTAAAGATTCAATCAATAATGGAGCTGAACTGAATAAAAGCATTCTAACAGATGTTTTTCCTGGAAGACATGTAACCACAAAACATCGAAATATTGTACTTAGTATCGACCGAAAACCATATTTTTCAAAAGCAACTTTTAAGCAAACCAAATCATTAAAAAATTGATGCAAAACTATTTACCCAAGCATCCAACATCCCACTACTATAGTGTATATAGCATCATGAATAAAAATGTTTCCATAGGTTCACTAACACTGGAGGTGATCCAAATGAAAGTTATTTTTTACCCTGGAGACGCGAATTATAACCAAACATCGGAACACTTAAAAGATCGATTCCCTGTTCATTGTGAATTGTGTGGAAGTTTGATGGGATATCAACAATTCAAGATTTTTATCATTCATTATGGAGCATTTCATCATTATCATTCGAGGGAAAACACAGATCCACAGAATGAGGTTCGAAATGTCAATCAAAATTTGTTTAAAACCTGATATGAATTATCTGATACCTGGATTATAGTTAAAGCTTTTTGTCACCTTTTGAGTGCACATTTACACATTGAAACATCAATAGACAAGATATCTAATTGGCATTATAGTGCTGCAAACATCTGCAAAATCTGGATGACCTGAATTCATCAAAAGTTATATTGCATCCAGCTACAGAACTGCTTAATTTTGATATTTTTATTTGTGACCATGGAATTGGAAATGTCATTCCAAAATGATAATGCTATTTTATCTTGAAGATCATTTAATAATGGAATATGTTTCCATTTTATTTTAATTCCCCAGAGTCAACAATTCCTTTTATATCTGAAAAAAATCCTTAAATTAAAAAATGTTTGCGCGGAAAGTTTTCTTTTTTTAATGTATAGCTTGCTGTGTGTAGAAATTGGAAAGCTTGAGTCTGGGGGCATTTTTAGCTAAAGATGCATTCTAGTTTAAAGAGTTTTCCTTTATTAGCCAATGAAAACCATCAGCACCTTAAAAGCATGTAGGTACTTTTAAAAGGCATCCATATATTACTAACATTATACCAATGGAGCTTAAGCAGTAGTGTCTCTACAACATACTTGAGCTATTTTGGATTTTGGAATATTATTAAAAAACGAAGCAGAATATTTTGTTTCTAAAAAAAGAGGTGAAGCACAATCCGAAAGCCACCATTGGTCTAAAAGTCACTGCGATGGAGAACTGTCTTATTGAAATGGTGTGAACATTTCTACAGAAATGCGCTTTTTTGCAGTGATTTTTTGATTTGGCTACTGTGCAACTACAGCGAAGTGAATTTATGATGTGCTTTTCTAGAAATTAAAGAACTAATTAAAAAACTAATCATAATACACTTATTATACGGTAATAAACCGGTATTAACTGCATTTGCAGCCCTGAATTGGCACCAGGCGTTTTTATTATATATTTGACATATTTTCCATCTCAAAATACAATAAATAAATATAAACTATATTACATACTCAGATGAACTTGAAGAGGCCATATTGGTGAACAAAAGTGTTTTGATAACAAAACTGCAATCCTTTAGCTACATAGTTACAATAGATCAAAACGCATAAATGTCATTAGTTATACGTTACGATTTATACGTCTTGAGTTTTCATTTGGGATAATTTCGTTGAAATGAACTAAAAAATGCAAATAAGGCTTAAGGGTTCGTACAGTGAATTTTCACAAACCTTTCATTGCAAAAGTTTGCTATGATTTAGAAGGGTATTTATGCGGATTCTTTAATAAGATGATCGTTCATTCCATCGTTCTTTCCTACCAATACTACACAAAAAAGGAAACATGTTTTCCTAAGCAGTCTCGAAGTAAATTGGCCCTCACCTGTTCTTATGTGTTACTTAAGAAAAAACGGTTTGGTCACATAATCAGCAAAATTCCGCACAAGTGCGTATGGATTTTGCCTTTATCTGGTGCAAGCCTTCAAATGAAGAAAACGCCTTTAATTTTACGTAGATTTTCTTATGCTTTGGTCCTATATTTTGTTGAAAGTTTCGCTCAAAAATTGCTTCATGTGAAGGTTTTCTATTCCCAGGGGTTGGTAATTTTTTAAACATGTTTCTTAATTTTTCTACAATTGCAGCGTTGTGCAACTTATATACACGCGTCTTAAATAAAAGACATGTACACACTATTGTCTATCCTTAGAGGACAGAAAGGTTTTTCACGTATACATAGACTTCTTGTAAAGCTATTCATTTTTCGTGTTGAGATTTCTTTTTATAAATTATCAAATAGCGGCCACGTAGGGGGTAGTTCTCGTAAAGTGCATGACATGTTGTTACGCTTTTATCAGTTTTATAGCATTTTGCTTCCGGTGGCGGAGAAACGGAGGAAGCTGATTCGTTATGCACATAAAGTATTAATTGTGGATGATGATATCCCGTTTCCAACTCCAACTTTACATGGTAACATCATCCCCAAAATCTAGTTGCCACCATGTATTAGTTTCACTTCCAATTGTGCTAGATACAGACATTATTCTGTCAACAGCATTGCCAGCGTCCGATGATCCGTCGAGATTTGTTATTTGACTTGCACTTCCTGTATGCGTAATGTCATGTGGAGCAACATCGGTATATTCTTCTAAATTGAAATGGAAAACTTTCTTTGAGAAAATTATTTTAAATTGGATGTAAGGCTTCCTAACTCAATATTTCAAACAGTTAAGCCACTGACGAACGGTGAACTATTCGAGGGCTAGTAATACTGTGTTAGCTGTTACAGCAAGAGGTTTATTCTTGATGTATCTAATAGTTGTTGAGTCTAGTAGTTGTACCTTCTGAAATCTAACATTAACCTTAAGCAGGCGTGACTACGGTAAAATATTCGGCTGGCACACCAGAAGTTCCGGGTACGTGTCCCCGTGTGGCTGAACACAAATTCTACGGGCCACGCCTCTGCTGGTACTGGTATTATCCTGTTCCACCGTGTTTTCAGTCTTCAGATGCTTCGAGGTCAATGAGGCTAGATGAGGGGCAACTGGAGTAATTAGTGCCTAACAGTTATAATTGTCAGCTGGAATGAGAAAGAAACCCCTCCCCTGGAACTGCCCATGGGCTATTCAGAACAAAATGTAAAAAAACAACTTCTCTCAGGATGCTCTAGTCAATCAGAGCTGACCAAGTCTTCCAAGATAAACATACTTCACTGAAACTATTAATATCGAATTAAGGTCTAGTCAAGGTCAAAGTAGTATATCTTCATCGTTAAGATCATATTGTTTTGCTTACAGACATACTTATAAACAGCGATTAAATCTGGCAAAGCCTCGATTATACTTTAAAATAAGGCTTAAACGTATGGTGTTTATAAGGAGTAATAAGGAGTTTTGGCATTGCAGTTTATTTAATTTCCAGGCTAAGAAACTGTTTCAAATAGATATCTATAGATTCATTTCGAATTTTTGAAATTTAAACCAGAGGTCTGTTGCACTTACAAAAAAACAAACGTAAGTGGGGCCATCTGCTCTTATAACTTCATTTCTTCTTAGGTAGAAAGAGATTTCCAGCCAATTTTGGACCAGCTTCAGTTCTTTATAAGCATTTGCACTTCCGCAATTTGAAACTATTTTTCACTTCTTTGAATTCAAAGACAGTGTAAATAACGGGGCTGTTGAAAGTCAGAAAACCAAGAAAGAAATGTAATGGACTTTTCTTGCAAATAAACAACCTTTTCTTTATATAAATAAATGAGAGCTTATTGATCATTTCGGGAACTGATTATGATTAAAAGCTTTAAACAATATTCAGTTGGAAATTCATCTCGAAGTCATCACGGCAAAAATTCATACAACAGTAACAGACTTGCTCAATAAATTCATGTTTATCACACTTGTTGCTACTAGAATTTAAACATACTTACTGCATTCGTAATATGGAGATGCACACGTATCAAAACAAATTTGAGTATCATCACATGGTTCGGATTTCAAACAAAAAGGTCCAACCTGTAAGAATAATATCAGGCCTATTAATACCCTGCAATACCTGTGAGAGTAGCAATATAAGAAGTACTGCGTTCATGGTATTTATAGTTGGTTAAAATTGTACAGTTAAAATCCAAAAAGTAAAAACGAAAAAAACAATTAACAAACGCTAACAAAAACAACATTTCCCTTTCCCCATCAGAACGGATTAATTTACATCGCAGGGTATATCATTTTTGGGAGAGAATACAGTTAGCTCAAATAGCGATAATATATTTAGACTACCAATTTATATCGTAAAGCACTTTGTTTACTTAGAATAAGTATAAACCTATTTATTATAACTTGTTTTATTTTCCGATCTTAGCCACACCCTTTTTGATGGCAAATTCAACAGTGTATGTTAGTTACGGTAAGTTTTTTTATCATAGGTTTTCATCTGTAATGGCTATTTAACCATCCAATTGTAAATAGCATTACTTGCAGCCAAAGTTAGGTATAACATTACTCTAACTTGTCTGGGAGGTTAGTATGCAATCTCCTTGAGTTTCGTTCCGGGTTCTCTACCTGCATAATAAATCGACCTTTCTTCAGTAGAGTAAGCAGGTGTTAAGAATAATAATTATAAGTGGCTGCCATCTCAACAACAAAACTGATGGCGACGTGAGATTCATGCTTAATAATGAAACTCTTCGACTTTGTAATGCATATTTTTCACGTTGGATCTACAACACAATATCCAGATCTGATAATGATATTAATAAAACTAACAACTTTTCTCAATTGTACAGCATGAAATAGAGTTTCATTATTACGTATGAATCTCACGTCGCCATTAGACGACAGCCAATTTAACTTACATTTTGACTGATCTCCGTCTGATATGCTGTCCATTTCGAGTCTGCAAGATAATTGATTACGTGTTGCCTTTGCATCAAATCGCATTTCTTCTCTCCCACATTGTAATTGAAAAAGTCACAAATATCTCTTGCAACACAGAATATCCCGCACTTAGATGATGTGTGAACTAAGTCCAGACTTTCTTGCACGTGACCAGTACGATAAAAGTTGGTCTTTTGGACCGAAAAGTTGCCATGTCTTCTACAGGGGAGTCGTATCACTTGACTATATGTAGTCTGGATTAACAGGAAAGTAAAGACGAAACAGCTAGTGTTAAAACAAAAACAATATGTATTGCAATAAGTCAGCCCTGTGCACACACAAACGTTCAATTCGTACAATAGATTCATAAAGTTTGGGTTTAATTACTATCAGCTGAAATAAGAAACTGCGTTCTTAAAGTGAAGCACAAAATAAACACAATTCAGGCTGAAAAAGACTCCAAAAATAAGAACATACACCTTCAGCTCAGGTTTCACTGGGGTTTTTACAAAAAAGTGTACACTGTTTTAAAGTCTCTCAACTTGATAGACCTTTTTAAAAAATTGGTCTAAACACTGCAGTAATGCCAAGTTAGCAAGCCTCGCTTCAATATATTCTATTGCTTTACTAAGTTCATATCTTTGTCATTCACGTTTGTTATTTATAAGCGTTAAAAAGCGTTAGCTAAACTGCAATTTCGATTGGAGTAGGTATAATTTTTTTTATTACTACTATTACTTCTTTATTTTATTTTTTTACAAAATCAATATAATTACAAAGATTTCTCGGTGAACATGTAAGAAAAATGACGTGTTAATATGATTTTCAATTTCGTTGCTAACGAAATAATATTTGCTTGATAAAACATTTATGTGGTCAAAATATTAATTAAAAATGTAGCAGCGTTTTGAATCTATGTATAAATAGTCGATTCTCTGTCTCTCTGTTTGTCTGTCACGCAAAATGATAGATTGAGTTGTGAGAAAAATTATTTATTTTTTGTGTGCGACGTTTTTTTTTTTCGACGATGCGAAACAAATACACTGCAACCCCAACGAACGTGACTTTTTTGGCTGGTGAAACAATAGGGATAACGTTGTTATTATTATTATTAGTTCTATATTTCAAGGACCGCCGTTGGCTTTGAAAACAATACATCAAGTAGATACAAAGAAACCAACCGATTAAACATTTTGGACAAAAAGCAGCGGTAGCATAACATGGTAGCATGTTCGGTTTGCCTTTGTTGTATCCTAACGTTTTCCCGACTGTCTGAGATGGAACCTTTTTTTTCGAGCAATCAAAATGTGAAAGGTGAAAATGGTGTGTCATGAAACAAAATATTTTTTTGCTTTTCTTTTAATAATTTGATTTCTTTTAATTGTTATGCGTTTCTGATCGAACATGTTTTTTATTCACTTTATTCATTTAGCAAGTGCCTTTTTTTCTCCTCCCGTGTGGTCTTTTTCAGAGAAACCATTTTCCCCTACTTTTGATAGCACCCATGTTAGAGCCCGTAACTTTTTTAAAAATAAGTTGAAGTTTTCTCTCTCTACGTCTTGAGTTGTAAAAATGATAACTGATTGGTTTTAAAAAGTAAACAAGAGGTCTTTGGGCCTTAAGGTCAGCGCAAAAGAAAACTAAGAAATTAAAAGCAATGGCGATATTCCTTAGATTATTATATTAGGAGGGCTTATCGTTCAAGGATTAATGCTAGGAATCTAAGTTTCAGATTTTGAACTGAAAAATTTAAAGGTAACAAAAAAGGGCGTTAAAGAGGGCGCACATAACTGCAAACTAATTACACACAGAATGAGTGACCAGTGAGGGGAAATGAAAGACCAGTAACGTTAACCAAAGGGAAGAATAAACACTAGACTTCCTTTCAAACATGAGCAATTTCAAGGAGGCTAATATTCGTCGTCCAGTTCAAATTCAACAATTGTATCAAATTTTCAGGTACACATACATTTGGAAGATGAATTTTGCTAATGCTCGTGTAATGCACGTAAATGCACTGATTACCATACATTATAACATAATCAGAAACCATTGACAAATTGTTTACAAAAAGTGCTAGGATCAGATCTTAGACATATAGCTTTCATAAAACTAATTATATATATATATAAAAATGAATTTTTAGATTAATACTTTTTAACAAATGCTATATATATCCACTATATTCTCATACTCTGTACGAAAACCTTTAACCTGCTCTTACATGCTACTTAATACTGTAATAATGACAGTTTTCAAAACAATAACATCAAAAAAAAATAATAAAACATTGGGTAAAACTATGAATTTCCTGTTAATCGTAACACAATTTGCCTTTTGAATCATGGAAAATCACAAATTAGTTTCCGCTCTACCTTTTCATAAAAGAAAAGGAATACACTTTCATAAAATTACAAACAAACTTTATCTTATTATACTAATTCGCGATTGTGCATCCGGTTTTTATTTTAGAGAGTGATATATTTAGTTTTATTTTACGGTCATCGTCCTCTTATGTGCGCGTAAAACCACGTAGAAGCGAGAGACACTTTTTTCACGATCATTCCAAAAGCACGTGGCATCATTTGACGTCAGTTTTTTTATCATCACGGGGAATCATTGCATTGCATCCCCAATCGAACGCGACGTTTTTGGGGAAATATCTCGAGAACCAATAGGGAAAACTGACGTTTTTTAGGGTCTGCGATACGGGTGACCGGGTGACGCAATATTTGGGCCAAAATTTTATTTGGTACTGCGGCTATGACGTCATCAATATCTTTGATCGACGATAGCTCTGCAACGGTTGGTCGTAGCGAGACGATCCCATACATTTTTTTGATCAGTTTTTCGAGCTCTACAACATGGGTACACTTTTGAGTTGCGATTCTATGATTTATTTTTTCGTCACGGGGTACGTACACGGGAAAGGCGATTTTGACCCATCCTTTTCGAAGTTAAGTTCGGTAAAAAGTTTTTACCCGGGATACTAGTCTTATTATAATAATCCGCGATTGTGCATACCACTTTTATTTTAGAGAGTGATAAATTTAGTTTAAATTTACGGTCATCGTCCTCTTATGTGCGCGTAAAGCCACGTAGAGTCGAGAGACACTTTTTTCACGATCATTCCAAAAGCACGTGGCATCATTTGACGTCAGTTTTTTATGATCACGGGGAATCATTGCATTGCATCCCCAATCGAACGCGACGTTTTTGGGGAAATATCTCGAGAACCAATAGGGATAACTGACGTTTTTTAGGGTCAGCGATACGGGTGATGGGGTGACGCATCATTTGGGCCTAAACTTTATTTGGTACTGCGGATATGACGTCATCGAAATCTTTGATCAGCGATATGTCTCTAACGGTTGGTCGTAGCGAAACGATCCCATACATTTTTTTGATCAGTTTTTCGAGCTCTACAACATGGTTACATTTTCGGTTTCCAATTCCTAAATTGAAATTTTCATCACGGGGATTGTTCACGGCAAAGGCGATTTTGACCCATCCTTTTCGAAGTTAAGTTCGGTAAAAAGTTTTTACCCGGGATACTAGTATGATTGATAATCATACAAGCCAATAACAAAATATGACGTGAAAAAGCACCTATATAGCAGTAAATGTTATTGAAACATGTTTGAATTCACTAGTCATATTTATAAACAAAAGTGCAGAAATTTCAGTACAAATATATCAATTATCTCTGCTCTTAACTTCAAATCTGTTCTCCATGAAAGAAATAAAATTCCATTCATCTATAAAATTACTAACCTCTTAAGCAGTATATAAAGTACATTTTTTGACAATACAGGTTATTATGATCATCAGAATTACAAAGGGTTATTCAGCATCAGAGATGAATATAAATAGAAATACTTGATATATTATACTTGTGATACTAGCAATAAATAACAATGAATACCAGAACAACTTTTATATAGACGACTTTCCGAGTGATGCAATGTTTATAAACACTGACATTGTTTACTCGATAATTGCCGCATAAAAACTTTCATCATAGAACACTATTGATCAAGTCCTTTTCCTCTAAGCATGTGCATGCACTTTCGTAGGAAATAAAATATTATATACATTATACATTTCAAACTGTTTTTATCCGTTTATTGGTATATACTCTAGAAGACCCAAAAACACAATAGAAACTCAAGAAAGTCAAAGTCACTTTGGATATTTCCAAACAGTTGGAACCGTTTTCGTTATGGATATATTATCTGAAGCTGAAGTTGATTTAACCGAAATTGATTCTCAAATAATATGCATTGTTGGTTGGTATTGAATCTCATTATCTTTTACTGCAAGGTTTTTATTAACAAAAAACAATAAAATTAAATTGACCCTATCCAATCAGTCATTTTTCTTTGATTAGGCAGAAGTAACAGCATTTCATAAAAAACATGATAATAAAAACGAGACATAATAACAAATGAAAATATGTAAATCCAAGAGAATATGGACCCTTGGAAGCAGCAGAGCTATCATATCCATTAGGTCATTTAACCTATCCCGACACACCACCACAAAAAACTGCGCAAAATTGAGTATATATATAACCTAAGGTTACTCAAAATACAAAGTCGAAACTATAAGAATTCCTTTGCCTTCTTAGAAGCATAGATATAAAATGTATGACTGGAGGCATTCTTGTTTCATTTTATCAAAATTTCGCAAACAAACTGGCCTGAACGCTGAATCTTTCTTCTGACAAGTTCGCATTCCAATTTTTCATTTTACGCCGCACTTACCATGAAAACAAATATGTAACTACTCAATCATGAACGTTTCTCAATTAAACCATGGAACGAATTAGCCTAAGTTCTGACAGCCTGCACGGTATCAGCCTAACACTGCGACATTACACACAGAATGACTGACTGACAGACACGGGGAAATGAAAGATCAGCTTCCTCGCGGCGCTGACCAACAAGAGCCCTATGGCACTAACACGATTGCAACACCATAAATCCTGAAGATGCCTTTATGGAAATGCTGCACTCAACGGTACTGAAGCACAAAAAAACTTTTCAAAACTTTTTCATCTTAAAGAACAGTTTCAAAGTGAAACAAAAGAAAGCTTACAGTCTTGCTGTAGTATTTAAATTCATTAGCTTGGATATGAAATTATTTGAGTTCACCTTGCCAATTACAGGAAAATTAACATATAAAAAGGTTCTAAGGCAATCAAAATATCAAAATAAAATAAATGTATACTTTTGGAAAAAGGCAAAAAATACATATCCTTATTGTGGACCGGTTTCAAAAACATAGATACAAATAAACAACGAAAATCGAAAATATTGATTAAATAAAACATCTTGTAAAAATTTGAGCTCGTTTGGATGAATATCGAAGAAGGTACAAGGTTTTGAAAGTTTTCAGGTTTGATTAAATGTGACATCACAACCTGACTACTGTTTTTGAAAGCTCAACAGAGACATGTATTTACTCAAGCGGTTAATTCTTTTTTCGTTGCTTCATGTTGTTTCGTACATATTTCTGATATCTCTGGTTTAGTTGTTATCTACAATGGCTTATTGCCAAGCTTTTGGATGCAACAATAAGCAACACAGAACCAAACGAAAAGGGGAAAAGATTTCGCATTTTAAGTTTCCCGACAGTCACAATATTAGAGAAAAGAGAAAAATATAAGTTGTTTTTTCAAATAAAAACTGAACTTAAACTTTATCTCTTAACGTAAAATATCATGATAAAAGTCAATTCACATCAAGAAACTTTGTTTATTTTTTGCATTCGAAATTACAAAAGACTGCTCAGAATTAGGAACACTAACAGTATTTCTTTTTATTAATCTCACTATATTATCTCACCAGAAAAAATATTTTTCAGTTGTATATATTGAACTAGAAAACAAAAACCTGTTAAATGAATTTGTATTAGTAATCACATGTTTGAGAGGGAAATTTGGGATAAATTTCCCGAGTTCAGTTTTTTGAAATTTTGAAATCTCCCGAGTGAAACGTCACATGGTGACAAGGTCTGAAAGTTTTTGTAAATCTTCGTCGGACAGCAACTGAAATCGACTCTCCATTTTTTAAAATCAAAATAAACACAAACTCTCAACGTATAATGAGAGCGTAAATCAAAACATTCGAAAGTTGTCAATTTCATGTGCGATCGGCTATTCGAATGTTGAAAAAAGAAAACACGGGAAATTACAAATTATCAGCGGGAAATTACAAAACAGCGGGAAATTTCAAAATAACGCCATTGACGACGTCAATCAAATTTCACGCAACCATGTGATTAATATATGGTATTACCTTGAAAAAATGCTCCTGTAATAGTATAAATGATTGTCAAATGAATATGTTTATGTTTGTTTATGACTAGGATTGTTTTTCAGTTTTCACAGGGTAGCTATTCTATCCTTACGCAGAAATCTATTTCGTCTAAATCCTTTTTCAGTTAATCCGTTAAAAACCAGTGCAGTTTTGAATGAAAGATTTAGCTTAAAACATATATACAAAAAACGGTTTAGAAAATTCAAGATTTCCAGCTGTGCTTCTAAATCCACATCATTTTTATCCACATTATTCCCTTCACTAAAATTCCACAAAAGCTAATATGAAATATGTCTAAGCAATAATAATAAACGAAAAAGTATTCTGCCTTTCACGCCTAGTACAACAACAACCGTGCCCCCATGTTTTGAAACGGGAATAAGCAACGTCAGCAAATTATTAGCTCGATACGCATGCGTGACTTTCCCGTTTCTGGGGACACCCATAAAACGAAGGGTATTTTAATAACGATTCTCACTAACGTTCCAATCGTTAATAAATAGCACATCATGAAATGTAATTTTTTGGAACCATTGTTTAGATTGATATTTGATTGGTTTAAAATCGTAAATAAAAACCACGTGAAGTTCACGTTCGGAATGTGTAAAGTTTGCTGACATTTTAAATGCGACCGCACAATGAACGGATCAGTTCAGAATATGCAAGATTTGAAACACAAGGAACGTGTTTGTCTTCATGTGCAATCAAGCTTTATTTATTATAAAACTTAATTAGCTTTCTATGCCCATGTTTACTTAGAGGTTGTTTGCCCATAATGAATCCATTTATTTATCTCTTTAGTATTTAAAAGAACATTATTCATTGTATTACGACATCATCAATTTATCATGTGGTAACATTCCAAATTATTTCCTAGATTTGTCTGAGATTGATGATTTAATACGGATGATATGATATAACTTATTTTTGGCACAACTGTATTGATTGATCTTAAAACTTTGGCTCCGTCATTAAATTGTTTCATTTAGGTGTAAGTCGTATATAGAAAGTAAGTACTACCAGCGATATGGTAGTACAAGTAGTATAACACAAATCGTACCGTGTATATTGCTTTTTATTGTACAACGTTTATCCTGATATCCTTGATTTTTAACTGATTCTTCGATCTGTGATTATCTGCTAATAAGTTTTCCTAACATTGTGATGTCATCATCACAAATTGGTCAGCAACTTGTTATTTGCGTCAGGCCAAATTATTGCTCCCATATCAGTGGCGGATCTAGAGGTATGTCGAAATTTGTGTAGGAGAGCATTAACATAATTTGTGAATTCAATTTATATTACCAATGGGATTATTTGAACGCTTTTCTTTTATGGTTAGATTGCTAACACTCTCCTACACAAATTTCGTCATACCTCCAGATCCGCCACTGCATATACCATACCGACACTAAGAGAATTTTGATCATAATCATTCCCCGGGCGCTTAATTTTTGGACGCATGCGTGTGCCGAAGGGATGAGGCGGTTTTCCGTTTTCAGATTTTCAATATGAGCTTTCTTAAATTGATATAATCAACTTGGACACACAATCTGAAGTCAAAAGTAAATGTATTCTCTGTCTCAGTTGAAGCCAACAACTTATGTTGTTGTGGTTGTTATGACAATATTTTTACAGGATAAAACTTCATTTACAAACTACTATCAATGTTTGTCCTGCACAAAATAAAATATAAACTATAATAAGGTAAAATGAAATATAAAGTATACAAGTTTGACGCATTTAGAATAAGAAGGCAGAGTAGAAATTGGAAAGGAAAGGGTTAAACTAAAGCTAGTATGTTGGGAGATCGTTGCGACTGCACTTTGAAAACATAAAAATTGCCTGCCTTGAAGTTTTCTGCCTTCATGACGTCAACTCTCTTAGACTATCATTCTTATTATAAACCAAAGTGTTTATGTGGGACACTGGATGCCAGAAAGATATAATTAAAAGGGTTTATTTTTATGGAGTGTGTTAATAGAAATGCCATAGACTGCAAAAATAAAAAACATGATCTTTTAAATCCTGAACTCATAAAAAAAAACAATAATAATGATAGATTCGCTATGCTATGAGAAAGGAATAATGGAAACACCTGTTTTATTTCGCAAATTTCAAAAACGTTACAAAAATATTATCATGAAAAATGTGACAGCATAATGTCTCGTTTTATATAACAGAAACCTTTAAAACACTGAAAGTTTGAGTTAATGCATACTTGAACAACGCATTAACAAGATACATTGAACTTTAAATCATATTGTACGAAAGCTGAGAGAAAGCATAATATTTGAGATGTCACTTTTTGAAAATCAAAAGCAACAAGCAAGGAAACAAATTTGAAATAAATTTAAAATCGGGAAAACCCACGCACATCGACAAATCGGAAAAAGAAGACGATAGCTAGAATAATTCAGGGTGCGGCTCACACAATCGCTTGATTCGTTTCGGCAATCTTTGAAAGAACTTTTGATGTTTAGTTAAATTCCTATGGAACTGCGTTATTTTGACCCATAGTTGGACAATCTTTCGCATATTCAATATCGCCCCCGGATCAAGATGTGATCATAAAAAGTGGAGGAACTCGATCCAAGTGGACAGAATCGTAAAAAATGTCACTCCATCACTTCATCCCGGCAAGGTGGGCTGGGATTTTATCAAATTCCTACACAAAAATGCGAGGTCACGTGATGTAAACAAATCCTAGGCCGGTTGAGCAGGATGAAAATTATTATATGAACACGGGATAAAAAGCAGCATAACCGAGCGAGCCCGGTCAACTGGCACAGCCCTCCTCCATATGGTCAGCCGCTATATCACAAATGGGATTATTTGAACCTTTTTCCTTTATGGCTAGATTGCTAACACTATTATTCACAAATTGCAACTATCATGTAGTGCCGCTGTAACTCCCCTCCATAAATTTTGACTAACCTCCAAAATCTGCTCCTGAGGTCACCTACTGACTTAGACTTCTAAACACCCAAACACCCAAAATGTTCAAAATGTCACTACGACGAAGGGCATTTTCATTGAAATTGCGTGTTTATTTCTATAGAAATACACTCATTCGCAGAGATTTTATGAAAAATGTGCCCGCTGGGTAGTTGTTAGTTATATATATGGTACAAATTCTTATGAGAACTTTCGAAATTTGGTCCAAACTTTGCGCAAATTGTCCAATTTGACCAACTGTGACAAATGTCTACGAAATTCAAAGCCAGCACCTTTCCGATTGTTCGTTTATGAAAACAGGCAAACTTTGATCCAAATTTTGACCCAAAAGGCAAATTTGATAACGAATTGACAGTAAACTGTACATGGAATCGTCTATCACATGGGAGGATTAGAGGAGGTAAAAGAATGTCCTAAAGCCTATCCAACTATTATCAAAATTTTGATGACATTCATAAAAGTGTAGGTTTAAGCCCATCATCATATTTGAAATATACAATAGGTTTGGAGTTTCGAACAATAATACCCCATCCACACCAAGGTTAAAGGCCGGTTTTCAGTTCCTTCGCTGTGGTCGCACGAACAAGCGATCTGATTTTTGATTGGTTGACGCAATCCCATTTGCCTGGTAGTTCAAATCATTTCAACTACTGAGCGAATGAAAAAGCTGTTCGCTCAGTCGCGCGACCGCAGCGATTGAACTGAAGTTCAGTAACACCTCTTTAAACATGTTTTATTTTCAGAGTAGTCGTTCACATTGAAAGCAAACATGATTTAACATAAACATATCTAATTTAATCTAGATTAGATAAAATAACATCACAAGGTTGTTTTTTTTTTTCGTTTTACGCAAAACATGTTTGTCAACATTAGTTAAAAGCAGCGTTCCGTATATAGTATTTTAGTTTCAAATCGAATTGTAACTTTCGAATTTGCCGTCCCCATAATTCAGTTATCTCCCCAAACACATACTGCAAATACCATAATTCACTGCAGCAAAATAATTGAATATCCCTCCATACAATGATAAACACAACAAACAAAACAGATCTTAAAGCAAGTAATTATAGCCATTACATTGTGGTAGTTGTAGCTAGTTGGGAAATAAGTGAATCAGGAGAACAGTTAATTAACGTGGCATTACTTGACATTAAACATTTTACACCAAAGCAGGCGACGTGTTTTAAAAGTGAAGGGGCTAATGATAATATGTGAATGATCAAAGATTACGTATTAAGGCGGCTTGTTTCCTAGAACATGTTAAATGTCCTCTCCCTTCCCCGAGCCCCTCCGTTGTCATCGATCCTGTGCATATATGCACAAACACAACTTTAATTTACCTTACCTTTAATTTACGTCGAGGGGTTACACGTAAAAATTCTTGAATTACAGTTGACTCTCGGAAAACTCTAGCTCTCAGGGGATCGGGAAAAACTCTAGCTCTCAGGGTATCAGGAAAAACTCTAGCTCTCAGGGTATCAGGAAAAACTCTAGCTCTCAGGGGATCGGGAAAAATAGTTTATCGAGAGTTGAAATTGGTAGAAATTACATTATTATAATGTCAATGGAACGTAAAAAAAAGTTCCAGTTTCGAGAAATCGAGTGTTCGAATTTTCAAGAGTGTCGAGTGTATCGCTGAAAAAAATATTGTTCCAGCCTGGTTCAGACCTGGAGATTACAACGATTACTACGATTACAAAATAAATTAATCTCCCCAGGTATGAACACACTCTCAAGTAATTTCATTAGTAATTATTAATCAAATCATTTAAAAAGTGTTCACATTAGAGGATTTGATTATGACGATGATGACGATTACACTGAATTTTAATCGTCGTAATCGCCAGGTTTTCGAAACAAGGCTTTATGACCATGCAATATTAAATATATTAAATATTACAATAACAATATTAAACGATCTCAGTGATGCTTTTGATAATAATCTATACATACTAGGAGTCTTTATCGATCTCTCGAAAGCATTTGATACAGTTGATCATATCTCACTAATCGAAAATAATGTGTTTCGTATGGAACAAAAAGAACATCTCTTAAACTTATAACATGTGGTGTACCCCAAGGATCCATTCTTGGCCCTTTGCTCTTTTTATTATATGTAAATGATCTCTACAGAGTATCTAATACTTTAAACTTCATTCTTTTCGCTGATGACACTAAACTATTTTATTCACATAAAAATATAAAATTACTCTTTGATATCGTGAACAAAAAGCTTAGATATATTGAAGAATGGTTCAGAAGTAATAAACTTTCTCTAAATATAAGTAAAACTAAATATATTTTGTTTTTTAAGCCTTCAAGTGTGAATGATTTGCAATTGAAATTACCGAAACTGTTAATTAACCATAATGAGATAAAAAGGGAAAAATTCATCAAATTCCTAGGAGTTCTTCTTGATGAAAATTTGACATGGAAGAATCATATAAATGTTATCCAAGATAAGATTTCTAAAAACCTTGGAATACTTCGCATAGCAAAGCCATATGTCAACTTAAAATCCTTAAAACTACTATATTTCTCATTTATACATAGTTACATAACCTATTGCAACATAGTATGGGCAAGTACTAACCAAACAAAGCTTAAGAAACTTTACTGAAAACAAAAACACGCTTGCAGAATTATTTTCGGTGTAGATCGATTTACACACTCCGAACCTTTATTTATTAAACTTGGGATTCTTAGTATCTACAAATTAAACATATACCAAGTATTAACCTTCATGTTTAAAAGAAAGCTCGAGCTTACCCCAATAACTTTCCGTAACCAATTTTCCAGAGTCCAAAATAAATATAATACTAGATATTCAAGAAATAACTACAAAATTCCTCAAAAACGCCTTAAAGCATGGACGTATAAAAAGAGAAGGACTTACAACTTTTATAAATCTATTCAAACAAGCTCGTCTCGCTTTATTGAAATTTTGACAAAAGCAGTTTTGAAACTCCCTCAAGTGCTGTTAAAAATACATGTTTCCATTGGCTTCCACACTAGCAGCCTTTTGTTATAAACTCGAAAACTGTTGAAAAACACCAAAACTAAAAGTATGATTCCTTAGGAGTTCCTAAAGCTTCAGACTTGAAACTTTCAGAAAAGATAGATAAACTATCTCTCTGTTTTGTGTAGCTTAGGCATTTTTGAGGCGCAAATATTAACTACATAACATGCAGAAACGCTGTGCCATGATTTTCTTCTATTTTCACTTGTAACATCTTCTAGCAAACTCACAGACATTTTAAAAACAATTAAATATCGTCGTCTTTGGCTTTGAACAATGAATAAAAGTGTTTTGAAAGCTAATGAGTCTTAATTCCTCTGATATTTCAGTTTTCCGCGTTGGATTGGCACGTAAATAATCGTTCGTCTCAACAAAAATCCAGTGAAATGCGAGACGCGCTTTGGTATGAAAGGGATGCCGACACAATGGATTTTAACAATAGAATTGAATAGCTATTGAAATGAGTTGTGAGTCCTTCTCTTTTTATACGTCCATGCTTAAAGTAACAACCTTTTCCATCGCCCATCGCGGCCCAGCCCTATGGAACAATATCTTGCAAAATGCAGAAAAGAACACTAGGTCTGTTTACCATTTCAAAAAATCTGTAAAAATAAAGTTCCTTAATAGTGACATTGATTTTTCTCAGTTTTTTTAGGCTGTTATATTTCAACAACGCCTAGCATGCCATTTTCCCTCTCCAGTTATGTTGGTATCTTTCGTTGGTTTTTCATTTTCATTTTTATATTTGTTTGTTTGTTTTTTCCTTTTCACTTCACACTGTACATACGTTGTCCTTTTGCTTATAAATATTTCTGCCCAGATAAGTATTTTGTTTTCATGTTTTTGTATATCTATATAGCCGATTCTCTGTCTGTCTGTCTGTTTGTTTGCTTGTTTGTAAGTCACGCAAAATGGTAGATTGAGTTGTGAGCGAAATTATTTCTTTTTTTGTGTGCGACGTGAGTTCGAAGCAAATACATTGCAACCCCAATCGAACGTTACTTTTTTTGGCTGATGAACTAATAGGAATAACGTTTTGTTTTTATTATTATTGTTAGTTTTATATTCCAAGGACTACGTTGACTACATTGGCTTTGAAAACAATACATCAACTAAATACAAAGAAACTAACTGATTAAACAGTTTGGACAAAAAGCAGCAGTGGCAGAACGTGGTGGCATGTTTGCCAGTGTATCCTAACGTATCCTTGCCTGACTGTCTGAGATGGGTAAACTTTTTTTCAAGCAATCAAAATGTTTAAAAACCGATAAATAAAAAAAGAGTATCATGAGACAAAATATTTTTTTGCTTTTCTTTTAATAATTTAATTTCTTTTATTTGTTAAGCGCTTCTGATCGAACGTTTCTTTTGTTCAATTTATTCATTTCATTTTTTCTCCTCCCGTGTGATCTTTTTAAGAAGAGAAACCATTTTTTCACCTACTTCTGACAGCACCCATGTTAGAGCGCGTAAAGCAAAAACTAACAATAAGTTGAAAAGTTTTTCTTTCTGCGTTTTGAGTGAATTGTTAAACTGATACTTGACTGGTTTAAAATCGTAAATAAAAACCACGTGAAGTTCACGTTCAGAATGCATTATGTAAAGCAAGAAAGTCCACTGCCATTTTAAATGCGACTGCGACAATGAACGGCTGAGTTAAGAACATGCAAGATTTGAAACACCAGGAACGTATTTTTATTAACGTGCAAACGAGCTTTATTAAGCGACAAAGCCAGCAGCAAAGGAAGTCTTATCGCTGGTGTTAAGTGCGATAATTTGGAGCAGGTGGTGATACAACGCAGGCTGAACATGGGCGGCGAGCGACGCCGCCTTGGCGGCTAGTCTATATATTAATAGCCGATTTTCTGTCTGTCTGTTTGTCTGTCACGCAAAATGGTAGATTGAGTTGTGAAAGTGACTATTTTATTTTAGTTTGTGCGACGTCAGTGTGAAACCATTGTATTGAGACCCTAATGGAATGCGACGTTTAGGGAAAATTATCTCCGTAACCAATAGGGATAACTGACGTTTTTTGGGGTCCGCGATACAGGCGACAGAATGACGAAAAATTTGGGTCTAATTTTTTTGGGGGACGGGTCTATGACGTCATCAAAATTTTGATCAACAATATCTCCGTAACGGTTGGTCGTAGCGAAACGATCCCATACAGTTTTTTGATCAATTTTTCGAGCTCTACAACATGGGCACGCTTATCATTGCTAATTCCTTAATTTTATTTTTCGTGAAGTCAATGTATGCTGAACATGGGTGGCGAACGACGCCGCCTTGGCGGCTAGTCTATATATTAATAGCCGATTCTCTGTCCGTTTGTCTGTTACGCAAAATGGTAGATGTGAACTGCTAAAGAGAGTCAGCAATGTAAGATCACACATAAATTATTTCTTTTCTTGTGCGCGACGTCAGTGTGAAACCATTGTATTGAGACCCTAATCGAATGCGACGTTTAGGGAAAATTATCTCGATAACCAATAGGGATTACTGACGTTTTTTGGGGTCCGCGATACAGGCGATGGGGTGACGAAAAATTTGGGTCTAATTTTTTTTGGGGAGGGGTCTGTGACGTCATCAAAATCTTTGAACGATGATATCTCTGTAACGGTTGATCGTAGCAGAACGATCCCATACATTTTTTTGATTAGTTTTTCGAGCTCTACAACATGGGAACACTTTCGGTTACCAATTCCTTAATTTTATTTTTCGTGAAGGCAACGCATGCTGAACATGGGCGGCGAACGACGCCGCCTTGGCGGCTAGTCTATATATTAATAGCCGATTCTCTGTTTGTTTGTTTGTGCGTTTGTTTGTTTGTAAGTCACGCAAAATGGTAGATTGAGTTGTGAGAGTGATTATTTTATTTTATTTTGTCCGACGTCAGTGTGAAACCATTGTATTGAGACCCTAATCGAATGCGACGTTTAGGGAAAATTATCTCGGTAACCAATAGGGATAACTGACGTTTTTTGGGGTCCGCGATGCAGGCCATAGAGTGACGAAAAATTTGGGTCTAATTTTTTTGGGGGACGGGTCTATGACGTCATCAAAATTTTGATCAAAAATATCTCCGTAACGGTTGGACGTAGCAAAACGATCCCATACATTTTTTTGATCAGTTTTTCGAGCTCTACAACATGGGCACACTTATTATTGCCAAATCCTTAATTTTATTTTTTGTGAACCCAACGCAGGCTGAAGGTGGACATGGGCGGCGAGCGACGCCGCCTTGGCGGCTAGTCTATATATTAATAGCCGATTCTCTGTCTGTCTGTCTGTTTGTTTGTTTGTAAGTCACGCAAAATGGTAGTTTGAGTTGTGAGCGAAATTATTTCTTTTTTTGTGAGCGACGTGAGTTCGAAGCAAATACATTGCAACCCGAATCGAACCTGACTTTTTTTGGGCTGATGAACTAATAGGAATAACGTTTTGTTTTTATTATTATTGTTAGTTTTATATTCCACGTTGACTTGGCTTCGAAAACAATACATCAACTAAATACAAAGAAACTAACTCATTAAACATTTTGGACAAAAAGCAGCAGTGGCAGAACGTGGCAGCATGTGCGGTTTGCCAGTGTATCCTAAAGCTTGCCTGACTGGTGAACTTTTTTTGAGCAATCAAAATGTTTAAAAACCGATAGGTAAAAAAAGAGTATCAAGAAACAAAATATTTTTTTGCTTTTGTTTTAATAGTTGTCTTAATTTCTTTTAATCGATTTCTTTTAATCTATTTTAATCTGATCGAACGTTTTTTATTCACTTCATTCATTTAGCACGTGCATTTTTTTCTCCTCCCGTGTGATCTTTTTAAGAAGAGAAAAGATTCCCCCCTAACGTTTGATAGCACCCATGTTAGAGCGCGTAACTTTTTTAAGACAAAAGCTAATAAAAAGTTGAAGTTTTCTCTCTCTACGTTTTGAGTGTATTGTTACACTGATAAAAGATTGGTTTTACCAGAGGTTGTGACTTCGAATCTGCTTCTGGTTGAACACAAGTTGTACGAGCCGTTTATAAGGAAATTTGATGTTTATTGATACAGTGATGCAGAGCAATTGGACATGGGCGGCGAGCGACGCCGCCTTGGCGGCTAGTATTATATTATTAGTAGTAGTACATTAAAAACGTAAACTAGTTGTTATTGCACGGGGCTTGATGATAAGGCACTTCTGCCTTCTGCTTGCTCCAGCCATTATATACGGTTATATTTGAGATTTGTATATGATATTGGCGAAATAAAAAAACAATTAGGAAAATTAAAAAAGTTAAAAAATTAAAAAAAAAAAAAGAAAAAGGTTATTGCCTCAGTAGTAAGAAGATGACGCAATAAATAAAAACCACGTGAAGTTCACGTTCAGAATGCATTATGTAAAGCAAGAAAGTCCACTGACATTTTAAATGCGACTGCGACAATGAACGGCTGAGTTAAGAACATGCAAGATTTGAAACACCAGGAACGTATTTTTATTAACGTGCAAACGAGCTTTATTAAGCGACAAAGCCAGCAGCAAAGGAAGTCTTATCGCTGGTGTTAAGTGCGATAATTTGGAGCAGGTGGTGATACAACGCAGGCTGAACATGGGCGGCGAGCGACGCCGCCTTGGCGGCTAGTCTATATATTAATAGCCGATTCTCTGTCTGTCTGTTTGTCTGTCACGCAAAATGGTAGATTGAGTTGTGAAAGTGACTATTTTATTTTAGTTTGTGCGACGTCAGTGTGAAACCATTGTATTGAGACCCTAATGGAATGCGACGTTTAGGGAAAATTATCTCCGTAACCAATAGGGATAACTGACGTTTTTTGGGGTCCGCGATACAGGCGACAGAATGACGAAAAATTTGGGTCTAATTTTTTTGGGGGACGGGTCTATGACGTCATCAAAATTTTGATCAACAATATCTCCGTAACGGTTGGTCGTAGCGAAACGATCCCATACAGTTTTTTGATCAATTTTTCGAGCTCTACAACATGGGCACGCTTATCATTGCTAATTCCTTAATTTTATTTTTCGTGAAGTCAATGTATGCTGAACATGGGTGGCGAACGACGCCGCCTTGGCGGCTAGTCTATATATTAATAGCCGATTCTCTGTCCGTTTGTCTGTTACGCAAAATGGTAGATGTGAACTGCTAAAGAGAGTCAGCAATGTAAGATCACACATAAATTATTTCTTTTCTTGTGCGCGACGTCAGTGTGAAACCATTGTATTGAGACCCTAATCGAATGCGACGTTTAGGGAAAATTATCTCGATAACCAATAGGGATTACTGACGTTTTTTGGGGTCCGCGATACAGGCGATGGGGTGACGAAAAATTTGGGTCTAATTTTTTTTGGGGAGGGGTCTGTGACGTCATCAAAATCTTTGAACGATGATATTTCTGTAACGGTTGATCGTAGCGGAACGATCCCATACATTTTTTTGATTAGTTTTTCGAGCTCTACAACATGGGAACACTTTCGGTTACCAATTCCTTAATTTTATTTTTCGTGAAGTCAACGCATGCTGAACATGGGCGGCGAACGACGCCGCCTTGGCGGCTAGTCTATATATTAATAGCCGATTCTCTGTTTGTTTGTTTGTGCGTTTGTTTGTTTGTAAGTCACGCAAAATGGTAGATTGAGTTGTGAGAGTGATTATTTTATTTTATTTTGTCCGACGTCAGTGTGAAACCATTGTATTGAGACCCTAATCGAATGCGACGTTTAGGGAAAATTATCTCGGTAACCAATAGGGATAACTGACGTTTTTGGGGTCCGCGATGCAGGCCATAGAGTGACGAAAAATTTAGGTCTAATTTTTTTGGGGGACGGGTCTATGACGTCATCAAAATTTTGATCAAAAATATCTCCGTAACGGTTGGACGTAGCAAAACGATCCCATACATTTTTTTGATCAGTTTTTCGAGCTCTACAACATGGGTACACTTATTATTGCCAAATCCTTAATTTTATTTTTTGTGAACCCAACGCAGGCTGAAGGTGGACATGGGCGGCGAGCGACGCCGCCTTGGCGGCTAGTCTATATATTAATAGCCGATTCTCTGTCTGTCTGTCTGTCTGTCTGTTTGTTTGTTTGTTTGTTTGTAAGTCACGCAAAATGGTAGATTGAGTTGTGAGCGAAATTATTTCTTTTTTTGTGTGCGACGTGAGTTCGAAGCAAATACATTGCAACCCCAATCAAACGTGACTTTTTTTGGCTGATGAACTAATAGGAATAACGTTTTGTTTTTATTATTACTGTTAGTTTTATATTCCACGTTGACTTGGCTTTGAAAACAGTACATCAACTAAATACAAAGAAACTAACTGATTAAACAGTTTGGACAAAAAGCAGCAGTGGCAGAACGTGGCAGCATGTTCGGTTTGTCACTAACTCTTGCCTGACTGTCTGAGACGGGTGAACTTTCTTTTTGAGCAATCAAAATGTTTAAAAACCGATAGGTAAAAAAAGAGTATCATATCAAAAGAAAATGTTTTAATTTTTTTTTTTGCTTTTCTTTTAATAATTTAATTTGTTCTTTTAATTGTTAAGCGTTCTAATCGAACGTTTTTTTATTCTATTTATTCATTTAGCACGTGCCTTTTTTCTCTCCTCCGTGTGAACTTTTTAAGAAGAGAAACCATTTTCCCCCTGTTTGATAGCACCCATGTTAGAGCGCGTAACGTTTTTAAAACAAAAGCTAATAAAAAGTTTTTTTCTCTCTACGTTTTGAGTGCAAATAAATAACACATGAAATTTGGGGTTTTTTGGAACCATTGTTTAAACTGATATTTGATATTTGATTTCGAATCTGTCGCTAGGATAACTGACGTTTTTTCGGGTCCGCGATACAGGCGATGGGGTGACAAAAAATTTGGGTCTAACTTTTTTGGGAGGGGTCTGTGACGTCATCAAAATCTTTGAAGAATGATATCTCTGTAACGGTTGATCGTAGCGGAACGATCCCATACATTTTTTTAATCAGTTTTTCGAGCTCTACAACATGGTAACACTTTCGGTTGCCAATTCCTTAATTTTATTTTTCGTGAAGTCAACGCATGCTGAACATGGGCGGCGACCGACGCCGCCTTGGCGGCTAGTCTATATATTAATAGCCGATTCTCTGTCTGTCTGTCTGTTTGTTTGTTTGTAAGTCACGCAAAATGGTAGTTTGAGTTGTGAGCGAAATTATTTCTTTTTTTGTGAGCGACGTGAGTTCGAAGCAAATACATTGCAACCCGAATCGAACCTGACTTTTTTTGGGCTGATGAACTAATAGGAATAACGTTTTGTTTTTATTATTATTGTTAGTTTTATATTCCACGTTGACTTGGCTTCGAAAACAATACATCAACTAAATACAAAGAAACTAACTCATTAAACATTTTGGACAAAAAGCAGCAGTGGCAGAACGTGGCAGCATGTGCGGTTTGCCAGTGTATCCTAAAGCTTGCCTGACTGGTGAACTTTTTTTGAGCAATCAAAATGTTTAAAAACCGATAGGTAAAAAAAGAGTATCAAGAAACAAAATATTTTTTTGCTTTTGTTTTAATAGTTGTCTTAATTTCTTTTAATCGATTTCTTTTAATCTATTTTAATCTGATCGAACGTTTTTTATTCACTTCATTCATTTAGCACGTGCATTTTTTTCTCCTCCCGTGTGATCTTTTTAAGAAGAGAAAAGATTTCCCCCTAACGTTTGATAGCACCCATGTTAGAGCGCGTAACTTTTTTAAGACAAAAGCTAATAAAAAGTTGAAGTTTTCTCTCTCTACGTTTTGAGTGTATTGTTACACTGATAAAAGATTGGTTTTACCAGAGGTTGTGACTTCGAATCTGCTTCTGGTTGAACACAAGTTGTACGAGCCGTTTATAAGGAAATTTGATGTTTATTGATACAGTGATGCAGAGCAATTGGACATGGGCGGCGAGCGACGCCGCCTTGGCGGCTAGTATTATATTATTAGTAGTGTAGTACATTAAAAACGTAAACTAGTTGTTATTGCACGGGGCTTGATGATAAGGCACTTCTGCCTTCTGCTTGCTCCAGCCATTATATACGGTTATATTTGAGATTTGTATATGATATTGGCGAAATAAAAAAACAATTAGGAAAATTAAAAAAGTTAAAAAATTAAACAAGATGCCCTACCGGGCAGAAGGATTTCTGCAAGCTTTGCTGCTGAAAATGCCACGAAAATGCAACACTAGCACACTAGTCCTGCAAAACTAAGACAGTCACATCATTCAGCTCGAGAAGCATCAGCATTAAATAAACAAAAATATTGATGCGACTGACAATGTTCGTCAAGAAAGTCAGCCTACCATAACATAAAAAAGGGGCTTTTCTTTATGCTATCGCGGAGATCATTTATGAAGATCTGTTTTTTTTGTACGAATAAGCTGAATGATTGTTACTGGATATTTGCCACCCACGTACTCCAAAAAAGTGCATCGACACAATACGAAACTTTAATTTAACCACATTAAATAACGAACCCTATAAAAAGATTGTGTATACTGGCGGTAACCAACATATCGTTTGGGCAGCACAAACTAATATATAAAGTTTCTATATTGATCTCCTCAGAATGAAAAATATAAATATCACAATAATAATTACTTAGAAAGCTCATATCTAATCTAAAAGTTAAAAAAAATACAACATACGTAGGGAGAAAAGAGATAAGCTGATATAGCCAGAATACATCCAAAAATTGCTACTAAATATAGTATAAATAGCTGTATAAAGTGCATATGTTGGTGATGTTGGGGAGGAGCTGAAAGGAAGCTAAGCTGAGCTTTAAAAATCCAAAAGCTTCTAAAAATTGACTTCAAACATGCATGCACATACAAAATACACGAAGGTCTTTCATATTTAAAAAGGCTTGGAGCAAAAATAAAACAAGAAATACCTTTCGTTCCACCACCATGTATTTGGCACTGTTTTCATATTTTAAACTTCAAGAAAACTTCTTTCAAAAAACAGAATAACCACACTGTAATTTAATTTTGTGAACATGATAAGTTCCCAACAGTAATGCAATTCTTTATATAAAATTATAAGCTGTATTAACTTCTTTTAAAGCCATATTTCCATCAAAGAAACTTTTAGCAAACTACACACGTTACATTCGGATAAATCTTCAGAAGTCTCCGGGTTCATTTCGCCAGCAATTACATTAAGTCATAAGTTAAAACTACGATTTCTCTTTAAATTAAATGTTATACATTGAAAACACGCGGAAAAGTGCGAAATGTACGATATTGTCTGACCTGAAAGCATTTTCATCATCGGTCTTAATACATATCCCGCGCTGAATGTGTTGAATTGTGTTGAATGGCCGTCATTTAACTTGCAACAGAAGGTGGTTAAACTTAACATTGTATTTATAAGCTTCAGGCTGTGAACTCAAAGCGAAAATAATGTTTGGGGTGTAATGAAATGACTAAACAAAAGAGTTGCTTACTTTTTAAACTTAGATTATACCTATGATGAAGGTGTATATATTTTTTATAAAAGTATTGAAATTCAATTATTCTTTTGTTCGCATGCATCAAAACCATGACGAACTCGTAAAACTTTATTAACCTTTATCTCTTAGAGATAAGTTGCACTCTCTGATGCTAATATACATTTAAAGTAGATTTGCAAGTGTAAATAAGGCTTAAAGCACCAGAAACTATTTGCTACAAACAAAAGAACTATGTTGAAGTAGAACAATGGTACGTAGAAAAAAGAACGTATGAGCCGTAAGAAAAAAGAAACAAAAGGAAAACCAAACTTCTTCGAAAAAAAACAAAAAAAAAAACAAAATAAAATAAAAGCAAAATGCCCGTCAGAAATACTGCGTTTTAAACCTTGATTTCAAAACAAAAATATACAAACACCACATAACAAACAAGAAAAAAGAAGAAAAGGTTCCAAAAAGTTAGAATAAGAAGAATAAATGCTTCGATGAATCTTATTAATTGTATGTATGAGAGCTTCGAAGCAGCACAAGACTTTACCAAAAACAAGTTCAATTTCAACTTGTTCAAGTGATGCTTCGAATATTTGATGTGTTTGAATTTCTCCTCTTTGTTTTTTTATTTTTTCGTGAATAACTGGTAAAATGCCAATAATACTTATATAAATAAATAATGAATGTTTTGTTTACAGTTTTGTTTACAGTTCAGAGTTAGTTTTTCCCTTACAAAATTCGATGTAATCAGTCGCATCATGAAGCAAATTCGATATACATAAACGGATGGATGGAAAAGCAAAGTTGATATAAACCCGGAGACTTCTGAAGATTTATCCGAATGTCACACGTTCTTTCGCTGCCATTTTAAAAACGTTTTGTGGACGATCACATGGCATGGCGAAAATCAGCCAATAAACTGTCGCTATTTAAGTGGAGGTGGCTAAATTAGCACCCTTTCGTAGAAATCGGGCATTATGCACCAATCACGATTGAGACGGCTTTTTTATGAACCAATGAAATTCGAGAAACAAATATGCGCCGGTTTGGACAGTAAGATGAAAAAAAAAAAAAACAGAAAAACACGGACGATCGTAAAGTATTTCTTGCTTACGCAGAAATCCAAAAAAAAAAAAGAAAAAGGTTATTGCCTCAGTAGTAAGAAGATGACGCAATAACACCGTAACAAGCCAATATCCAGACTCATTGGACAACACGATGTCTAATCTCATGCAATCTCAATTGGGATCAAGTTAAGTTCTCCATAATGACATCCAGAGCTTCGGTGGGTATGGAAAGTTACCGTTATCCACGTGGAGTTATCATTCAGAAGATTTTAAAGAAAATCCAAATTTGATATTTTCAAATGTTTCCAATGTGTGTTTTGTTTGAGGAAAGTTCTATCTTTTATAAAAGTAAAGAGATCAACCCTTTTTTTTTTGTATATAAATCTCCATCCATCTCAATTTATTTTGGTTGAAGCGGCGGCGCGGACTCAATGTTTTTTTGGTTTTTTTTGCATTTTCTTCGTCCCCTAATATTATTGATGATTAATTACGCTGATTAATAATCACTTAAGAACTTGGATTTCAAATCAGCAGGTTAGGGTAAAGAAGGGTTTAGGATTAGGGATAGATACTAGTATCCCCGGTAAGAACTTTCAAACTTAACTTCGAAAACATTAGGTCAAATCCACCATTCCCGTGTACGTACCCCGTGACGAAAAAATAAATCATAGAATCGCAACTCAAAAACATCCCAGGCGGCGTCGCTCGCCACCCATGTATGCGTTGTGTTGCAAAATTTAACTCATGTAAAAGTTTCTACAGGCATTTAATTTTTTAATTCATTTCTTACATTCAGAAGATTAAAAACAGAAACAAATAGCAACATGGCTCAGAATAATATATTTATACGCAGAAGAGAAGTAACTTTAATATAAAAAAACGGCAATATATAACACAGAACTGTTTACCCAGACATACAAAACCAAACATTACAAAATGTCAATTCAAAACAAATTGATACCTAACAACTTTTTGATATGTGACAATTTAAGGGAAAAAAGGATAACAATCGCTTTTGCGATTATAATCTCAAAATCGATTCTTGTGAATCCCAAAATTGATTCTTGTGAATCTCAAAATCGATTCTAATGAATCTCAAAATCGATTCTTTTGAATCTCAAAATCGATTTTTTTGAATTATGAAGGGAGGCATAGATAGACTGTCGTTAATAAGTTTCGTTAAAGTTGTTTGTTTATATATTTCAGATACATAATACGCCGTGTTTTGAGGTTCGAAAATAATCGGTCATAATTTTGTCGGGGAAAAGTGACGAAAAGTTTTCCTCGGTGAAACTTTCCCCCGACTGACGTTTATTTAATTATTAGCTAGCCAAACAGAAATAAAAAATTGTTATTTCAAACAGTGCTCGTCGATATCAGCTGTAGCCGTCGAAACCTAAGTCATAATAAACTCGCTTGTTCATGACATGATAAACACTAATTTATTCAAATATATATGTGACAGTTTATGGGAAAAGGATAACAAGCTAAATTTCGATTTAAATCGAAATTTCGATTTTCGATTATTTAAAGCTAAATTTCGATTTTTTAAAATCGAAATTTAGCTTCAAAAAATCGAAATCGAAATCGAAATTTAGCTTCTCAAAAATCGAAATTTAGCTTCTCAAAATTGAAATCGAAATCGAAATTTAGCTTCTAAAATTCGAATTCGAAATTTAGATTCTAAAAAAATCGATTTTTGGATTCTAAATGGAGTACCGTTATCGCTGTTAAAAAGTTTTGTTTATATTTTTCACATCGGTATGCGCCATTTTGTTTTTTGACCGGGGGACTCTGTTACTTCGCTAAATCAAAATAAAAAGTTTCCGAAAAATATCCAACAAGTTTACATTTCTATATCGTTTTGTTTTAATAATCTGGTCATCTGTCGTCAGTGATCTTTTATTGAATCTAATGCTCCCGTTATGGACTTCATCTCATGATAAAGACAATAAAAAAATACGTAGATCGCATTAAAAGGTTTTAAAATAATAAACTTTTTCCCCCGAAGGAGTTTACCAAAATAGCGATCGAACAACGGAATAAAAAAGAATTACGGTGTACCGTTTCTATTCTTAACAACTTTAGTCGTTTCTTTTATCTCTAACTGAATGAGAACCAGGTAATTAGTTCAGTATTAAACACTAACGCGTGCTACCTGTAATTATACTGAATTCGGTACAACAACATTTAGAATTTACATAATTTAAGCCGAAAAGGATTCTTATTGGTTAAGAAGCCGCGAAACTTTTACCAGCCAATCGGATTGCAAGAAGTATGTCAACACGAAAATTAATGCAAAACAGAAGCGAAAGAAAGAATTTCAGCATGTTGCGACATTCATCAAAAGTTAACAGCTGGACGTTTAAACTTTTGAAAGTTTTCGTTGTAAAGTGAATATACATTTTCATTGTTTCTATTGGCTATATACCAATAAAACTTTATATGATTAGTGGTCACACAAAAAAGCAAAATGTACGGTTTAGTGTTCCCATTATAACGAAACATTTACAATGACAACAAAATCTTATTTACCTAACACTTATTCTTATGATTAACATCGATTCTGGTTAAGAAATCGATTTTCTGATTTATGAAATCGAATAATTAGATTCTTTTAAAATCGAATAATTTAGATTCTTTTAAAATCGAATAATTTAGATTCTTTTAGAATCGAAATTTAGATTCTTTTAAAATCGAAATTTAGCTTCTAAAAAATCGAAATTTAGCTTCTAAAAATCGAAATCGAAATCGAAATTTAGATTTCATAAAATCGATTTTTTGCAGCTAAATTTCGATTTTAAAAGAATCGAAATTTAGCTTGTTATCCTTTTCCCATAAACCGTCACATATAGTGACTTTCTTTATTAAAACGGAAATGTTTTTCTAGCAATAAAAAGTTTCCCAAAAGCATTTATTTCATTGATAATAATCGTCTACGTCTACACTTTCATTGCTGCTCTTGAAGAGGCCGTTGTTGTTGCACCTCCACCAAATCTGAAAAGTGAAAAGTTTAAAAAGACCATGTTATTCGACTTTCTGAAATGTACATGTACAGGTAGCACCCGTTCGTGTATTGAATTGCACTTGATGAGCTTGTTCTCATATTCAGTTGGAGATTAAAGATACAGCAGTTCGTTTGAAAGTGACCACAAGTAGAAACCGTCTACTATAATTCTTTTTTTAAGTTGTTGAATCTGTTGGGGGAAAATGTTTATAACAGACAAAAGATCATATCGTCACGATTTTAGTGATCATTATTGTAACTTCATTACGATAATGTTTTTAGGTTCAACATTTGGATGAAGGATGAATGCAGGAGGAGACGAACTTCTCCCTAGTAACAGCAACTTGGTGAATGGTCACTTAATATACCTAAATTATCTTTCGTTATCAATTGAGCACGAAAACTAATATAATAGGTTGAGCATGTTTTTAATTGGATTGAAATCTTCCATCGGAAATTGCATTGAAAAGCACCATGGGTTCTCCATCGTTGATGCTCAAGCAGTTCATTCATTTACACAACATGATTATGCAATACCACCTGCACGTTTCAAACTGGAAACATGTAGTTCATTATTATTTTTATTACACATTATTAGTAGACGTTGACGAAAGGAACAAAAAAAATATTCAGCGATAAAGGCTTTTTAAAAAAGTTTTAAAGTTCTAACAATGACTATCTACGTGCGCGATTAAAAGTGCATCTGAGCTAACTCTAGGAGCGCATTTGGGAGATTCGTAAACTCGACGAGCTTGTTACGAAAAAAAACAATTACTTGTGGGAATTTTTTAAAACTGTTCTGCTGAAACGGTACTTCAGAGATTTAAAGCCTTTTGTTGTATCAAAAGAAAAATCATTACTTTGCACGCTTATTTCAAGTGTTGATGTGAAGTTTCTAATGACTTTGTAGGGAAAAATTCACAAACAACTCTACTAAGTTGTATATAATTCCCCACAAATCTATAGAAAAATAGATTCGTGTAAACGAAACATGATTTTTCCGAATCCCGCTAATTGGAAGACTTCACCTCTTATGTGTAATGTGTGACAGTTTATGGGAAAAGGATAACAAGCTAAATTTCGATTTAAATCGAAATTTCGATTTTCGATTATTTAAAGCTAAATTTCGATTTTTTAAAATCGAAATTTAGCTTCAAAAAATCGAAATCGAAATCGAAATTTAGCTTCCAAAAAATCGAAATTTAGCTTCTCAAAATCGAAATCGAAATCGAAATTTAGCTTCTAAAATTCGAATTCGAAATTTAGATTCTAAAAAAATCGATTTTTGAATTCTAAATGGAGTACCATTATCGCTGTTAAAAAATTTTGTTTACATTTTTCACATCGGTATGCGCCATTTTGGTTTTTGACCGGGGGACTTTGTTACTTCGCTAAATCGAAATAAAAAGTTTCCGAAAAATATCCATCAAGTTTACATTTCTATATCGTTTTGTTTTAATAATCTGGTCATCTGTCGTCAGTGATCTTTTATTGAATCTAATGCTCTCGTTATGGACTTTGTCTCATGATAAAAGACAATAAAAAAAATACGTATATAACAGGTTATATACTTTCATTAAAATAAAGGTGAGTATAACAAAAGCTGTTAAAATATTTTCATTTGTCTCTCTCCTCCTTTGAACCTTAAAAAGAATTTGAATTTCCAGTTAATAACGAAACTCCAGGTGTTGAATGTTTCTTTTTTTCGCAATGTTTACAATTTTTTGCAATGTTTGCATTTTTCTTAAAATTTGATTCACTCGCATGCCAGATGGCCGAGCGGTGGCCTAAAAAAGTATAATCGAATCCAACTTCCAAGCACACAAAATCTGGCCGTCGTCGACCAACAAAGTTGAGCAATAGTTGTCACTGAACATGCACAGAACTGGCCGCGTACGTACGTACGGGCAAAATCGCATGAGTGGAGGTTGGCCTTTAAGTCACCAGAAGATCACATTACAAGGTTTTAAAATAATAAACTTTTTCCCCCGAAGGAGTTTACCAAAATAGCGATCGAACAACGGAATAAAAAAGAATTACAGCGTACGGTTTCTATTCTTAACAACTTTAGCAGTAACTGTCGTTTCTTTTATATCTAACTGAATGAGAACCAGGTAATTAGTTCAGTATTAAACACTAACGCGTGCTACCTGTAATTATACTGAATTCGGTACAACAACAACATCTAGAATTTACATAATTTAAGCCGAAAAGGATTCTTATTAGTTAAGAAGCCGCGAAACTTTTACCAGCCAATCGGATTGCAGGAAGTATGTCAACACGAAAATTAATGCAAAACAGAAGCGAAAGAAAGTAGAATTTCAGCATGTTGCGACATCCATCAAAAGTTAACAGCTGGACGTTTAAACTTTTGAAAATTTTTGTTGTAAAGTGAATATACATTTTCATTGTTTCTATTGGCTATATACCAATAAAACTTTATATGATTAGTGGTCACACAAAAAAGCAAAATGTACGGTTTAGTGTTCCCATTATAACGAAACATTTACAATGACAACAAAATCTTATTTACGTAACACTTATTCTTATGATTAACATCCATTCTGGTTAAAGAAATCGATTTTCTGATTTATGAAATCGAATAATTAGATTCTTTTAAAATCGAATAATTTAGATTCTTTTAAAATCGAATAATTTAGATTCTTTTAAAATCGAAATTTAGCTTCAAAAAATCGAAATCGAAATCGAAATTTAGCTTCTAGAAAATCGAAATTTAGCTTCTAAAAATCGAAATCGAAATCGAAATTTAGATTTCATGAAATCGATTTTTTTCAGCTAAATTTCGATTTAAAAAGAATCGAAATTTAGCTTGTTATCCTTTTCCCATAAACCGTCACATATACTCTTACGTCAGGTTTTCTTAAGCAAAATGTCTTACGAGGAAAATGTTTTGCTAGTGAGAAACACGGCGTAGGGTTCATTACGTTAAAAGTTTACATAAGTCGTTCCGTTAAAAAGTGTCTACACGTGAATATAGCCTAAAATACTAGAATTTCTTACGCCGTTATCAACTTAAGAAAAATAATATTACGCAAAATGGTTTCCTTGTCACAAGTAAAAGATCAATTGTCTTTTTTCATTATTTAACTTTAATGTTTTCAGAACAATTTCAAGTTAATACCGTTTCTGTATCAAAATTCCCTGGAACGTCACAAATCGATTTTGAGATTCAAGAAAATCGATTTTGAGATTCAAGAAAATCGATTTTGAGATTCAAAAAAATCGATTTTGAGATTCTTTGAAATCTTAAACATTCGATTGGAAATCCCATAATCGATTTCCTAGAATCGATTATTTAATCTCAAAATCGATTTTTGAAGAATCTCAAAAGCAATTGTTATCCTTTTCCCTTAAATCGTCACATATATAATCATAATAATCTGTGTGTAATTTCTGCATCCAGAAATCATCACTAATTAATATCGATTAGTTTTTTAATTATTTTGATGTTTGGTTCTTTCCAGTAAGCCTTTCTGCGGTTCAGCTCACATTGATTAGAACTGGTAAAAAAATTTTAACCGGGTTACTAGTTATTATTATTATTCAAGCTCACCCTTTCTATCACTTTAATCTCAATTATGGCACCAATTTCTTATAGACCCTCCTTCAACAAAATATCCGAAGGCTTAGTGGGGGTGGGGGCTTGGGGAATACGTTCTTAGACTTCTAGCCTAACACTCAAGATAGACATCTGGAACATAAACATAGCATATCGCTAAATATATTTTTGTTAGATTATTTGTAAAATAGAAGAGCCAAAGGGAGTAATTGTGACCGTCCACGGGAAAAAACTAACAATGGAATTATAGATTATAGATTATAGATTATAGATAAGAAAACAATAGAAATTATAGATAAATCTAATCTATAATCTATAATCTATAATCTATAATTATCTATAATTTTATAGATTATCGATTATAGATTATCGATTATAGATTATAGATTATCGATTATAGATTATAGATTATCGATTATAGATTATCGATTATAGATTAATCTATAATCTACAATCTAATTTATAGGTTATAGATTCTATCTAAACTATAACCTATGTCATCAATAGGCAAAATTCAAAAGCCCTTAGTTCTGCTTCGCGGTAAAGAGAGTCATGTCATGGGAACATAATATACGCCATATTATAATATGTACGTATAAGTATACAGTTATCGGCGCCCTATATGTGGTGTAATTTAAATGCTACTTCGGCCAGGCCTCTTGGAGAAACGTCTTGTTTACTATAAGAGTGGTCATTTGTGTTAGCAATAGAATGCTCTTTAATCCAATGTTTGGCGGTCATTGTGACATGTTACGTAACAAAAGTTCAAAACGTTGTACGATTATGTCGCAAGCATAGCATACTTTTAAGTATTAAGGAAGAGTAAGAAGAAGCTATTCTTCAAGGCGTAAAGGTTAATCAAAAAGTGATTAAAACTTCTCGTTATTGTCCGTTTGATTATTAAACTTATCTTTCTCTACCTTATCGACTTTCTTGATGTTTATGAACAAACATGTTTTAAAAAATCTTTTTCTGGTAGCATCAGTTGAATAATAAAAATAGACTTGGCCACCTGGTTCACATTCACTGACAAGACAGTTTGTTGAAAACCAAATTAAAATGAATGCTTCAAGTAGAAACCATCCGATTGTATTCAAGAGTATTTTGTTACTCACTTGAGAATAAAGTCTTCGAAGCGGATGTTCGAAGTGTTGCACAATGCATACAAACACCAGTTACGTACATGTGCATAATCTTTTTCTTCCATTCCAAACAAGAAACATAACATGATAAATAATTAATGACTTTTTTACACAACAATATTTTGTGAATTGTTCGAGTGAATTTGTGAAGCAAATAATCATGAATAGGTTATAGAAAAAAAAATGGAAAAATAGTGACCTCATCTGAAAGAATCACTGAAAATAGCAAATCATGTGAAAGACCTAAATGGTTTCATTAAGAAAAACGTTTCTGACAGAACTTTTACTTCTATTAAGCAGGCCTTGTCAGGAGAATTCTTCGAGGCGTGCGGTTGTTCGCACGCCTGTTTTAACGTTTTTTATATGTGGCGTGCGATCCACCGCACGCCTGAAATTTTGTATGTCTGCCTAATCTTTTACAGACAAGTGGGGGACGTTTAAACTTGTGAACCCCAAACACAAGGACTGGCGTCAATACAATAAATGTTGACTCTCGCAGTCTTAACTTTTCTTGTCTGATAATGTTTAAACCTGAAGTCCTCTGGTGGCTAGAGAATAAATCTTTCAATAAGAGGACTAGTGGGGTCGTCAAAGTATAATAAATAATCTTTGATCTTTTGAGAAAAGAAATGAAAATTCATTCATTATCAAACATTGATCGACTGCACAACGTAAAAAAGTTTTGAAAAAAATGATCATTCATTTTCATTCATTTTAAGACGTCACGATAGTATTCCCAAAAGCTGTCAGCTGTCTTAGAAAATATTTAAGCACGAGAAAAAAAATATTTTACGTGCTTCATTCAAAAAAATATCTATAAGCAAAGACAGGTGACAATTTCTGTTTCAATATTGCGAAACATGCTGCAACGTGATGTGATATAAATTGATAAACACGTTTTCGAATGTCATTCGACTTTTTTAATAACACATGAAAGAAATTATGTATCTCTTTTCGTCGTGGTCGATAACGTCATCAAAAACTTCTTTTCAAGAAGATTAATAAATAGAAAAACTTTTTTCATGAACAAGATTAATAAAAGCCTTTTTGATATACAACTGGTACTTTAAAGTAAACAAATATTTAAATAAATTTCGCTGCGTCTAGACAGTGCCAGCTGTTTTTTTTACGTTACAATAACGAATATATATAATCTTTTTAAGCTTCACACTCCATCACACGCCTAAAAATTAGATGGCGTGCGATGATCGCACGCCATATTTTTGAAGTTTTAAATTCAGGCGTGCGGTTTTCTTCCTGACAAGGCCTGATTAAGGTTGACAATATTTCGCGAAAGAAAAATTAACCTGCGTCCCTGGTCATGTTTTTTACTCCCGAAAAATGGCGGAATGAAAACATAAACAAACGAAACGAACGGAATTTTTATACGATAACGGTAAAATTTTCACAAGTCATTAAAGTTGTTATCACTTGTTTCCTATAATTAGTGCATGGGCTACTCGGTTATAGATATCTCGTAAAGATTTTACATTAGGTTATAGATCATTACGTCGTAAAACAGTTTTTGCATAACACGGATGACATTGCATTGACATTGCATAGATTATAGGTTATAGATTATAGGTTATAGATTATAGGTTATAGATTATCGATTATAGATTATAGATTATAGATTATAGATAATCTATAATCTATAATAATCTATAATCTATATTATAGATAAAATTTTACCTATACATAGATTATAGATAAAATCTAATCTATAATATAGGTAAATATAGATTAATCTATAAATCATTGTTAGTTTTTTCCCATGGACGGTCACAATTACAGAATTTTATCAAAAAATATTTATTGAACTAATCATCGTTCATTATCAACACTGCACATCATAAACATCTTTTTACTTAGAAGATCTAAACACATAAAAAATACTCTAAATCCTTTCACGATACGATATAGAAATAAATTGTGTGCACATGAAAACAACAGAAAGATTAAACTGTTCATCGAACCCATAATCCAAGGTAAACAGAAGCTATTTTGCTATTTGCTATTTTGCAAAGCCAAACCCGTAAGTCGTAAATGTGTCAAAATATGAATTGCAGATAAATTAATACCTTTTAGTTATTTTCTTTTTACGAAGCTAAGATTGGATATCAATAAAGAATATTGTTCTTCACCAACCCATAATATGATTTAAAATCCATTTTTTCAAATTTCATTGTTTTTATTTGTCTTCCCTAAAGGAGTAGTAACCATTCAGAAACCCTATTTATATTATAAGAAAAACAAAACAAACAAAAAAAAGGTTCAAGAGTGTACTTACCCTAATAAAACAAAATCTAGGTCCATATGACAATTTCAAGAAAAATAAAACAAAACTGAGTCCGAATAAATTCATTGTGTTGAAAAATCTAGAATCAGATTCAAACAAACACAACAAGATTTGTAAAAAATGCTTATATTTCGATTTCTAGCAAAATCATCATCAGAGTGGTGTTACAAAAACAGATCGAAATATCTAAAAGAGCGACAATTCCTTGGAGGCCATAAGTCCAAAGTTCAACTTCGGACTTGATTGTTTTATGTTCAGAGCTTCTTTAATTAATAGAATGTTCCAATTATCGCTTTTGTCGATGCACGGATGTTTTGTTTCACAGTGTTGATATGCAAAAGATGTAAATTATCAGGAGATGATATTGAATGTACGTCATTGAATATGTCGTCATGAAAGTTCAAAATACCAACAATGTGATTGACCCCAGAACAAGTGCCGTTCGTAAACACAGATATGTTTACGAACGGCACTATTGCGGTCAGTCCAAGCGTGTTCTATTATGCGTTTGTGTAAAGTTCTCTCAGTCTTCCCGATGTAACTTTCTTGACAACCAGGACAAACAAATTCATAAACGACAGAAGACATTCAATGACCCTAAAAACATTAATAAATCCTTGTGCAATACTTTCGTTACTAACTTTGTTGTCTAGAAATTTCTTACTCTCGTATGTTTCATTACCTGCATTAAAATAGCAAATGAAAACTTGCTGGCAAACGAATGTTTACGCTATCGATTCTTGATCTTGCGAACAATCAAAACATTAGAAACGATCAAATGCACTGCAAGGGTTTCTGCTTCTACTAATCGTGAATGTGTCTTGCACGGTCTAACTGTTGCTATATGACATGATTAAGAAGATTTTGACCGTTAAAAACGACCCAAAACATTCACTCTCTAAACTAAAAACTGGATGCCAGTGCACGTATTAGTATAGATGAAAAAACATATTTTACGCCACACATTTGTTACCATAGCAAGCATCAATTAATATAATATGTGTAAACAGTTTTATATCTTTTGGAAAATTCTTAAAGGGAAATTAAGCCTTAAAATTTCTTTTCTGATTTTGAGCATGAAATACTTCATTTATCCTACAGGAACACCTTTTTATGTATAAAAGGTATTCCAAATGAAAAAAACTGCTAAAAAACAACTTAGTTAAATCGCCATTACAGCTTTCGTTATAAATATCATGACGTCACAGAGCGAATTTCATTTGCAGAAATATCAGACGTAGGCAGCACATGATGGCATGTTTTTTACGTCTATGTTCTAAAGATGAGAGAAAAGGTAGAAAAACAACATAACACGAAAATATTTATCATTCATCAACATAAATGTAAATTAAGTTTATCAGCAACGATTCAAGAAAAATAAAAACAGTCATTACCGAAGATTTCATTTTTTATACATCCAAAACAATACACATTTGTTTAAAAACTCGCTTACGCACGTACACCTGCTATAAATCTAAAATTATTATTATTGTTATTATTATTATTAACGAATATTTATGCATATATATACATAACAACTGTTTTTCGTTCTTGTCCTGAGAAAATGAAAATAAAATAAAATTCTGCACGATAATCTACATACATATATATACATAAAAACTGTATTCAGTTCTTGTCCTGAGTAATGAAAATAAAATACGACACGACAAAATTGGAGTGTGTACGAAGTTTAGCAAAGTGTGGCATAACTTGACGAAGAATTTGAAGTGAAACGTAATGAAGTACAAAAACCAAAGAGAGAAATAAATTGAATTAGATAATCAAATACTTTTTAATAAAGGTTTTATATCACGAAGAACTTAATAACTTTCATCAACAAAAACGAAATATTGTAGTTTATGTAATCTTTACAAAAACAGTGATCGCGCTGTGACGTCAAAATTTCCATCTCAGAGCACTGCAATGGCGTCCGTTGTTAGATACTAAATAACGAAAAACTGAGTATAATTATCATTTAAAATAATTTTTAATGATCACAGAAGATTAATGAAACCTTTTTGCAGCTAATATAAAAAGTTTTTGATAAAGGCTTAATTTCCCTTTAACTATTTTTTTTGGATAATGGAGAAAAGAGGTTTATACATGAATCAAGCAGAAGATGAGAAGGAAAAACGTTTCATTGTTTCACCTTTCATTTCGATTTTTGCTTACTGTATTTCATTCAGGCTCATCTCTGATGTATGAATGCTGATAATTAAATTTATTGTAGTCTGTGGAATACACTGAGGATATTCTGAAACTGAAAACTGGATAACTCTGCATACTACAAGCAGATAACTCCAGAAGATAAGATATACTATCTCATCTCTATCGATATCAACATATGAACACATTGACTTGGTGAAGAAGCTGAACTCAAAACATTTAGCAAAAACACTGACTACACTGTGCTTGTAATAATGTGTATGGTTTGTACAAAAATTTGGAAGAAATCAACTGATGGCTCCACCACTCACACAATGGGCTCATTGGTTGAAAAGTACTAGTCAGCTCTTCTGATAATGAATTGAAATGGGATACCTATACCAACAACATCTGTAAAAGCTTCAAGAAGTTAAAAAGTTGTATCTAATTGAGGGAGATGTCGAAATCAACTTGACAATCTTAAACTGTTACAAAAGAAGTCTCGCTTGCAAGGCTTATGGGATTTATAATGATTGGTCATCTCTCCACATATAGATTGGAAGTACTTCAATACATAGTTGCCATTGCTTGGAACGACATTGCAAATTCTGTTTGGAAAAAGGAATGGTATGATTGTTTCACGACTACCTTCAAAAAGTCAGGTATTCTTGGTAAAAAATTCAATTTAGCCTTTCTGGTAGTAGAACCCTTTATAGATAACATTTATTAACAAATCAAATTTTAATGTTCTTAGTTTCTAGTTATTTGTTAGATTTTAGATCGTGTGTTCTTAACTTTGAATTGCTTTATAAATGTTTGACTTGAATCAGGTTTAGTCAATTGCAATATAATGTCATTGTGCTTTAGACATTAATGTTCATGAATCTCTATTCCTACAGCATTATTATAAAATATTTTTTATTTTATTCTAGTCCTTAATAATATTATAGCTTCTTATCATATTTATCTAGGCACTTTTTTCTCTTATGCACCTTAGGTCTATGGCGTAATATGCATACTGTGTCAGGAATAAAAAAGACACGAGCATTAAATTGCTCATGCAAAATAGTTTACAAGAGCTATTCGTGTTTTCAGAATGATTTTGCACGTGCGATGAATCTTAACTTAAAAGGCGATGTTTTGTGGCTTATTAGTTGTGAAATAGAAGGAGTAGACAATTTTATGAAATGAAACACAACAACTTTCTTTTTATAATGCCTTTAAAGTACAGATAAAAACATAAGAAAAAATGAATCATGTTAAATGTCCTCTACGTCACTACAATCACTGGAGTCCTCGTTTTCGCTACTATCACTACTTTCATCTTCTTCTTCGTCTGAAATTACAACTTCTGCTAACCGAGGTGCTTTTGCAGGTGGTCCCTCCTCTCTCCGGACTCTTCTTTTGCTTTTTTCAAACAATTCCGCAGCTCGTACGATTATTTCTTCTCTTTCTATGTCTGTCCAAAGCTTATCATTGATATTGATAGCCATTATATCATTGATTGTCTTGTGAGACAATAATAGCCTACGGTCGCTTAGCATGTTGGTCAATAGGCTAAAAGCTCTTTCAACAGTAGAGTTAGAACCTGAGAGGCACAACAAAATTTCAGCGAGTTTGCAGAGATTGGAATACTCTTTTCTTCTGTACTGGAAGATTTTTTCCCAAAGAGGGACTACTTCTATCGCCCGATAGTTTGCACTTACGTATGATCGGAACGCTTTCCATTCCCGAAGTGCTGCTTCCAGATTAAAGCCAGCTTTCTGTAGGGGTCCATCAAAATGCTTCGCAACGAAAGAGATTTGATTAATGCCATATGTTCGATTGTTGTTAGACCAATTCTTTGGATCAAACCATTTTGTGTTTTCCAATAACTCATTCTCAAAAAAATCAGCAAATCTGCTTTTGAAGAATTCTTTAAGATCGATTAATAGTGCTTTCTTTTTTGCTGATGCCTGTTCCCGTTGTTCTGTATTGTAGGTCATATCGCTAAGGGTTACATTGATACTTTCTCTGTCGATATTTCTCTTGTGTTTGTCATCTCCACGTACAAAAGATGAAGTAATTACGTCACCTTCACCTAATTTAAAAGAGGCGAGGTGACTTGTCAGGATTTCATCATCTGTGCCACACACTGAAATTTCTTCCTCAATGGAAGAGAGGGTTTCATCAATTGCGGGTTTGATTGAAGAAATAGCTAGTAACTCACTTTCAAAAACTTTTGACACAGGTGTTATTATCTCCAGAATGTCAAGATAAATGCAAACGATGCATAAAAAGTGGTACGAATGAAAGTAATTTCGAAGGAACCCTTTCAATTTTGCTCTTGTCTCGGTCTTTGTTTTAGTATCCGATTCTACATTCTCCAAGGCAGTGGTTACAGCTGGCCACATCTTAAGCAATGTGGTATATACTTTGGGACGATGCCCAACGAATCTCGTTCCAGTCAATTTCGGTAGCGTAAAATGTTTTATATTTAGTGCTTCAGCAGCTGTTTTGATTTCAGATTTCGTTTTCCCTGAGTTCTTTAAAAAAGAATGAAGAGAGATATAAAAAGTGTCAACATCTCCAAACGCTGACTTTTTGACGGCATCTTTTAGTGACAATTCTACTCTATGATTAACACAGTGTATTTTCAAAAGCCATGGTCGGTTTGCTGCCATTCGAGTAAGAAGACCAGTATATCGACCAAAATTGACACTGGCTCCAGGCCTGGTCGTAAGATTTTAGACCCGCGTGCGATGGGTCGCACGTCTATATTTTCCAGACGTGCCATTTTTTTTGCACATTTTGGGCGTGCGTTTTTGTATTAAGGAGTGTCATACCTATTAAGTCGTGCTAGATCATTCTAAGACGTGTTATGGCTTTTAAATGTCTCTAGTTGCAAGAAATTGTCTTAAGAAACACAGAAAATATTTGTCTTAACTTCACGAGTGTTGAACAGAGAAAGCCACATGGTAGGCGACCTCGTGGTTGACTAGAACCGGCAGCCGAACGGCAACGTTATCGTTGTAACTGCCGACTCAATTATTAAAATGGCGGCCTGACCGCCAGTTAACTAAAGCTAAACAAGCTTATCTTCCAATATTTTTGCAAAAACTTAAAATTTTATTTCACGCCTAGTAAGATTAAGGCGTGCAATAGAGCGCACGTCTCTTTTTTTTTAGGCGTGTGCCGAGGCGTGCACGTGCGATCGCACGCCTCTCACGACCAGCCCTGGGCTCCGTCGGCAGTTGCACTAACAAGCTTAGACTCGTAGTCAGAAACCTCCATCTCATACTTTCCATCTTTCGCAAAAATGCTATCAATTCCTTTTTTTAAAGACTCAGCATCTGTACCTCCCCATTCAGACATTTCCAATAGGGTCGCTACAATGTAAACAGGAACTCCTAAACAAAATGTGATGCATTTACCTTTGATTATACTGATCATTGAAAAGAAACGAGCAAAGTATGAAACAAAAGAACAAAAAGAACAAAATTCATCCTAATGATTAGGGCTGCAAATAAGTAACAGGACAGAAGAGAACGAGTACTTCATTTTTTCTGACGTGTTTCATTCTTTCGAACTTTTCAGAGAATATCTGACGTTCCAGAGGAAATGGGATACATTTGCTTTTGAGCGTTCAAATAAACGTTCTGATCGTTCATTAGAGCGTTCAATAAGAACGCTCATGAACGGTATACCGCTCTTTATGAACGCTATATAGAGTTCATTAAAAGAGTGGTCATTTATTTATGGTAAAAAGAACGCTGTCTAAATCGAATGTTTGTGACATGTTACGCGTAATGTTATTTTTTGTTTACTTGATTGATACACTTTTGCAACACATAACTAAGTTCAAAATGTACGATAAGTACGCTAGCGTAACATACACTTACAAAAATGTGACAATTGAGTATCAAGGGAGAGTAATCACTTCTTTCTTTACCTCATAGACTTGGATATTTGACCTCGGTGAACAAACAGTTTTTTAAAAAACTTTTTCTGGTGGCATCCGTTGAGAAATAAAAATAGACTTGTGCCTGGTTCACATTCACTTAGAAACTGAAAAGACAATTTTTTTAAAAAACAATCTAAATTTGCTGCTGCAAATAGAAACCATCTGATTGTATTTTCAAGAGAACTCACTTAAGATCATTAAAGTGTTCGGAGCAGGTATTCGCAGTTTTGTGCAAAGTATGCAAGCACCAGTTTACGGATATGCTCAATTTTTTTTCTTCCTTTTCAAACGACAGACATAACATGATGAATAATTAATGACCTTTCTTTGCGCGATACAAACGATATTATAGTTGAAACTTTATGCATGATTCTTATACAACCAAGTGTTAAATCCTAATCATTAATTTGTAGCAACCTAGTGTGAAAACTATAACGGGAAATGGGAAGAGAGAAATGACATTTTTACGTCGACTTGACGAGTTTCAAAAGTTTTCTTTTAAGATACTCACCTTGAAAATAAACTTTAGTTTACTTACCTTAATTTGCGTTGCGTATCACTGCACTTTTTTATGAAGACCTATTTTTATTTTCAATAACTTTTTAAGATGAAAAACAATTTTCTGTACATTCGTACATTCCGACTTTGCTGTTCAAGAGAGAGGTAGAGCAGTAGGGAAAGTCAACTGGAACTCCCTAGGACATTGTTTTCATTGAATGTATCCCGTTTCCCCTGGAACGCCACATCATTTTTCTTTACATGTATTTTTACACAAATTGGCTTCCATATATTAGCAACTTAGAAATTACTCTACTTACCAGCCCTTTCTGTCCTGATTAGTACCAGTTCCTTCTCGCTTCTCGTTTTTCGAGCTGTCGAACCGTCAGATAATAATGACATAAAATTTGCTCTAGCTAAAATAGCAGCACATTTTTCTTGAACAGCCTCCGAAATGTAGTGAATAAATTCACGGGCAGCCTTTGAATCTTGATGACCTGATTAAGAAATTTAACAAAAATTTTAACAATTTACATTTTATAAAGCAATTTTATTTTGGGCAAAATTATGATAAAATAACTTTAAGGTAAAAATCAATCCAAATGCCACACCTTGCACTAGGCGAACTCCGTTAACACGCTGCACTTTCACCAGAGTTTTAAACTGCCTTAAGGGTAGCGTGGGATTCATCGCTAACTCATAAGCGGTCCTCGTCAACTTAATGTATGCCTCTTTGCTGGAAGTTGAAAAAATGTCAGCAACGTTTCTTTGTGGTAATAACGAAGAAGAGGATGACGTAACTCCTGACATACGTTCATTTGCTGGTTTCCCTAACTCCAAAGATAGTGCAATTTTGTGCCCATTACCTTCATTCAGATGACGGAAAACCTGACGTAAATTAAAGAATAAGAAGGTTTATTTTAAGTGTTAATGAATCTTTTAATATATTTTCAATGTTATCATGTTAATATTTTTTACACACATTCAGTACCAAAATTGAAGAAATATTTTAAAAACTTAAAAACTTTAGCCTCTTTAAAGCATCTTATTGAAAGATGTGTACCATATGAGAAAAATGTAAAACATGTTTTACTTACTTGGAATTTGGTAACTGACGTTGTACCTTCGATGAAAGCCATGGCATTTTTTTGCGCCGATCCCTTCAATTGGTGATTTATATTATTTTTATATTTCGTACATAATTTACACCATACTTTGGTGACATATGTTTTATTGTTTTCTTCTTTTTTCTCGCATCCAATTACGTCACCTTTACCCCACGAGAAAAACGTAGAGTACTCAACTCTCTTCGAAGTCATAATTGATCGTTGAGTGTTAAAGAAGAAAACATTTAAAGTATGAAGTAATGAACCATAGCTTGTATAAAAAGATAAAAACATGTTCTCCACCGTGATGAATGTCATATATTATCGTCGTGATATAATGATATATCATCATTTTCTCAACGGTGGAGTGCATCGAACGCATGCATTCTATTTAGAAGCTGTTTATTTGAAAAGAACTTGTCCAAAATGTCAATCAAAATGAAACAAAGTAAAAGACACGCGAAAAATACTTTGGGACATAACAAAGCATGTTTTAAAAGAGTTATTATTAAGAAAAATGAAGATCGCATTAACTGAGTTTTGCACGTGCGATATATGTTTGGCAAAACTATTCTGCAAGAGCGAAATTTAACTCGTGTAAAATATTTTGCACGTGCGCCTGCACGTGCACGTGCGATCGCACGTGTCTCCGGACACAGCCTGAATATGAAGTCTTAGTGATTTATGTACCAAATTATAAATATTCCCAAAATTTTTCCTCCAAAAACTGCTGCTTCCTGTGTTTGTTGCTGCTTATTCTGTATACTGTATACTGCTTTTGTACAAAATATGTATGTTTTTGAGACCTGTCAAATAAATATGCTAACATAGTACCTAAGGTAACTATGTAACTATGTAACTATGTAATACATTTACGATTTTTGAATTAAAGGTTCAGAAGCTTCTGGGATACAATCAATTGTCGGAAAGTAAAAAATGTACAAGTGAGAAAAAATGGTACGATATAGAAAATAATGATAATAACAAAATAAAGGAAATGATTAGTTAATTCCTGTGTTATGCCTAAGTGAAAAAGCATTTGATTCTATTTGTTCATTAGTGAGGTATCTTGAGGACTATGATTATGGATAGTTTCATTTTTTGCACCTCGGCTGCTTGGAATGCTCTTGCATTGTCTTGTTTCCTTGATGGTTATAATCTTTTCACTTTTAAGAAGAGCATCAACCGTTTCCTTCTATCTAAATGCTTCTATCTATCTTTTCCTTTCTTGTTCAATTTCCTTCTTTTGTAACTCTTTGCCTAGTAGTGGCTGTTTCCAGCCTTGAAAGGAGTGTTACTCTATAAAAAACAAGAAGTTTTTATTTAAATAAGCCATTCAAAGATTTGAAGAAAAACATTTAATCACAATACCTTTCATTGTCAAGAAAATTTAACCGATTTCTAATTTAAGATTCCAAACAATGATGAATTCCAGATTATTTTCTATCGAAAATTGCTCTGAAACTCTCCATCAAATAAAACTAAGTAAGCTGCTTTCTCCACTATCTACCAGCATGTGCCAAAGTTTAACATTGAATCGGAACTGTCCATTAATCAATCCATAAAAATTGATCAATAATTCCAATAGTTTCATTATAATTATTGGAATTGCAAATATTCCCAGAAACTAGAAATTTATATTACAATAAACCATTCAAACTTTGGTAGGAAAATGTTTAATCACAATTCTTTTTATTGTCAAGAAAATTTAATTGATTTCAAATTTGAGATTCAATACTTATTGAATGTAAAACAAAAAACGTTCCAAGCTATTTATCAAAATATAATCTTACTTGAAAGTTATATAAATGTAAGACTTGTGTTTACTGTCGGTATTTTCACGATTGTTTCCCCATTAATCATTGCAAATTAAATGTTAAGCATTTCGTCATCTACCCTGCTAACAACACTTTTTTATTTTCATAACTTTCTATAAAAACTCCACACAATCCATTGAACAATACAAACAGGTAATATTTGGTTAACATCTCGTATATTAAACATTTTTATTCATGCATGTTTTGTATCGTGTTGGTTTTTTTTGTTGTTGTTGCATTTCATTGAGTTTGAACAATCTTCTCATTATGAAGCGTGAAATCGCGCTAGTGCTCGGGACAACGCACCTAGAGCTAGTAAGGACTCTATTGACAACGAAGGATAACTTTTTTTCTTTTCTTTTTTTTAAATGGGTTGCTCCCTGCAAGGCCGAAGCCACTTCTAGGCAGAGAGCTACAAGATGAGAAAAGGAAGAAGAGTTATAAAGACAGATGGGAAAGATGAGAAAAGGAGGAACAGTTATAAAGACAGAGCAAGGTGGCGGTTAACCTTGGGTTTAAAAGATTGCAGATCATACTCAGCAGGAAAACAACTATGAGGGAGAGAATTCCAGAGGCGAGCAGTCCGAGGGAAAAAGCTAGACGAATAAAAGTTCTTATGGCATGTCGGGACCTGAACAGTCAAAGGATGAGAATTCGAAGAGAGGCGAGTGTTCCAAGAGAAAGTCTTAGGAGAAGGGGTCAGTTGATGCAAGTCATCTGAGCAATGCCCATGAAAGTATTTATAGAAAAGAGGCAGGAAAGCAACGTTTCTCCGATGTGAGAGGGGGTAAAGATTATCACAAAGATCGGGGCCAACTAAGTTAACTAAGCGCTTCTGAATACAATCGAGAAGATGAAGACAATGAGCAGGGGCTCCAGCCCAAAGGTGGCAGCAGTACTCAAGACAAGGGCGAATAGTGGCCTTAAACATGTAGATGATAGATTTAGCAGAAAGTAAGTGATGGACCTGGAAAAGTGAGCCAACCTTCATAGCAGCAGATTTAGCAATGGACTTGATGTAAGAATTCCATGTGAAATTCTTTGTGAAGGTTAAACCTAAAAGACGAACATGAGTTCATAAGAGCAGAAGGAGTTACAGGGTCCCTGAAGCGATTAATAGACAGAAGCTTAGTTTTCAAAGCATTAAAGGAAACCAACCATTTCTGACCCCATTCAACTACTGTCCTAAGATCGACCTCCAACTCAGCAGCCATTTCAACCTTATCAAACAAGTCCTTAGTCCTTTCAAGAGATGAGTAAAGATTAGTGTTGTCAGCGTAAATAGCAATTTTACTGAGAATACAATCGGGACAGAAAATGAGAAAGAGGGTTGGACCAAGAACAGAACCTTGAGGCACTGTTGGCTGATTGCACACCTCTCATGACAAGACCTGAATGTTTCCTCAAAAAATGTTTTAATAAATAACTTTAAAGGTTGGGAAAAGTAGGTGCGCACATCACATGCCTTAGGATAGTTAAGCAGCACGATCTATCACGCAGCTATCGATTTACATATTGAGAAGACTGTGTAAAAGACCTCGAATTTAACATGGGCAACTGTTACTAAAGCATTAAAAGAGGTGGTGCAAAATAATTGAAAGTCAATTCGTGGTGGGACAGTTCTGTTATGAATTAGGCAACTGGTGTGCCTTAAAAAATTGCTTGCTTTTAAAAAATTTGCAATACTTTATTTCATGAACCTTTTTTTTGTTCAAAAGATAATCTGTTGATGCATATTTGGCCTATGCCCAGTGGTCAAATTTGTTGAAAAGTTGCTACTACTTGTTTCGTTGGAAACGTACGTATCATTTCAAGAGAAATGCTCTTCTTTGCAGTAGTTTTTGGGTGGTCTTGCCCACTGTGTTATTTTTATTACCACACTTTGTGCTCAACATCATAGTGAAATGTTTAAAGAAAGATAAATGAAAATAAGAAGTGGAAAAAGATAGTAAATGAAGTATTTATTACTGTTATGAAAGGATCAAATTGTAAATACCGTATTTCCTCTAATAAACGCTGTGGCGTTTATTACAAATTCAGGTTTTTGGATGCGGCGTTAAATAGAGGGCGGCGTTTATTACAAAATGAAAAATTGGACAGAAACAAACTTAAACAATAATGTTTCCTTATCCTTAAAAAGGTTACAAAAGATTGTGTGAAAATGATCTACACAAAAGATACGTTCACAAAAATGTCAAGGAAGAGCAATATCACTGGTGCCATTCTCTCCTATGAGATGAAAACTTTTATAGACATCAATAACACATCAAATATTCATTCAACAAACTGAAACTATTAACTATTAAACCAATTCTTTCAAAATATAATCAGGCCTGGTCGTAAGAAGCGTGCAATCGCACGCGCACGCCTCCACACACACCAAGACTTATTTACGCGTGTGGCAATCGCATGCATGGCTTGTAATGACAAGTGTAATAACAAATGTTTATTTAAAAGTCAACAAAAATCTGTCACAAAATGTTGAAAGTTTTGCTTCGGAAATTGTTCATGTGCTACGATTAAATTTTACAATAACGGAAAGAAACTTTGCTACCATTTCAGTAGTGAGGTCTCAGATCGCTTTGGAATACAGTAGTGGTTTTGAGTTAAAAGTCAGTGCTCACAAATTTTCTTCGTTTCGTAGTAGAAAACATGTCTACTCAGCGAAATCCGCTGAGGAATGAAGAAGGAGCTTTGTGCGCGCAATCTTATTATGTATTATGAAGTTTTCTCTTTCTTTTTAACGTTCTTATAAGTTACAAAAGTATGCGCAAGGTTGCAGTTTCGAAAAAATAATATTTAAAAAAATGACCGGCCAGGTGGTGACGAGTTAATGGAACGGAAACGTCTTTTAATTTAATTAAAAGACCATTTGAACTTCAAACCAAAGCGATGGAAAGTAATATAAATTTTTTTATTTTCAGGTTTTATTTTTCTTCTTTATTAATTTTGGAATAAATTTGATTAACCGTCAAAGTAATCTTTATATATAGCTAACATTTTACGTTCCAAATCTTCGAAAACATTATTTTGTTTTATTAATTCATTCTCCACTCATTATTTTTACATATGTGACGTTCCAGGGGATTTTGATAACAAATGATAAAAATTCAACCCACTCAAAACACTTTAGCCTTCCGCTGTCCAAGAAGAGTTCCTAGTTGGTCTGGAATCAATGGAAAATAGTCGTCCAAGGACCATAATTACGCTATAAATTGTACTGAATAAGTGTAGTTTTTCATTAGAATTTAAATCCTGGAATACGGTTTAATCCATAATACATAATGTAAGTAATAACTGGTAGCTGTAATTCGTTATGAAAACCAGTTATAATACATTTTGTATAACCATTCACTTGAGAGAAAAACATTGACGTCATTAAACTCAATCAAAACAAAAGGACGCACCTTGTTCATAAATACATTCGCAGGTAACGTCCGCTATAATTCTATTAATTCTATAATAGAACGAAGTTGATTTTTTTTTTTTTTTTTTTTTTTTTTTATCAAAAATAAGAGAGTATTATTATTCATAATCTCAATCAGACGATTTGATTCACATACGAGATATTTACAAGAATATTTAAAATTACAACTACGAACAACAAAACAAGAACGAAGTTGATAGAATTGCTATCTTGTAAATCCTTGGGGAAAAGTTTCATGTTTATTTTCGTAAAGATGTATTTTCACTCGGCGAAAGTCATTGAAAATGGATAATTTTTACAGAAAATGTCAGATCTGGGAAAACCTTAATTATTCTTTTTTAAGAGACATCTCACTTTCGCTAAGTGAAGATGCACTCTTAAATCAAATTGCTTCACAATGTTTTTAGTTGTCTTTATGGACTTCATTTTGATAATATTTTAAGGTTCTGAGATGAACTGATGAATGATGTGTGCAACTGAATCAAAAATCAGTATGCTCATACGCGTGACCACAGTGATTGATATGGAAACCGGCCTTTAGTTTCGTCTTCCTAGCTAAACAGCTGCCGAAGTAACTGCTCACCGACTATGAGTGAAAATGCTTATTGTGTTCAGTATCTGGTCTTCCTTTAAGAATTTTGAGAATTAAATATATATCGTTTTTTAGGTTCTTTTTGAACTTTCTAAGTGGAGCAACCTGAAAGTAGAAAATTCAAGTTTTAAAACAATAAAATGTTTTTAACAATAAAATGTTTAAACGTTTTTAATGTTACTGCATAAAACGTTTTAAGAAACGTTTAAATGTTTTTTCTTTCGAATTCTTGAAACGTTTTTAAATTTTGGTAAAAACGTTTTATGGTTTTTATCAAAACGTTTTCTTACGTTTTTTTCTATTGTTTTTACAACGTTTTCAACGTTTTTTGAAAAACGGTTTATCACTTGTTATCGCAATCCCCTGGAACGTCACATATATGACATGACACATTTCAAATTTGATTTGATTATCATACAGAATGAAGATTGTTGATCTTAACTGGAAAAATTGATCCCACATCCGTCAAATATTTACACGAGCACACACCATAACCGATATTGTCAATTAAGGCGTACGATGACCATGCGTCTGCTAATTTTCTTACGACCAGGCCTGATTATGCTTTTTTCTTTCTATGAATTTTGGTTAGATAATATTTTTTTCAATTTCAAGAAAATCCTTCAAAGAGCAGTTGCCTTTGAGATGATTTTTTAAAAATTTTTTTAAAAACCATTTATGACCATGTATGACAGAGAAATGAGGTTGCTTTAAAAGGTTTTGAATGAAGCGTAACTTTGGACCTTGATTAAAGAATGTAAGAAAGACTTTTGAAAAGAAAGAATATCATGTATAAACTAATTTGATACTAAGGAATTAAAATCTAACATTAAAAACTTTGATTAGTCCAGTCCTTTAAGTGTCAGAGTCTGTTTGAGAATGTCACAGGAATTTTTAACAAGCTGAATCATAAACTTTCACATACAATACTCTTACCTTGTAGCTTTCAGCTTCTTTACAAGTTGAATATTTTTTAATTAATATTGTTATTATTACGTTTGTCAATATTTCTAATAAAAAGATATGACAATTTTTTAACAAACATAACCTGACTTGTCTAAATTTTCGGCATCCAGTCATTAATCTGAAAAACAAGATTCTTTTGAGGTTAATTTTTCAACATTTCAGGAAATATTAGTTTTTCAGAAAAATTGCCTTTGTTCGTCATCATCATAACTACTCTCATCACAGGGACAAAGCCCTGGAAAGTTTTCATTATTGTCATTATTTTTTGTCTAAAAATCAACGAAAAAAACAATGATGATGTGCACGACAGAATCAAAAATCAGTACGCTCATACGCGACCACAGCAATTGATATGGAAACCGGCCTTTAGTTTCGTCTTCGTAGCTAAATAGCTGCCGAAGTAACTGCCCACCGACTATGAGTGAAAATGATTATTGTGTTCAGTACCTGGTCTTCCTTTAAGAATTTTGAGAATTAAACATCGTTTTCTAGGTTCTTTTTGAACTTTCTTAACTTTCTTAACTTTACTGTGGAGCAACCTGAAAGTAGAAAATTCAAGTTTTAAAACAATAAAATGTTTTTAACAATAAAACGTTTAAACGTTTTTAAAGTTACTGCATAAAACGTTTTAAATTTTGATAAAAACGTTTTATGGTTTTAATTTTAAGTTTACTTTGAGTTACAAAAGGCAAGTGTTATGCTGAAATACATTGTTTCCAGTGATTTTATGGTATAAAATCATACGTTTATTATAATGAAGTTGACTTACACATTCAGGAAAAATTTAGGTTTTGTAAATTTTTAGCTATGCCCATAGTAACTTCTCAGTCATTTATAAGAGACCATGAACGTGTTCCTTTTACAGTAAGTTCAAAATAAGTTCTTTTGTGGTTTGATTCCACACTGATTAGTATGAACAACATTTTCATCTGAGTATCAGGTTGATGTTAGTTATACCATTGTAATTATTTAATGATACATTTTTCTTATGGTTATCAATGTACACACAATAATTGATAAACTTTTTGCAACTTTGGGGAAATATATAGTTGCATTTTTGTGAATCTTGTTTCATTTGATTTCGTAATCTTGTTTTAACTATTTTCAGTCGGGAAAATTCATGTTCTTTTTGTTTTAATAGCTTAACGAGACAACGGGTGAGACAATAAGACTTGTAAATTTCAAAGTATTCTATTCTGGGAACTAAAAGTCATTTTGTTTCTTCAACAGATGATATACTCGCTGCTAGTGTGGAACCAGTCTTACACACAATGGTTTATTAACAAATCAATAAAATAAGACGTAAGCATTACATTGTGACATTGTTTATTCATTTAGTTAAGAATAAGAAGACGCGCGTCTATAATCTATTGCTGCTGAAGACATGTCTTCATAAACAATCAAATTGAAAATTCAACCTTCTATCACTGAGCATGAGATTAAGTGTACTGAATCATACTGGCAGTATTAAAAAGAAAAAAAGAAACCTACTGTATGTTTGTTGATGCGTTTTAGACCAGTAAGAAAACTTTCTGTCAAACTTTCAGTTGCACCACTTACTTACAGATGGTTTTGCCAATTTACTATGGAGGCACTAACTTTAAATTACACTAAATTGACATTGTCTTCAAGTACAGTAGTATAACCAAAGACATCTCGCAAATCCCACTTCAAAAATATACTCAATTTGGCTCTTTAATTTGCGCTTCTTGTGATGCCATTTTCAAAAAATTGAGTCCTGTATTTAGCTCATACAGGCTTCGCCACGACAGCTACGTGATCGCTTTCCTGTGCGCTGTCGCGTAGCTAGAGCTATGCAATGGACGGGTTTTTTCGCGTAGTTACGATTTAGCTTAACATGAAAAACTTTTTCTTGTTGTTTATTAGATTTTTGCGTAAGCAAGAAATCTATTAAAACCTTTCGTGTTCAATTGGTTCAATTTTATTACTGTCGAAACTATACATCCATGGCGCTTGTTTATGTCTAATATGGCACGTCATCAAAATGTCAATTCCCGTGAAAGAAAATGGCGTACATCCATTCTTAATTCAAAACATATCTTTTGAATCGTTGTGAGATAAATAATCAAAATTTCCAGAAACGTTAGAAAGTATTATAATAATGTTTTTATGTTACTATTTCATTATTAAGGGGGTATTATTTAAGTACAAAGTATGAACAAAAAATGTAGAAATCCTTTTGGCTTTAAGGCTCTTGTACAATATTTGCGATGTTGTTTTTCATAGTACACCATCCCGTAACTAATGTATTCTAGCTACGGCTTTTATCCCGCTCATATGATATTCCTATATTATCCTATATATTCCTTTCACCACCATCTAATAGTCTAGCATTTTAATCAGGACTTTCCATGAAATAAATCAAAAATTTGCATTTGTCATTATAATATGACTAGTAACCCAGGTAAAAATGTTTTACCAAGTTTAACTTCAAAAACGATGTGTCAAATGCCGCGTTTCCCCCCCCCCCCCCCCCCCCCCCCCCCCCCCATGACAAAAATTTTAATTACCGATTGGCGACTTAAAAGTGTACCCATGTTGTAGAGCTCGAAAAACTGATCAAAAAAATGTATGGGATCGTTTCGCTATGACCAACCGTTAAAGAGATATCTTTAATCAAAAGATTTTGATAAAATTTTTTGATAACATTTAGTCCGAAATGTTGCGTCGCCCCATCACCCGTATCGCAGACCCCAAAAAGCATCAGTTATCCCTATTTATTCTTGAGATATTTCCCCAAAAACGTCGCGTTCGATTAGGGATGCAATGCAATGATTCGCGTGATAGATTAAAAAACTGACATCACGGCATGTGCTACTATATAATAATCGTAAAAAAGCGCATGGCCTAACGAAAAATATGACCACCATTAAGAAGATTTTGACCATAAAATTCAACAAAATTTATCACTCTCTAAAATAAAAGTGTAGCACACACTCGCTATTATAAGATTGTAATGGCAAGTGTTCCCCAAACAACAGAAAATCTCAGAACTATTTGAAGTTTTCCAGGAAAACGTTTAATCGCATTTCCTATCATTGTCAAGAAAATTTTATTGATTCATTACTTTAATTCAAAACAAAAAACATTCCAATCTGATTATTGAAATATCATGTTATTTAAAATTTATTTAACTGGCATGGGCTAAAACACAATGAGAACAAGTATTTGGCCGAGCTGTGGAATATCCAGGTGGTGCATTCGTAAAACGAATTGTAAAAGTCAACAAGGACTGATTGTCAACAAGGACAAACGTCAACCAGGACGTATACGATAAGTCAACAAGGACCATCGCATCAAGGAACTGTCAACTAGGATAGGATATGTAAATTGTACTGCTGTCAACAAGGAGAGATAGTGACTAAATATACTGCTGTCAACAAGGACAGACTAACTCGTGACTTAATTGATATAGTTGTCAACAAGGACAGACAAACTACCACTAAAACTGTCAACAAGGACAGGATATCATTTACACGAACTGGTTGTTGTCAACAAGGACAGACTATAAACACACAAATATATATCCTACAGTCGTCAACCAGGACGACCAGGCGTTGTCAACAATGACAAACGCCCTAACACAATTACTTGAAACTTAGCAAATGCACCCCCAAATTTCCCCCAGCTGACCAAACAAAACAACATTGAGACGCACTAACGCAACGACACTGCAGAAACTGTAACATGGTTCCAAATATACAATAACGGACAAGGCGAAGAAATAAGGCATGACATACGAGTAATTGAGTCATCTCAATATGGAGATACCTACAATAGGCGTCACTAGACCAACGACCCAAGACCTGTATAACACTGTCAGCAATCCCAGTAGATGCAACGGCTGACGCCCCTCCAATTCTGAACGGGAGAGTATTAATGTCTGCAGCGAAAGGCAACGTGCGTGTAAGTAATGTGACCATGTCCTGATGAGTCAAAAAGCGATTACGTGAAAAACAAAACAAGAATATGGATATGGATGAAATTACTGGTATTCACTGTTACTGTTCCATAATTAAATATACAAGTGCCTTTCCACAGTTCTCAGCTAAATATTGTATTTCTGTGTCTGTGAATAAGTGATTTAGGTCTGTATCAAATTCTAGTATGACGGCTCTGTTCTCCATGGCTATAGCTTCTATACGTCCAACAAATGCGAATAGGGCACTTCTTGATTCGGCATTACATGATATCGCCACCGGTCTTGGTTCCAATCGTTGTGCCGACTTGTACTTGATATCAGTTTGCATACATTTGCTACGTTCAAGTAAATTCTTAATAACTTGTACAATTTGTAGACTCTCAAATAAAAACTCATCACATCTATAAAACATAGTGTTGTAGCAAGAAGAGAACATAAAGTTAGAGACATTGCTTCCCATAGGTGCTTGAAAAATACCTATCCACGACTCAGGTATTTGAGATAAAAGCATATCGAGAAACAAAGTTTTGCCTGTGTTAGACTTTCCAAATAAAATGAGACCTTTATGCTTATGGTTAAGATTAAGATACCATTTCTGAAGACACTTTAATAAATTTGTACATGTCATATTGTTCGTAACTGCAATATAGTCCAACCAGTATTTAGTTATCTTCACGTCGTTGGAAGAGGGCTTTTCGGACACGTTCAGCATTTCCTCTTGGATGCTGTTTACGTTTTCTAGATATGTCTGGTACATCACAGTGCGTTTAGTTGCTCTAAGTCTCTTGGGCGTAACCATGTTTCCAGTTTCCTCAGCTTCGGACTGCTTTTCAATGCGTGCTCGTACCCTACAACTTTCAACACATTCAATTGTCGGAGGATCTTCATGTAGTTGTTCTTTAGCTGGCTGTACTTGGTTTTCCCACTCATAGATTCGCATTCGCTTGGGCTTTCCATCGTCTGTGAGGGTCTCAATGTCTTTGACCGACCATGCTCCCACCAATGTGATAGAAGATCCGTCGCCATTAATGCCTTCATTGTATCGTTTGCAGATATATCCGACTTGGTTTGTAAGATGTTCTTGTGAAGTAGTGTGCATTTAAATGTGATGCCTGCATTGCAATGGGGGCATTTCGTTCTGTTTCCATTCCCTCTCGACTGCAACTCACAATGTTTGCACAGCTCACGGGTTGCTATGTAAAATAATCTTCTAATACGGCTGTGTGCTGCTTTGATATCGCCACCGGTCTTGGTTCCAATTGTTGTGCCGACTTGTACTTGATATCAGTTTGCATACACTTGCTACCTTCAAGTAAATTCTTAATAACTTGTACAATTTGTAGACTCTCAAATAAAAACTCATCACATCTATAAAACATAGTGTTGTAGCAAGAAGAGAACATAAAGTTAGAGACATTGCTTCCCATAGGTGCTTGAAAAATACCTATCCACGACTCAGGTATTTGAGATAAAAGCATATCGAGAAACAAAGTTTTGCCTGTGTTAGACTTTCCAAATAAAATGAGACCTTTACGCTTATGGTTAAGATTAAGATACCATTTCTTAAGACACTTTAATGAATTTGTACATGTCATATTGTTCGTAACTGCAATATAGTCCAACCAGTATTTAGTTATCTTCACGTCGTTGGAAGAGGGCTTTTCGAACACGTTCAGCATTTCCTCTTGGATGCTGTTTACGTTTTCTAGATACGTCTGGTGCATCACAGTGCGTTTAGTTGCTCTAAGTCTCTTGGGCGTAACCATGTCTCCAGTTTCCTCAGCTTCGGACTGCTTTTCAATGCGTGCTCGTACCCTACGACTTTCAACACATTCAATTGTCGGAGGATCTTCATGTAGTTGTTCTTTAGCTGGCTGTACTTGGTTTTCCCACTCATAGATTCGCATTCGCTTGGGCTTTCCATCGTCTGTGAGGGTCTCAATGTCTTTGACCGACCATGCTCCCGCCAATGTGATAGAAGATCCGTCGCCATTAATACCTTCATTGTATCGTTTGCAGATATATCCGACTTGGTTTGTAAGATGTTCTTGTGAAGTAGTGCGTTTAAATGTGATGCCTGCATTGCAATTGGGGCATTTCGTTCTGTTTCCATTTCCATTTCTTTAATGTTTTCTTAATTTTTTCTCTTATTTAAAATGTTTCATATATAAACGAACCGTGTAGTCATGTATCGCTGCATAAACATAAACTACAGTAAAGTTACACAAATACTAAAACTTAAATAAACTACTTTACGAAACGTATCCTTTGATTCGTAATAACATCTTTAGGAAGTTTTTCAATAGGAGCGATATTTCTGGAGATTTCAGCATAATGAGGGAGGGGCAAAATTTTTTTTGTTGTAACAACAGTGACGGTTCTTTGAACAAGTTCCTTAAAAATGGTGTCGTCTTTGTCTTCCTTGATGGGTTTTGCTGACCATGTTTTGGTAGCCTTAGAAAAGTTTACGTTGTAACGTTTCTTACCATCTTTCATTTTCACAATTTCTAAATCGCATCCCAAGTTGAAATCGATCACAGCCAGCTAAGTCCTAGCAATCATCCCTGCATAAGAAAAGTGGGTACTTTTTGGAATCCACTTATTTAGCAAAGAATGAAACACCTCCAACGTACCAGTGTGGAAAAACTTGGTGAGGTGTTTTAAATCGTTCAGAATCCTTTTGTCAAAAACAATCTATTGTACAGCTTTGAATGCTTGTGATTTCGGATCTAGCCAAACTTTCGTTATACTTTCTTGCGATGTCAAAGGTGGATGAGAGCATTTGTGAAACAAAGTGTGGTTAGTCCACTCGTCCTTGTTTTGGATGTGAAAGACAACGCTGATCTATTTTTCTTTCAACAAAGATTCATCTTGATCGCAAGTAAAACAGCCCACCATAAATGGTTACAAATCGATTTAATCCATGGTCTGAGCTCTTCGCATTTTTTCCCTTTTGATGCTGCAACCAATCTCATTTTGATACTTTTAGAAAAGTGCCATACATCAAACTGATGATCAATTTCCGGTTCTTGTTCTCTCATATATTTTCTGATTTGTACATGTCTATCAGTAGTCAAACGCTTTACATTCACGTTTTTATTTTTCACACCATTTAACACCTGAACTAGTCCTTTCTTCTCCATACGGTTAGAATTCTCAACTTCTGACACTTGCGTTGATGATCGCAAAGAGAATAAGTCAAATACTTTGCGTTATGACCTGGAGTGTCACATCTTCCATCCCCACAAAGATACACTTCATCTCTGCTTTTTACATCAATCAGAATCTTCTCTTCTTCTTTACGCCACGCTTCGTAAGTAATGCCAAGGAGATACTGTTGGTGGATTCGAAAGAATAAACTTTTTGATACCCATGGTATGTTAAGAATATTAAGGTACTTTTGGATTTTCCTATATGTATTTGAGCTGAATAGTACTGCCGCTATTGTGCTTATATTCCCAACGCAAAATTCACCTTATAACGGTTGCGATCTCCAAAATATGAACATGACTGTCCATACACTTCAAACTGACGATTAATGCAGACCCACGATAAATGATATTTGTTATCTTTGCTAATAATCCAACAGGTCAAACATCTCTGCAGCAATATCAACAACGAAGACCAAAAGACAATAAACGATGATCCTTGAGGGTCCTTTGTTACATTTTCTGTTTCTGCTTCTGTTTCTGTATCAGTTTCACTGGGATAAAAGCTTGTATCTAAATCGTCAAACACTTCTTCATCGTTAGTGTCACTATGATGATTGCTGAACTGACTATTTTCTTGGGGTGTCATGTCCACTTGAACCCCACTCTTAATTGTCTTAACATTGTCTTAATTGTTGGAAGCTCTGCACACTCTGTCTGAGTTCCTTTTGAGTTCTCAATGTAGTTTTGCTCGTTATCCAACTGTTGCATCTGCTCTACATTGGCAATGGCATCTTCAACTAGCTCAATGATAAAAAAAGGGTTTTTATTAAAAAAAGGACAACAATATGGTTTCACAGGTCAGCATAATCGCGTGTTAATGTAATCTATTTGTTCTCAAATAGAACTTTTAAATAGTTAAAAACTTGAAAAATAAATAATAATAATATTTTATTTTCTACAGCTTTTATACAGGGAAAACTTTACCTTTTGTTAAGTAGACATGTCACTTCTTCGTTCGCTGCTGTTTCGTTTTTCTGTAATTTTAACATAAGAGAATACAGTTGGTATGGCATCGTCTTTCGGAATTTGTTTAGGAGGTAAACCAAGAAGCTCATTCTAAAACAAAAAAGCAGATTTTATAATCTTTCATAATATTATCTTCACATGCTCAATGTTACAAAGGATAAATCTTAACAACAAAAAACTTGAAATAAACCACGTAAAATCAGGAACACAGCAAGTATAAACAGAACCGTTCAATACTACTTGGTAAACACTTGAAAACTCAATATACCAAGATCGTAAAACTATAAATGAAAATATATGACTGCCCTTGTGTTCGCTAAAAAAAACCCGAGGCCATGTGACTGGCACCTCGTGGATAAAAAACCTAACAGCACAAGCGCGCATGCTCCTATCGGCCGGCGTTGGCATTTGTTTAAAATAACATGAGAGACTGAGCAGCAACGGGCAGTGCCTTGCGAAAACGCCTGCCAATAACCAAGGGTTAAGTAAACTTAAGACTTTTGTTTCTTTTCGTTTTTACAATCTGTATTAAATGGTAAGCAGTTTTGTCATCTACTCCGTTAACACCAATATCCACTTTGATATCTTTTAATAAAAACTCCACATATTCCATTGAACCATGGAAAGAAGCAAACAAGTATTATTTGGTTATATACTTATCGTTTATTGAATGATTTTATTGCTGCATAGTTTCGAAATCTGTGGAAATTGTACAAATTTAATGTGTGTCATTTTTACCATCGGTTTTTAAAAAAGCCTAAAATTTAATCGGAACTTTCCATAAAAATAATCAATGAAATTGCTCAAATATTTTGATATTGTTATTATATTATCATTGTTTTGACAAGTATTTCCATAAACCAGAAAACTTCATTTAAATAAATAATTTCATATTTTGCAGGCAAACCTTCAATTCCAATTTCTTTCAATAACAATAAAATTTAAAAATTTCATTTAAAATTTATATAAGTAAGACTTTCGTTTCTTTTTATTTTTACTATCTGTATTAAATGGTAAGCAGTTTTGTCATCTACTTTTCTAGCACCAATATCCACTTTGATAACTTTTAACAAAAACTTCACATATTTTGATATATTTTGATATTGTTATTGTATTATCGTTGTTTTGGCAAGTATTTCCATAAACCAGAAAACTTCATTTAAATAAACCATTTCAAAGTTTGCAGGCAAACCTTCAATTCCAATTCCTTTCAACAACAATATGTTTTAATCAATTACTAATTTGATATTTGCTACTGATCAAATGTAAAAGAAAAAACATTCCAGCCTGATTATTAAAATATCATGTTTAAAATTTATATAAGTAAGACTTTTGTTTCTTTTTGTTTTTAATATCTGTATTGAATGGTAAACAGTTTTGTCATCTACTTTGCTAGGACCAATATCCACTTTGATATCTTTTAATAAAAACTCCACATATTCCATTGAACCATGGAAAGAAGCAAACAAGTATTATTTGGTTATATACTTGTCGTTATTGAATGATTTAATTGCTGCATACTTTCGAAATGTGTGGAAATTATATAAATTTAATTTGTATCGTTTTTACCATCGGTTTCTAAAGAAGTCTGAAATTTAATCGGAACTTTCCATTAAAATAATCAATGAAATTGCTCTAATATTTTGATATTGTTATTATATTATCGTTGTTTTGGCAAGTATTTCCATAAACCTGAAAACTTCATTTAAATAAATAATTTCATATTTTGCAGGCAAACCTTCAATTTCAATTTCTTTCAACAACAATAAAATTTAATCAATCACTAATTTGATATTTGCTGCTTATCAGTTGTGAAAGAAAAGACATCCCAATTTAATTATTGAAATATCATGTTATTTAAAATTTGTATAAGTAAGACTTGTTTCGTTTCATTTTTACTATCTGTATTAAATGGTAAGCAGTTGTGTCATCTACTTTGCTAGCACCAATATCCACTTTGATAACTTTTAACAAAAACTTCACATATTTTGATATATTTTGATATTGTTATTGTATTATCGTTGTTTTGGCAAGTATTTCCATAAACCAGAAAACTTCATTTAAATAAACCATTTCAAAGTTTGCAGGCAAACCTTCAATTCCAATTCCTTTCAACCACAATATGTTTTAATCAATTACTAATTTGATATTTGCTACTGATCAAATGTAAAAGAAAAAACATTCCAGCCTGATTATTAAAATATCATGTTTAAAATTTATATAAGTAAGACTTTTGTTTCTTTTTGTTTTTAATATCTGTATTGAATGGTAAACAGTTTTGTCATCTACTTTGCTAGGACCAATATCCACTTTGATATCTTTTAATAAAAACTCCACATATTCCATTGAACCATGGAAAGAAGCAAACAAGTATTATTTGGTTATATACTTGTCGTTATTGAATGATTTAATTGCTGCATACTTTCGAAATGTGTGGAAATTATATAAATTTAATTTGTATCGTTTTTACCATCGGTTTCTAAAGAAGTCTGAAATTTAATCGGAACTTTCCATTAAAATAATCAATGAAATTGCTCTAATATTTTGATATTGTTATTATATTATCGTTGTTTTGGCAAGTATTTCCATAAACCTGAAAACTTCATTTAAATAAATAATTTCATATTTTGCAGGCAAACCTTCAATTTCAATTTCTTTCAACAACAATAAAATTTAATCAATCACTAATTTGATATTTGCTGCTTATCAGTTGTGAAAGAAAAGACATCCCAATTTAATTATTGAAATATCATGTTATTTAAAATTTGTATAAGTAAGACTTGTTTCGTTTCATTTTTACTATCTGTATTAAATGGTAAGCAGTTGTGTCATCTACTTTGCTAGCACCAATATCCACTTTGATAACTTTTAACAAAAACTCCACATATTCCATTGAACCATGGATTGAAGCAAACAAGTATTATTTGGTTATATACTTGTCGTTTATTGAATGATTTTATTGCTGCATAGTTTCGAAATGTGTGGAAATTAAACAAATTTAATTTGTATCGTTTTTACCATCGGTTTTTAAAGAAGTCTGAAATTTAATCGGAACTTTCCATAAAAATAATCAATGAAATTGCTCAAATATTTTGATATTGTTATTATATTATCGTTGTTTTGGCAAGTATTTCCATAAACCAGAAAACTTCATTTAAATAAACCATTTCAAAGTTTGCAGGCAAACATACAATTCCAATTCCTTTCAACAACAATAAATTTTAATCAATTACTAATTTGATATTTGCTACTGATCAAATGTAAAAGAAAAAACATTCCAGCCTGATTATTTAAATATCATGTTTAAAATTTATATAAGTAAGACTTTTGTTTCTTTTTGTTTTTAATATCTGTATTGAATGGTAAACAGTTTTGTCATCTACTTTGCTAGGACCAATATCCACTTTGATATCTTTTAACAAAAACTCCACATATTCCATTGAACCATGGATTGAAGCAGACAAGTATTATTTGGTTATATACTTGTCGTTATTGAATGATTTAATTGCTGCATACTTTCGAAATGTGTGGAAATTATATAAATTTAATTTGTATCGTTTTTACCATCGGTTTCTAAAGAAGTCTGAAATTTAATCGGAACTTTCCATTAAAATAATCAATGAAATTGCTCTAATATTTTGATATTGTTATTATATTATCGTTGTTTTGGCAAGTATTTCCATAAACCTGAAAACTTCATTTAAATAAATAATTTCATATTTTGCAGGCAAACCTTCAATTCCAATTTATTTCAACAACAATATAATTTAATCAATTACTAATTTGATATTTGCTGCTTATCAGTTGTGAAAGAAAAGACATTCCAATTTAATTATTGAAATATCATGTTATTTAAAATTTGTATAAGTAAGACTTGTTTCGTTTCATTTTTACTATCTGTATTAAATGGTAAGCAGTTGTGTCATCTACTTTGCTAGCACCAATATCCACTTTGATAACTTTTAACAAAAACTCCACATGTTCCATTGAACCATGGATTGAAGCAAACAAGTATTATTTGGTTATATACTTGTCGTTATTGAATGATTTAATTGCTGCATACTTTCGAAATGTGTGGACATTATGTAAATTTAATTTGTATCGTTTTTACCATCGGTTTTTAAAGAAGTCTGAAATTTAATCGGAACTTTCCATAAAAATAAACAATGAAATTGCTCAAATATTTTGATATTGTTATTATATTATCGTTGTTTTGGCAAGTATTTCCATAAACCTGAAAACTTCATTTAAATAAATAATTTCATATTTTTTTGCAGGCAAACCTTCAATTTCAATTTCTTTCAACAACAATAAAATTTAATCAATTACTAATTTGATATTTGCTGCTTATCAGTTGTGAAAGAAAAGACATTCCAGTGTAGTTATTGAAATATCATGTTATTTAAAATTTGTATAAGTAAGACTTGTTTCGTTTCAATTTTACTATCTGTATTAAATGGTAAGCAGTTTTGTCATCTACTTTGCTAGCACCAATATCCACTTTGATAACATTTAACAAAAACTCCACATATTCCATTGAACCATGGATTGAAGCAAACAAGTATTATTTGGTTATATACTTGTCGTTTATTGAATGATTTTATTGCTGCATAGTTTCGAAATGTGTGGAAATTAAACAAATTTAATTTGTATCGTTTTTACCATCGGTTTCTAAAGAAGTCTGAAATTTAATCGGAACTTTCCATTAAAATAATCAATGAAATTGCTCAAATATTTTGATATTGTTATTATATTATCGTTGTTTTGGCAAGTATTTCCATAAACCAGAAAACTTCATTTAAATAAACCATTTCAAAGTTTGCAGGCAAACCTTCAATTCCAATTTCTTTCAACAACAATAAATTTTAATCAATCACTAATTTGATATTTGCTACTGATCAAATGAAAAGAAAAAACATTCCAGCCTGATTATTAAAATATCATGTTTAAAATTTATATAAGTAAGACTTTTGTTTCTTTTTGTTTTTAATATCTGTATTGAATGGTAAACAGTTTTGTTATCTACTTTGCTAGGATCAATATCCACTTTGATATCTTTTAATAAAAACTCCACATATTCCATTGAACCATGGAAAGAAGCAAACAAGTATTATTTGGTTATATACTTATCGTTTATTGAATGATTTTATTGCTGCATAGTTTCGAAATCTGTGGAAATTGTACAAATTTAATGTGTATCATTTTTACCATCGGTTTCTAAAAAAGCCTAAAATTTAATCGGGACTTTCCATAAAAATAATCAATGAAATTGCTCAAATATTTTCATATTGTTATTATATTATCGTTGTTTTGACAAGTATTTCCATAAACCGGGACACTTCATTTAAAGGAGTGGTTCACTCAAAATTGAAAAAATTAATTTCAATTTATTTAAAAGCAGTGTATATCATTTAGTCGTAGGGAGATATTTTTTTTTCTTCTTTTTCACAATTTCATCTATTTAAATGCCTTTTATTGTTAGTTTTTCTGAATGGGTTTTAAACTGATTAAATTTTCTGACGTCATCGGAGCATTATCTCACATTTGTATGAAGAAAAAAACATTGTACATTAATATGAAAACATAGAGAAAATAACGATATAACAGAAAATTATTTTCACTTTTCAAAAAAGATATTTCAAAATGGGTTGGTGCATGGTTGTTAATTGTAGTAACAACACTTTTTGTAAAAATCGTGCAAAGAATATTAGTTTTTTTCGACTCCCAAAAGAGGCAACTCTGAAGAAGCGATGGTTAGCTGGCATCAAGAGAGAAAACCTTCCAAAGGATCCCAAGATCTGCCATGAACATTTCGAAGAATCATGTTTTAAAAGAGATTTAAAAGTAAGATAAATTCATGACTGATACTAAATTTTCCTTGTTGGAACAACATGAATGATGTTATGTTATAATTTTTAAAAACCTTCTAGAATGAACTGCTTGACAAACCAAGTCGGCGTATTCTCAAAGACGACGCTGTTCCAACAATTTTCCCTCATTCATCAGAAAAACAACCTCAGAAACGAAAAGCAAGTATGTTAAGGGAACAAATGTCAGCTAAAAAACAACTATGTGAAGATGCAATCGCTCACAACAAACTTGTGGATGCTTTTGAATTAGAACTAAATTCTAAAGAAGTGCAAACTGAATTTGAACCACCGGAAACTCAATCAGTGTGGGTTCAGACAGAAAATGAAATTCTACCAAATAAGGTTGACAAAGAAGTCCAAGTTGACTTAGATTTCATTCACACATCTCATGATGAAATAGAAGATGATTATTCTCTTGACAGTGATTCTGAATACAGCTACACTCACAGCGATGATTCGATCGACAGTGACGTCAGTTTTTCGGACAACGACAGTGTCTCCGCGCAAGTTCCCTCCAAAGCAGCTTTCATTGTTTACTGGTCATCCTTAATGGTATTTTTTGAAAAGTGTTTAACTTGTTCATTACCTGCATTTGTGACTGTCCAGGGGATTTTGATAACAAACCATAAAACGTTTTTCAAAAAACGTTAAAAACGATAATTAAACAATGGAAGAAAACGTTAAAAAACGTTAAAAAACGTTTTTATGAAAAAGTAAAAACGTTTTTATGGAAACGATAAAACGTTACAAAATTCGAAAGCAAAAACGTTAAAAACGTTTTTTGTTAAAAACGTTTTTTCGTTAAAAAACGTTTTTTACGTAAAAAAACGTTAAAAAACGTTTTTTAGTTAAAAAAGATTACTTGTTTTGCCTCCGCGATACAGATAAACTTTGAATAATAACTTTTATGCTACCTAGGAAACCTGTTTAAATTTTATTGATACTAACAATAATAATAATAACAAGAATGCCTAAAGTGTGATACGAATTATGTTTCAAAGTATTTATGTTTTTTTATTTTTCTGAGACATGCGACCTTCAATCGGAGCTACTCGGAAAAGAAACGGGTTTAATCAGCAGTTTATGAACCCAGCGATTACCGAAACGGTAAATCTTCTGTTAGTTTTCCGTTCCGCTTCGTTTCACGAGAAGCGTGGTGTTCTGAGAGAGCGTGGTAGTACTGAGAAGATCTTCATATCTGTAGATATCGTTTTTTAAAAACGTTTTTTGAAAACGTTTAAACGTTTTTGATATGTTTTTTTAAAAATGTTTTTATAAAAAACGTTTTTACATTAATCCATTTTTTTACAAAAAAGCATTTTCAACTTAAACCGCCCAGCGGATTTTGGTATCGTTGCATTTCTCTGCAAACGTAAACAAGTTTTGTTTGAAGAAGTGTCCAGCGGTTTGTTTATAATCACATTCGTATGCGCCATTTTTGGAAAGTTCGTTATTATTCTAATCTTTACTTAATAATACTTTGATTTTATTTTGATTTTTAATGAACAAGGTGCGTTCTTTTGTTTCGATTTATTTTAATGACGTCAATGTTCTTCAAGTGTGCACTTTTTTAAATATGCATTTGCAGGTAACACATGTTAGTATATTACAATACATTGATTACCTGGTTCTCATTCATTTAAAGATTAAAGAAACAACAGCTGTTTTCAAAGTTTCCACAAATAGAAACCGTCCGCTATAATTCTATTGATTCCATAATAGAACAAATTTGATAGAATTGCTATTTTAGTAAATCCTCGGGGAAAAGTTTTATGTTTATTTTCGTAAAGATGTATTTTCACTCGGTGAAGGTGAAAGTAGTTGAAAACGGCTAATTTTTATAGAAACAGATCTGGATAAACCTTATTTTCTCTGTTTTGAGAAACATTTCACTTTCACAAAATTAAGATGCACTGTTAATCAAATTGCTTGGTAACTTTTTTAGTTATATTTATGGACTTCATTTTGATAACGTTTTCAGGTTCTGGGGCGATTGGCTGTCATATGATTTGATTCGCCCAATCAACGGCAGGTATGACTTGCTGAAGTTAAAACCTCCCGAAAATTTCAACTAAAGGCCAATTTCTACTTTATTCAACTCAACTCAAATCTAAATCAAAAATTAGTTCGCTTATACGTGCGACGACAGTGAACGATGTGAAAACCGGGCTATAGTTCCGTTTTCCTTGCTAAATAGCAGCCGAAGCAAGAGCTCTTTAGCTCTTTATTATGAGGCATTGTTTTTAACAATAAAAACATTTTTAATGATAAAACGTTTAAATGTTATTTTGCGATAGAATGCATGGCTCCAACCTCGATCCCAGCCCTGGGAGCGAGGTTGTGCATGGCTCTCCACGTAGTTTGCCCGCGCAGTAGGTCTAAACATTCCGTTTCCAAAATCGTTTTTTAAAAACGTTTTTTTACGTTTTTAAAAAAACGTTTTTTTACGTTTTTGAAAAAACGTTTTTAAAAACGTTAAAAACGTTTTTAAAAAACGTTAAAAACGTTTTTCAAAAAACGTTAAAACGTTTTTTCGTTTTTAAAAAAACGTTTTTCCAAAAATAAAAAACGTTTTTAACGTTTTCTAACGTTTTATCGTTTGTTATCAAAATCCCCTGGACGGTCACATTTGTTAAAAGTTATTTTTGTAAAGGCGCTCAATTAGTTGTATGCTTGCAGTGTGTTGATAATCACAGAAACATTTGGAGATCTCAACCAACTGTCCAACGTTATTCGAAAGGAAACTTAACACTTGCAGCTTCTGTACTTTTTAGCGCAAACACATTCAAACGCATTGCTAGTTATTTTGACCTTGCTAATATTCAGTGGATCACCAAGACAAGTTACTATAACATTCAGAACAAGTTCCTAGTTGGGGTAGTAAATAATTACTATGAATCAATGAACCGTGCCTTGATTAGCACAGTGAAAATGAGAGGGCCATGTTTTCTAAGTGGCGATGGAAGATGTGACAGTCCTGGTCACAACGCTAAGTACCTGACTTATTCTTTGATGAACCAGAACACCAATCAGATTGTGGCTATGTCAATAACTCAAGTATCTGAAGCAGGTAATTCATACAGAATGGAACAGCTAGGGTTTGCAAAAACACTGAATACCTTATATGATCAAAACGTCGAGATTAAACAAATAACAACAGATAGACATAAACAAATAAGGAAATACATCAGAGAGGAACAACCTCACATAACACATCAATTTGATATATGGCACTTTTGCAAAAACATAAAAACCAAACTTCTGGCAGCAAGTAAGAAATCATCGTGTGCAATTTTGCAAAGGTGGATAAAATCAATTTGTAATCACTTTTGGTGGGCATGCGCAACATGCGAGGGGGATGAAGAACTTCTCCGTGAAAAATGGATAAGTGTGTTGTTCCATATTCAGAACAAGCACGAGTGGAGCAGCAGCAATAAATTTACAAAATGTGCACATGTTCGTCTCACAAAAGAAAAAACAAAAGCAAAAGAATGGATCAAACCAAATTCAGATGCTTTTGAAGCCTTACAAACAATTGTATTGAACAAAACACTGTTAAGTGATTTGAAGCATCTTATGCAATTTTCACACATAGGCTCATTAGAAGTATACCACTCGTTATATAATAAATGGGCTCCAAAACGTCAACACTTTTCCTATCTTGGTATGATTACTCGGAGTCAGTTGGCAGTTCTAGATTTTAACGAAGGTAGCAACCTGGAACAAGCAACAACAAGTAAAGGAGACAAGCGTTATAACATAAATTATTCAAAAGTCACTGGAACATGGTCATCAAAACCAATTAAAAAAAGCAAAAGCAATGCATACTTGCATGATGTGATAAAAATGACTCTGGATAGTGCATCAAAAGGTTCCCAATTAGAGGTACCAAAGCTACCTCAAAGTCTTCCAAACAATATTGCAAAAAAACCTAAGCCAGACAAAAAAGAGTTGATTGCAAACCAAATTTCGAGGTTTGGAAAGTAACGTGAGATTACTGTCGAATGTATTCTTTTTTTTTCAAGTGTAAAAGTGTAAAAGAAATGACATAATTCATCTTTGTGTCCTTCTGAAAAAAGAATATAGTTCTCGTCAGTAAATTGTTTGTATGCAGTATATCTAAAAGACTTATTATTAATATTATACTCTAAATAATCTCCTATTGATACGATATCTGTTTACTCATATGCTCCGATGACGTCAGAGAAAAGGTTAAGAAAAAATGTCTTTGAATTTGGTTCAAAAGAAAGTGAGTTAAAATAGCACAATAAGTTTTAAAAAGATATATTTTGAGTACTACGTTTAATACGTAATCATATCATATGAATTTCAAATTTTTGATTTTTTGAGTGAACCACTCCTTTAAATAAATAATTTCATATTTTGCAGGCAAACCATCAATTCCAATTTCTTTCAACAACAATAAAATTTAATCAATCACTAATTTGATATTTGCTGCTTATCAGTTGTGAAAGAAAAGACATTCCAGTCTAGTTATTGAAATATCATGTTATTTAAAATTTGTATAAATAAGACTTGTTTCGTTTCATTTTTACTATCTGTATTAAATGGTAAGCAGTTTTGTCATCTACTTTGCTAGCACCAATATCCACTTTGATAACATTTAACAAAAACTCCACATATTCCATTGAGCCATGGATTGAAGCAAACAAGTATTATTTGGTTATATACTTGTCGTTTATTGAATGATTTTATTGCTGCATAGTTTCGAAATGTGTGGAAATTATACAAATTTAATTTGTATCGTTTTTACCATCAGTTTCTAAAGAAGTCTGAAATTTAATCGGAACTTTCCATTAAAATAATCAATGAAATTGCTCAAATATTTTGATATTGTTATTATATTATCGTTGTTTTGGCAAGTATTTCCATAAACCAGAAAACTTCATTTAAATAAACTACTTCAAAGCTTGCAGGCAAACCTTCAATTCCAATTCCTTTCAACAACAATAAATTTTAATCAATTACTAATTTGATATTTGCTACTGATCAAATGTAAAAGAAAAAACATTCCAGCCTGATTATTGAAATATCATGTTGTTTAAAATTTATATAAGTAAGACTTTAGTTTCTTTTTGTTTTTAATATCAGTATTGAATGGTAAACAGTTTTGTCATCTACTTTGCTAGGACCAATATCCACTTTGATATCTTTTAATAAAAACTCCACATATTCCATTGAACCATGGAAAGAAGCAAACAAGTATTATTTTGTTATACTTGTCGTTTATTGAATGGTGTTATTGCTGCATAGTTTCGAAATGTGTGGAAATTGTACAAATTTAATGTGTATCATTTTTAGCATCGGTTTCTAAAAAAGCCTAAAATTTAATCGGAACTTTCCATAAAAATAATCAATGAAATTGCTCAACTATTTTGATATTGTTATTATATTATCGTTGTTTTGGCAAGTATTTCCATAAACCTGAAAACTTCATTTAAATAAATAATTTCATTTTTTGCAGGCAAATCTTCAATTCCAATTTCTTTCAACAACAATAAAATTTAATCAATTACTAATTTGATATCTGCTTATCAGTTGTAAAAGAAAAGACATTCCAGTCTAGTTAGTGAAATATCATGTTATTTAAAATTTATATAAGTAAGACTTTTGTTTCTTTTCATTTTTACTATCTGTATTAAATGGAGTACAGTTTTGTCATCTACTTTGCTAGCACCAATATCCACTTTGATAACTTTTAACAAAAACTCCACATATTCCATTGAACCATGGATTGAAGCAAACAAGTATTATTTGGTTATGTACTTGTCATTTTTTTATTGCTGCATGCTTTCGAAATATGTGAGAATTGTATTCAGTTATGGCAAGGTAAATGTAATATGTGCCATTTTTACCATCATTATCTACATTTTCTACATCTGCACTATTGTTGATAAGTAATTCTTGTAGTAGTAAATGGGGTATTGAAATGTTTTTACGATCTTGTTTCAAGAATTTCATTCATTTAATTCATTAACTTTAATTCATTTAATTCATTGATAGAGTGTGACAGTCTTTTTGCAGATAACGTTACCCTTTTGTGTCTATGTGTCTATGTGTCATATGTTTGTTGTGATTTGCTTATACCTTTACAAATGCCTTTGCACTTACATAAAACCTTGTGTCTTTGCCTCTCTTTGTAATCTTGTTTGCTGTATGACCTAAGGTGCACATGAAGGATGTTATTATCCCTTGTTTTTTATTTGGGATTCCAGGTTTTTCTATAATTTATTTTGATTGAATGTTTCTACACCAACAGAAAAAATTATTTTTCCTATTTTAAGGATGCTATAACATTATGTGCCTGAATTGTCTTACAGATTTTCGGAATTTTAGGAGAAAACTGACAACATTGTGAAAATACTGAAAGAAATTTCCTTTGTTTGTGACAGTCTGTGGGAAAATCATAAGTAATTATATCGTATCTGAAATTATATTATTTGTATTTATCGGTATTTTCGTTACATATAATCGACATAAGTCATGATTGTTTATAATTATGTTTAGTGATTTTGGAATGTTTCATATTCTATTTTTTAGGGGCTCAGTGTACATTTTATGCGTTCCACAACTCAATAAGTTGTTTAAATGTTTATTTGTCCAATGTCAGTAGAAACTCTTGATCAGTATGAATAAAGTGTGCTCGTGAATCTTGATTTTTGGTTTTGTTTATTTGAAAAAACACAAAGTTTTGCCAGTCGTGAATTTTTTTCTTAAATGGCATGGCTTTGACAGGCTTTGATAAATTTGCAACGTTAAATCCTAATTTAACCAGCTTTTGAGTGTAACAAAGTTTATTGAAGGTTGTCATGACTTAGAAGTCTTTAAAACAATAATAACAATAAATGCCCATAACTTTCTCAATAAAGCAGTATTTTGCACTAAAATTTGATCGTAGTGTAGATAATGCAATGATGCATCTGTCAAAACAAAAAAGGAAGAAAATTTCACTTTTGAAGCGTACACTGAGTTTTTAAAGCATAATTTGTAATAATACTGATTAGTTATTAGAAACTAAATGTTTGAATGTTTGTCATTATTTTTTTTTTTATCAATTACAGCTTTATTGTTCTTTCAAAGTTTGTTTATGTTTATGTTGAAAGATTATTGTATATTTTCCTTTGTGGGCATTATGAACGTTTGAAGATTTTCTTGTAACAAATTTCCTGTACAGAAAAGAATAGAATTGTAAAAAAAGTTGGTTCTTTTGTTTAGCCTTGACTGATCTCCCTGCACTTGTTAAAAGTTCATAATACAGAGTGTCGTTTTTTTTAATTGGCCACATGTATGCATACTCTCATAAAATCTCTCATCAAACACATTGTAATTTTGTTTTAGTAAAAAGAAATGAAGAATATTTATAAAACTAGATATATATGTCACATAATGTAAATAAAAAGAGAAATACAATGGATGAGCAATTGATACAGCTTCTTGCGATGGGAGATTCTCCTGAAGCCCAAACTCATGTAAGTAATTCATTGTAATGTTGGATACATTAGTCATAATGGAAATGAGCCTTTCATCCTTGGACTTGTTCTGTTGTCTGGCAATACTTAAAAAATGTTTTTTCACATCCTTTCTTGTTTTGTGATGATGCTTAAAACTTGAGGAAACCTTGCAGAAAATATTTAAATCAAAGCAATTTCTCTTTGTTTTATATTGTAGGACCATCTCAAACATTTTTATGTTATGCTTGAGGATAACGTTTCCCTTTAGATATTGACGTATTTTGAACAACTGAAGAAGGAAGATATGGGCTGGAAAATTTGTGGGGACTTATTGGCGAGGAACCTTTACCAGTATGTGGATCCCTCAGGACTTCCTCTTTAAATATTTGTTTTTCCTACATCAGTGTTTTTATACTGGCTATCAGCAGTATGACTTAATTGTCTTACTTGTTTTAGAGATGACCGTGTAAAGTTTTTTTGCCTGCAAGTCATGGAATCACATCTCAAAAACAAGTTTGTAAAATTCATTTTTTCCTCTTGAAACACTTGAAACTATCGGTATTCAGCCGTAGCATTTGATTCACAAACTAAGAATACGATACTGCCAGTTGACTAACCTATTTGTGAGACAGGTGTGAAAATTTATGTTGGTATGAAATTGGAAATGACACTAATTTTAAACAAGTCTAATACTTATAATAAGGCAACACAAGTGATTGCCAGGCATAAAGTTATCTGGTATGTATGATTTCTCACAGTGTACAACTCTCTTACTGACTTTTAACTGAATATTCCTACTACAGGTACCATGTACTCAGTCAAGAAGATAACTTATCCTTTAAAGCTTGTCTACAGCAGTGGTATAAGCAAGTGAGAGTTAACAATCTAATTTTGAGTAAACCATCACTTCCTGAAATTGAAAATTGATGCTTGTTGATACATCTTCCCTTTAGTGCTGTGCTGGGAAACATGGGAATTTTGTCATCAATAAGACTTCACAGCTTTTATGTCTCTTGTTCATACAAGAGTACCCACTAAAGGTTAATGTTTGTGATGTTGTTTGCACTTTCTTTTGGTTTGGAGTTGGCTTTCCATTACACTTCTAGTTTTTGTTATTTCTTAGTGGCCTACCTTTTTTGATGAGTTGCTTTCTTTGTTGGAACAAGGAACTCTTGCCGTTGATATGTACTTAAGAGTTCTCATTGCCATTGACGAAGAAGTTGTTGCTCGTTGCATTCCACACACACAAGAAGTAAGCTCACTGTTCTCCATTGTTAAGTTTCAATTGACTTTTCAAGCAGCTAAGGATAATTTTATATTTCAGGAATTTAAGCGGAACACAGATATCAAAGATTACATGAGAGATCACTGCGTCACAAATTTGGTTGAATCGTGGTATTCTATTCTAAAATTATACGAAGGAAAAAGCAAGGAAATAGTATGCCTGTGTCTGAAAGTCATTGGTGCATACATATCTTGGATTGATATCAACTTAATTGCAAATGATCGGTTTATTAGGTATGTGAATTGTTTGCATGAATGTTTGGATCATTTTAATCATAGTTGATGATACCAAACAGGTTATTCAGTTTGTTCTTTTTATGAGTGTAATATAATGACAAAATATTATTTTCCCAGCTCTATCCTTTCTTATTTGAAATCCGAAGAATTACGTGAAGACGCTTGTGAATGTCTTCTAGAAATTACCAATAAAGGTCAGTTATTATGTTGATTAACAAAAAAAAACAATAGATTTTATAGGCAAAATGTTGTAATTATCACTGTTAATTTGTAAAATATACATATATGTAAGCTAAGTAAGCTAAAGGTGTTTCCTAACAATATCAAGGTATGGATGCTTCCGGAAAGACAGCCCTTGTGGAATCTTTATCCACTGCTCTTGGAAAGGAAGGTGTTTTGACAGTTATTACTGAGGTGAGGTTACATCTCTGTTACATTACGCTATATGTTATCCTACATTTGTAATGGTATTTATATGATGGTGTAACAATCTTATTGTAATAATCCGCGTTGTGCATACCACTTTTATTTTAGAGAGTGATATATTTGTTTAATTTTTACGGTCATCGTCCTCTTATGTGCGCGTAAAACCACGTAGAGGCGAGAGACACTTTTTTCACGATCATTCCAAAAGCACGTGGCATCATTTGACGTCAGTTTTTTTATGATCACGGGGAATCATTGCATTGCAGCCCCAATCGAACGCAACGTTTTTGGGGAAATATCTCGAGAACCAATAGGGATAACTGACGTTTTTTGGGGTCAGCGATACGGGTGATGGGGTGACGCATCATTTGGGCCTAAATTTTATTTGGTACTGCGGATATGACGTCATCGAAATCTTTGATCAGCGATATCTCCGCAACGGTTGGTCGTAGCGAAACGATCCCATACACTTTTTTGATCAGCTTTTCGAGCTCTACAACATGGGTACACTTTTGAGTTGCGATTCTATGATTTATTTTTTCGTCACGGGGTACGTACACGGGAATGGTGGATTTGACCTAATGTTTTCGAAGTTAAGTTCGGTAAAAAGTTTTTACCCGGGATACTAGTATTATTATAATATTATTATATTATACTAGTAACCGGGGTAAGGATTTCTACTGAGTTTAAATTTGAAAAGTATGTGTCAAATTCACCTTACCCTGTGAGTGAATCCAGTCACGAAAATTTCAATTTGTGAATTGGAAAATGTACCCATGTTGTAGAGCTCGGCCAATCTTAAGTCAAGAAAACTGTTTCTGAAAGATTTAGACTTGTTATTGTTAGCTTGTATTTATCTTCAGGACACAAATATTGATTTCATCATCAAGTTGTCTGCTCTGTTGAATGGAATGGGTGTGCAACTGATAACTAGTTTGAACAAGTCAGTTTTCATTTTGAAAAATAATGTTAATAGGCAATACACAATGGCAACTTGTTGTATATATACAAACTTATTTTGTTTTAGAATAACAAATGAAGAATCCAACAATGGTTTAAAGCTAACTATTTTACAAGCCATTGATAATAAAGTGCCACATATGTTACGGTAAGTATGCCAATATTAAGTTTCTTGCAAGGATCGGAGCAGTACAAAGGAAGAGGAGGAGGTGGAAGAAGAGCTGTCAACATAATTTAGCCTATGTTTTAGAGGAATTTCAAAGACATAAACAATAATATTAGTTACAAATTTCAGAAGTCTGTGATCAACCCCAAATATTGTTTAAGAACATTCTTTTGGATTATCTTTATATCTGTTTTCAATTAATTATTTGAGTTCTTGTTAAAGTGTACTTGTTGCAAGAAATTATAACTTAAACCCCAGTCTTGTCTTATCATGCAGGAAATAGCATTTCAGCATTTGCAGATAAATGCTTTATGGAACATACGAAGAACATAGTTTTTGGTATTTTACTCCAAACTTAATTTCATCCGTTTTGCTGATATCATCATGACAGTACACTTTTACTTGAATATGACTTTTGAAGTTCTCTGAATACTCTTCAAAATAATTGCTATACAGTAACTCTGCACTTCAGTCAGCCATGATTCTGCTATTACTTATTTTGAGGAAGCAATTTTTGATCATATCTGTTACTGCCCAACACTTACGTCCATTTTATAAGCTGTACTGAGCTGAACTTGCCCATTATTCAGCATGACTCGGCTCGGTATTTGGTTATAAACAGTCGTGGTGCACGGCTCCTCTCGGCTCTCCTTGGCACAGCTACATATTGGTTTTGTAACCTGTGCCGAGATGAACTCAGAGAAAATTTAATGAGTTTGGCAGGGCACGGCACAGCTTATAAAAAATATACCTTACACATTCAAATCAAATGCTGATGATGAACACTAGTATTTCAAAACGTTCCTAAAGTATTCCAAATGAATGCTGTGTTTGTAAATTGAAAATGTGTCCTTTTAGAACACTTTTCTCATTTGTTATCATAGTCCTATAATGGAAAGAAATTCTAGTAGAAAATTGATTGTTTGGGGTCTTCCTACCTAATGGGGGTCTTGAACCCTCTAGAAACTATGGTTTAGGAAATAATGATATATATATAATATTTCAAAGTTTTTATTTGTCTATTTGAGTTTTTAAAATCACATGCATTACTTGTAAAAGGCCTACATAGTTCTAATAATTTGATCTATAATTTGTCATGTCCTTAGGTTTCTTGGTGATGAAGATGACGATGTGTCTGAGGGAATGTTCGAATTCTGCCACTCGTATCTGGGATTGCTCAAACAACTGAATGGTAGTGGCATAGAGAACTGTCGTAGATACGTGAAAGATTTACTTTCAATCATTGTGAAGAAGATGAAATTTGATGAGGATTTTGATTTTGAAGATAGTGAAGTATGATTTCTAATAAAGAATGTAAAAAAAGAGAGGAGAGCTTCGTCTTCAATGTTGTATTGATCTATTTATTTATTTGATCTGAAGGGAAGTGAAGTGCTTAATACGCCCCTGATATGAGGGCAAAAAAATTATTTATGTTTATTTATGCATTCTATGTTCTTTATCTCATTCAGCTAAAACCAGACATTTGACAACTTGAAGTAATCTATCTTTCTTTAGTATAAATTCTGGCTTACAAAATCTGTTTCTTTAGGGTGATTCAGAAGCTGAATTTATTGAGTTTCGAAAACAGATGAAAATCTTGTTGAATAATTTAGCAAAATTAGTAGGTTCATTATTGAATTTAGTTCAATGGTAGTCACTCACATGTTTCTTTGTTCTTCATTATGTTATGTTTTTGCATTTTTGCTTTCCAGGATGGGGATAAGGTCTTATCGGAAATTTATGAGATGTTTACTTCAACTTTGAGGTAGTATTTTATCAAACTATTAGTTTGTAAATAAATAACACAGGCATCCAGCTACATTGAAATGTGTACTTCTATTAGCTAAATTACGTATGCCTAGACTATTAGCAATTCTTGTCTTCTTCAATATTGTTTTTTCTTATCTTTGTGCATTATGTGTAATCCCCAGTTTGAAGAGGGTTAACACAATTTTCATTGGAAACTCATCTCCATGCTTGCCATGTAACATGGACAGTGTGTGATCGAGTCAAAAAATGATCATCATTTTAGTAATTGGCAGACATTACCTATGAAGGAGGTAGAGGTTGCTATACATGTGCTGTACTGTTTAGGAGAAGCTTATCCGGTAAGTTGAAAGTGATTTTTACTGGAAGTTTTCATAGCACAACACGGCAGCCTATTCCATATAATGATCTCGATTCTATTCTTCATTGTGTTTTTTCAGGGGCAAATGTTGTATACAGACAAGAACAAAACAGAATTTTATCTGAACATGATGAGAATGGTAAATTGTTTTTATGAATAATGAATTTATGTATTTTCGGCATTTGCTTTTCCTATTATTTTGTTTTCCAGCTTATAACAAGTAACGTCAGCCATCATCAACACAGTGCAGTAAGATTGGAGGTATATTTCGGACTTCTATCCCTGAATGGAATCTGTATGTTAGTTTCACCTTGTTCATTGAAATATTTTTCTTTGTTTATTATGTATCCTGGAGAATATGTTACTCCATATCAAAGGTTTTCACCTTGTTCTTTGCATTATTTTTTCTTTAGTATTTTGAAACTGTTACTCGATACGAAAGGTTTTTCTATGGAGAAACGCAACACATTCCCACTGTTTTGGTGAGTGCGTCAGTGTGAGAAGTCTTAGGAAAAGGATTCCACAATTTTCCATTTTCCCAGAACTTCTTTCAGAAAGCATCACTATATTTCAGCATTTTTGTTGTGTATTGTAATAACGATTGTGTTCTTTTGTTTTTAGGCTTCGTTTTTAGATGAAAGGGGTTTGCGAAGTTCTAACAAGTCAGTTAGTAGTCGTACAAGTTTTTTGCTGATGAGATTCGTGAAGTCTTTGAAGTAAAATAAGTTTTTTTTTTTATTATGGAGGTTTCGTAACATAGACATTCCAGGGGATTTTGATAACAAACGATATTAACGTTAATATCATTAATATCGTTAATATCGTTATTATCGTTAATATTGTTAATATCGTTAATATGGTAAGAGCACAGATTACCGTTACTATCGTCAAAAAGTTTTGTTCAAGACGTTTGTTTATACATTTCACATACGTGTGTCATTTTATGAAGTTCTAAAATAACCGTGATTTAATTATTATTTCGCCAAATAGCAATCAATTCAAAACAAACTCGCTTGTTCATGACATGATAAACTCTGATTCATTCAATTATGACACGCTGACATATATTTATCTAGAAATAACAAAGCACTTTTTTTTCATTTGTCATTCCTGTACCTTCAGCACAAATCAGAAAAGTCACTTTAAAATACCGTGTCAATCGATTTGGTAAGGTATTATTTGAAATGTACATTTGCAGGTAGCACCTGTTTGTGTATTAAATTGAACTTAATTAGCTGGTTCTTATATTCATTTGGAGATTAAAGATACAGAAGTAAGTTTGAAAGCAGGCACGAGTAGAAACCGTCTGCTATAATTATTTTTTCTGAATTGTTCGACAGGTTGCCATTCTATAAGCTCTTGGGAAAAAAACTTTACATTATTAAAGACACGTTACATTAAAGTATTTTTCGATAGCAAAACTTTTATTATTATTCTTTCGAAAGACATTTCACTTGCACTGGGTGAAGATGTACCCTTAATTAAATTGATCGCAACGTTTTCAGTTGTTTTAATGTTTTTTACATTACCGTAAATCTCCGAATATAAGCCCCCCCCCCCCCCCCCCCCCGAATATAAGCCCCCCCAAATATAGGCCCACCAAAATCTTAACGCAAAGGTAGGTCCATATATAAGCCCCCCCGTATATAAGCCCATGGGTTAATACATGGATCAAATACACAAAAAACGTTGTAGAAAAACATTTTTTATTTTTTTAGTGAATTTCTGACAATACATTTATGAATCTTCGGTCCATAAAGATAATAAGTACAGGGGAGTTCAATGCCTCCCCCGAGGACCCATGTTCCCTCTGGTGCCCGTCGTTTTTCTCCTGTAATCGTCGCTTTAATTTGATATAACTTCCATCGTTTCAAAGGAAATAACTTTTCTGCCAGTGCTTCTGGAATATGTCCTACTACCACATCTTTTGACTTTACAACAATTGCGTTATTGCTGTAATTATTGTCCGGTTGAAGAAAACATACGGGGTATGGAAGGGTACACAATGCCGTTACCTGAAGAAGAGTATCATCTGATAAGTGAGGATGAAGACAATGCATCTAGTGATAGTGAAATCGACGATGAAGAAGACTTAGAAGATGGGGAGTACGAGCTTGATGATGATGACAATGAACAATGAAAAATATTTTATATTGTACGTTTTTAAACGCTATACAAAATATATGATTGTTGTTGTTAACACAAATGTTGTTCCGTGTATAAGCCCCCCCCCCCCCCCCCCCGATTATAAGCCCCCCCGTATATAAGCCCAGCAAAAAAGCCTTACGACCTTATATAAGCCCAGGGCTTATATTCGGAGATTTACGGTATTGATTTTTGTCATTTCGTCGATAATGTTTTCAGGTTCAACATTGGGATGAAGGACGAATTTTCGGAAGGGACGAATGAAAACATTTTAATGTCGGCTTGACGAGTTGCAAAAGTTCTCTTTTGAAATACTCACCTTCGTTTAAATATAATATTACCTGTTTCCTTCAGTTTGTTATGAAGTTTATGTGAAAGGTTGTCTGAAAGTTGTGTTTACACAGGGCTCTAAAACTTTACTTGAGGGTAATTCTAAAAATATTGAATTTCTTACGCCATAATCAAGCGAAAGAAAGATTAATATACACGAAATGGTTTCCTTGTCACAAATAAAATGATCACATGTTTAATATTAATGTTATTATCGTTAATATCAAAAATGTAGTTATTTTCTTACTATAATTTCGTAATTATAGTATATATAATATATATAACGATAATTGCGATAATAACGATATTAACGATAATAACGATATTAACGATAATAGCGCTATTAACTATAATAACGCAACGATAATTATTAGCGATAATATCGCTAATTGTATTGTTTTATTAACGATATTATCGTTAATAATTATCGTTAATATTGTTTGTTATCAAAATCCCCTGGAACGTCACTATCGTAATTATTCTAATTTACTGCGGCCCCAAAAATAATTATTTTGACCGACCCGCGTAAATAATTAGAGTCATTTAATTACAAACTTTTGAACGCAACGAACCTGCGTTAATAATTTGAGTCAAAAAAAATATCAGCACAAAATTAGAGACATTTTTTATTTTTCAAATGAAATTAAATTTACAAGCTTTTCAATTTTTTTTTCTTCGCTTGTTTTGAAGTCGACAAAGCTACTTTTTTACACTCATTGTAGTCCTTAATAGCAACGGAAACAACATCTGTAAGCTTGGTATGAACTTCTACATTTGTAGATTTGAAAGTGTACATAGCGGGAAGCTCCATTCCCCCTTGTGGTAGATCTTTAGTGTGTTGTCTTTTACCAGTTATTCTGACAGAAACTTCACCGCCACTCTTCATGTAAAAATTATGTTATTTTTGACAAGAACTTAGGCACATGTCCAACAGTCACGTCTCCATATTTAAGTGCCATTGCGTACTTATCCTCGACAAGTGCCCCAGGTCGTGTTTCCTTACATACGGTCAGCTCACTACCAACATTTGCTTCCCATTTACTCTGGTATACATGATGACCTCTAACACAACACTCAGTGGAAAATTCCTTTTCAATCATAATTGGTATTTCATTTGCATTTAGTAAAAGATTCCCGAGACAAAGTTTCGACAAGCTTTCCATGCTAATGAGGGCAATGCCAAGTCTTTTCCTTCTTCTTTATAATGTCTTGTCTTTACACCTCTTAGAGAAATTTGAATTTCGAATGCTTTTTTCTTTTTCGAATTTTTTCGCGATTTTCGAACGTTTTGTTCTGTTTCTATTTTTTCTTCTTTCATTCAAAGAGAAAGGAGTAACGACACGACATTTATTTTCGTTATACAAAGACAAACGTTGACTTTGAAAATAATGGCCTCACAAACCAAGTTACACAACTTTTTTAAGAAGCGACCAGTTTCAACAGTATCACTCAAACAAACAAGTATTTCCACCTTTCTGAAGCCTGTAGATGAAATGGAGAAAGATGATGTTATTTGCGTGGGAGGTAAGGAAAAGAAACTCTTACAGTTCTTTATAAATTTAATTTGTACCCCATCAGTGAAAACTAATTGCACCTTATTGACGCTTTGTAACTTCGTATAGACTTTTAAATGAGCTTTTTTTTTAACTAATTTTTTTTCTATTTAGGAACGTCTACACTCCCACCCCCTCCAAAGAAACGTGTGGTTGGCAGACCATTAAAGCATAACACATCACAACAACTTGAAAATCATGAACAAATATCACGACTTTAATGAAATGGTGGATTTCTCAAGACGTTATGAGCAATTATTACAAACTCACTTTACGTCAGTTAATACACTGCTTCCAGACTCACCCTTCAAAACACGGAAACATTTTACTCATAAGAAGAAAGCAGAGGTTCGTTTGCATTATTCTGTTAGCGGAAACTTTGCAGAAACTGCACGTGCATTTAGTATGAATGAGTCAACAGTCCGAGGAATAGTTAATGATACCCGCCTTTTACCTGAAACTATCAAGTTATCTAGTAAATGTAATTTTCCAGGAGCTGGTAGACCACTGTCTTATCCTTCTGAGTTAGAAGATGAACTGCTAGAGTGGATTTTCGTTTTAAGGGATAAGCATTTTCCAGTTTCAGTAATGAGCTTCCAAGAAAAAGCTAAGCATTTGATTCAACCTCACAACCCATCATTCATTGCCAGCAGGGGATGGGCTCAAAAGTTTTTTTCTCGACATAAATTGTCCCTTCGTGCTCGTACTTCGATCAGCCAGAAACTCCCAAAGCAGTTGGAAAGTGTTCTTAGCAAATTCTATGAGGATGCAGCACGTTTCCTGCGTATTGGAAAGTATCCTTTGTCTCTGGTTGGTAACATGGACGAGACACCAGCGTTCTTTGACATGGTCCCAACAAAGAGCATTACACTAAAGGGCAAGAAAGAGTGCGTAGTTCGTTCTTCAGGAAGTGAGAAGAAACATCTGACGGTCGTTCTGTCAGCTACAGGAGATGGGGAAATGCTTCCACCGATGGTAATCTTCAAAGGGAAGACTGACAAAACAATTCGCGATTTAGAAATTCCTCCCGGTTTTGTTGTTAAGACGCAGAGCAAAGCTTGGATGGATAAAGGTCTGAAGAGATTTGGTTGAAACATGTACGCGCTGAGTGTAAAAAGCTTGGTTTTCAAAATTCCTTGTTATCATTTGATGCTTTGTCCGCTCACTTAACTGATGGAGTCAAAGCTCAGTTATTGGAAAGCAACTCTGATATTCTGCAGGTACCTGCCGGATGTACTTCGAAGTGCCAGCCGATGGATGTATGCCTTAATAAGCCATTTAAAGCCGTTTTAAGAAAATGTTGGGTCCAGTACGTTTCAAGTGTCGTTGAAAGCTTTTCTGAGGGAAGTGATGGTAAGAGCAAAATTCCAGTGCCAACTCGCCAACATATGATTAACTGGGTCAAAGAAGGATACAACTATCTTGCCCAGAACAAGGAAATGGTCAAAAGGTCATTTGAAGTTTGTGGAATAACTTCTTCAAACCCTGAAAGAGTCCGCAGTGGAAAATTCTACGAACTTTGTATGCAGAAAGCACAGGAACACATTGGCAACGACCTTGATGAAGAAGATGATAACCCATTCTTTTAGATTTTTATGAGGAAATATATAATTTTCAAATGCATAAATAGAAACGGTTGTCTACTTCCTTAGAAATTTCCAGGCTCGCGTTAAATTAGAAGGAAATAAAATACTCGAAATTTGCGACCCGCGTTAATAATTAGAGTCAATTAATTACAAACTTTTGGCCATTTTTGTCAATCCGCGTTAATTAGAATCAGCAGTAAATTAGAATAATTACGGTACGTTGAATTTACTAAAGCCTGTTGCCATAACTGTAACAAAATATTTAGAGCCTCATGACAACTTAGAAACAACCGAAAGAAATAAAATTCCAAACAAATTAGCTTGCAAGATAGTCAAACATGATAATGTGACCGTCCAAGGGATTTTGATAACAAACGATAAAACATTATATAGTTATTATAACAATTTTTTTTTAAATAACGTTACTTTATAAACGATAAAATGTTATGCATATTGATGTAACATTATATCATTGTTATAAAGTAACGTTACTGTAACGTTACAACATAAGGATTATAATGTTATGCATAACGATAAAACATTATACGGTTATGAAAACCGTTTCGTGAAGTTCTTGCAAAAGTAATCCGGAATGATTGAAATTTCTTTCAGATTTTTCAGTTCACAGCAATTCGATATCAACTTAAAAGACTGCTCCATTTCCAAAGTAAACAATGAATTGGTAGGCTGGCCAATGTAATATATAATGCGTTGTTTTTCAGGAATTGCCTTACAGTCGTAACTCTGTCTCTGGTAGCTATGGTAGCTGAATGAATTTCAGGAAACAAAGTATTACCTTAGAAAATGTTTTGTTTATGCTATCAAACAAAACACAAAGTCTGAGATAACTATATAAAACCAAAACGTGATTTCAGGCAAATCATCAGAGAGTTCATATTGAACATTTACATACATGAACAGTCAGAGTGTGTTCGAATGTTTTTGAATTGAAGATGCAATGGAATGCAAATGAAAGATCTTTCTAATGTTTTTTCTCATGGGTAGAATGAAGCCAAGTTTAAACATTTAACAACTTTCGTGTATGCACCTTTCTATGATCTTAACAAAAATATTAATGCTTTTGCAGTATAGGTGTTCAAAAGGTTTCAAAACGAAAATCTCTGTTGAAACCTTTCCCTTAGTGAAAATACATCTTTTTGAAGATCAAAAATGTTTTCCCGGGGGATTGCAATGGCAATCCTGTCAAACAACTTCAAATAGAATTATAGCAGATGGTTTCTATTTGTAGTAGTTTTTGAAATAACTATTGTATATTTTATTTGTAGCTGAATGAGAACTAGGTAATTAGTTCATTTTAATACGCAAGTAAGTCAAAAGAAACTGATGTTGTGTTGAAATCCTTTGAACGAGGTCATGCATGTTTGCCTGATATCAGGGACCGTGGAGCAGAATTTTGTTTGTGGGGGCTGACTAATTAGAGCCATTAACATTTGCTACATTTCAGATAAAACATTTTCAAAAAACCTCTTTTATAAGCTTACAACAAAATTATTGGGGGATACAGCCCCCTTAGCTACCCTGCTCTGTCGTCCCTGCATGTTGTCAATTGATTTTTTCCTTGTTTTTCTAAACTAATTTTTACCAGCTGCAAGAAACTCAGGGAGATTATTTCATCTATGAAACATAAACAGCATAGTTTTTCAGTGCAATTCCTGTTTTGGGTGTTTCCTGTTGTGTATTTTCTTATAAACATGAGACGAATTTATTCGCAAGCACTGATGTCAATATAACGACAAAACGTTGTAACGTTACTGATTAAAGAATATAACGTTACCATAACGATATTATCGTTTAATTGAGAACGTTATAATGTTCTTTGATTAACGTGATAATGTAACAGGAAAACTATAAATAATATCGTTATTTCTTTTGTTCTTTTTATCGATGAAACATTATTCGTTTTATCGTTTGTTGTCAAAATCCCCTGGATAGTCACATATTTTATCACTATAAAAGCTTTTTGTTATTAATCGTTTCATACTGTACAAGAAAAATATTGTAGTCCTTGAGACAATATTTTTGCTGTGATTTACTTGTTGGATTACTCCAAGAACTTGATGTGTTAAATAAGTGATATATATTGAATACCTCTTCAAGACTTAATAAACTTCAAAAACAGATAAAGTTGTGTCATTTTTTAACTGAAGTTGACTGAAAAGTATACAAATAAAGGTCAATTAAAATGGCAAAACTGGTTTTGAAATTGTGATGGACATGTGATTAAAACGTTTTGTTTTTATTCAGAAATCAAGTGCAACCATATGTGGAAGATATACTAAAAAGATTGCAAGGGCTACTTATAAATGTCCCAAATTCTGTAAGAGCATTTTTGGTTGTATGTGTTCAGACACCTTGTATATCCTATGCTATTTCCTGATATGTTTTATTAGGAAAATGAAGAACATGGGAATTTAACTGAAAATGATAGAGTAAGTAGTATTAGATTTTCTGTAAAATATTTATAAATTGTTGTAATTTTGCTGAACTTATGACCTTTTGCAACTTTCTGACTGGTACTGTTACCTTTATGTTATACAAATGATTCCCATAAGTTATACAGACCCTTGATTTTGAGTCTTGTTGGAGTAGTAAATTGCCTTAAGTATAATTGAATATTCAATTGTTGGTGAAACTAGAAAAAGCTCTTGTGGCTTCATATTGGTTTAAGAATACAAGTTATACCAACGTAATGTATCACGTAGTATTTCTTATTTTACGTAGAACTTAAGGTATTTTGGGTAATTCATTATAGTCAACATCTCCATAGAATACTTAGTTTGTTATTTGACATTTTCTTTCACAGTATTACCTTTACGAAATTGCGGCTGTTCTGATCACATGCAGTAATTCTACTGAAGAGGTAAAGGTTTCCCTTGTTATAGTTCTAAAAATATCATGTTCTTAAGTGAAAAAGCCTCTAGTGTACCACTTGTATTTGAGAAATTTTGTTGCGACAACACAAAAAGTGTTATTACAATTTTGATAGATTGTTTTCAGTAAATTACACTGACTGTCCCGAAGAAAATATCTTTTGCCTTTTAGAAACAGTTAATGTTAATGAATACACTTCTTTCCCCGATCATGCATTTGTTTCAAAGCACACTTGAACAGGTTCGGTGTTTATTTGTTTCCTCTGTTTGCCTTTTATCATTTTTTCGGCTTAATTATTGATACATGAAATAAATGCTTGTCATCCTTTACATTGATTTTAAGTTGGATTATCTTTCAGATATCTGTTTATCAAGCAGATCCTATCGAGTCACAAAAGCTTGCGTTTCGACTGCATCATCTGATGGCTTATACCAGGTAGACTTACATGACTTTTCCAAAAACAAGTCAAACACCACCCTAACCCTGTGCTTCATTTAAGATGTTTTTCTCTGACAAACTTTAGTGTCTTATCTCGTTTGCCGAACTAACTTTTTTAATTCATGGGGTCTTTGCTTGAAGGGTTGTGTCCTGCTTCTTTGAGAAAACAATTGAATTTGACACTGCATAAGGTAACTGAGGGGAAACATTACTTGATAAAAATAGCCTGGGAAGAGTGTCTGTCTGTGAAAGAGCTTGTGTTTAGAAAGCACCTCTAATGATGAACTTTCGTGAACTCATTGCAAACTAATGATATTGGTGATCATTTATTTCAGTCGAGCAAGCAAAGCCTTTTCTACAACTCAAAGTTTGAAAGTCAGTGGTTGTACTCAATGCTTCAAGGAGGTAAATATGCTTCTGGTTCAGTTCAAATACACGCTTTTCTTTTTATAAGCATAGTGAAATTTCGTTGAGGGTGAATTATTTGCCAACTAATGAGGGTGAAATATTCTTAATGTATTCTTATATTTCAGAATAAGATTCCATGATAATGTCACATGTCACAAATTATGTTGCGAACTTATGAAGGCATCTTTATGTTTGATGTTATGTTTATTTTGGTTTTTGCATTTACTCTGTATTTATTTTTCACCCTGTTCTATTATTCTTATGAAACTCGCCCTGGGAATCTTCTTAAGATATTCTTACAAATAAGGTGATTTCCACCCTGGTATTCTTATAGAAGCTATTCTTATGAAGAAACAAGAAGCCGCTTGGCTTGAAGACTTCAGGACGATACATATGAGACTTATCAAAAATACAACATTACCGAATTGCCAAATTATGTTCAATACTAATAAAATGACTGGTAAATTTAAAATCGACATCTTCCAATTGCACTTTGAACAAAATGAATATTGCAGAACTTTCTAATTTTGGTCCAAATTTGGCCCGAATTACCCATTTCTGGTCAAATCTGACAAAATGACTGTCAAATTCGAAATCAGCACCTTTCAAATGTGCTCCATGTAAAAATTCATGAAAATTGAAGAACTTTGCAAATGCGGTCCAATTTTGGCCTAAATTGCCCAATGTTAGTCAAACCTGTAAACATAATTGTTAAATTCGAAATCAGCACCTTTCAATTGTGCTTTGTGCATATTTTTATGAAAATTGGTGACCTGAAAGTCCAAATTTGGCCGAAAATGCGAATTTGGGAACGATCTCATGTAAACGTTGTACGAAAGCGTTCATAAATTGGAGTAGTAGTAGGAGTAGTAGTAGGAAGAGAAACCACGGGTATTGTAAAGACTACTCCACCACGGGTGTCCTAAAGTCAAAAAGCGTGTAATGTTTTTTGTGTGTACTGGCACAAAGTTTTCGGACAGATGTTTATGCAGGTGAGAACGACTGTTGTGTCCTCTGGAAATGTGCTTCATTCATGTGCTTCTGGATATTTTTCTCAAAACAGATGTTTTGGGGAATTCAGATTGGAAATAAATAATTTCTGTATGTTTGAGAATTTTACTGAAATAGTCACGCCAAGTTCTCCCAAGTTTTCCACAATTCCATATCCACGTTTACAACAGTGAAAACTACGTGGCTTTTTTTCAACTTCGCAAAACAGGACTGAAAGTCCGACTACACTATTAGTCTTCAAGATAGATAATGAACTAGTATATGTAGAGTTGAGGGTTGCACTATGCTGATGTCAATAGAAATAAAACAATTGAGAAATGGTCTGGGAACATGCAGCTGTTTATTTTTAAGAAAGCTTTCAAACAAATTAAAAAAATGATTGGTTCTCATAAGTGAAGATTATCTCACAAGAAAACTGCTGACACTTGCTCGGCCTTATGATAGTTCATTATCTTCAAAGCAGCAGCAGTTCCTAAGTGAAAACCAGGTGTTCTACCATGTATTTAATTGAACATTGAATAAGACATACAGTACAGGCTGTGATTGAATTTTTTATAGTTCGTATAGCCGTGTTTATAACATAAGTTTCTCTGATGGTTAATTTTTCGATATCCCAGTAGGTAAAATCGTCAAGAGCCACTGCAATGAAGAGCATTTTGATTGAAATAATGCGTATTTCTCAGTGATTTTTCAACAATATGCCCACTGGGATTCTTGTATGAATCTTTGTTCCAGGCTTTGCCCATCTTCCTTCGTTCTTTGACTATACCAGTTCACCGAGAAATCATTCATAATGGTGTACGACAATATCTCCATCGAATGATTATTTGCTTGCACGAGGAGATATTACCATTTGTACCTGTCACAGTCACACACTTACTCGAAGATTGTGAGGTAAGATTATTTTAATGTTGCCGTTAGAACTGCAATCCAAATATTAAAATTGCTTTCGAAAGAGTGTTTAAATAAGTCGAATATTAGTTTTTCATTTCAATTTGTTGAAAGAACGTTCGAATTGTTATGGTTTGATAATTTGATTTCTCTGTAATTCGCATAATGGTTGCTGCTTCCCTTACGATTTCTTTGTTAATGAACATCCGGAATTCGAACGTTCTTTCAGTCCCTTAACTATTCCAATCCCAGAGAGTGTATTGTATCAAAAATCTTTCAGAGTGCTCTTAGTTGAGAGCTTGTTGACTTACGTCACTATGACGATGTAATAAGAAAGATTTTGATTGTTTTTTAGATGAAAGATATTCAAGAATTCATTCCTCTTATAAACCAGTTGATCACCAGGTTTAAGGTAGTGGTATTTCTTCACTTCACTGTCATCGTCTTCCAATCAGCAATCAAAAAGACCAGGTCCTACCCTGCCCACAATTCTTTTCGTTTTAGGAGGGCATTGCGCCTTTTCTTCAACAGATCTTAATGCCTTTTGTGAGGAAGATTTTCACGTTCTTGCAGCCACCAAATGAAGCGAACGATCAACAGGTTTGCGTGTTCTTAACAGCTATCAGAACATCATTCTCTATCAGCTATCCAATCACCATCCTCCAGTCCTAATCGCCTATCCAATCACCATTTTCCAGTCTCTATCGCCTATCCAATCACCATCCTCTAGTCCTTATCACCTATCCAATCACCATCCTCCAGTCCTTATCGCCTATCCAATCACCATCCTCCGGTCCTAATCGCCTATCCAATCACCATTTTCCAGTCTCTATCGCCTATCCAATCACCATCCTCTAGTCCTTATCACCTATCCAATTACCATCCTCCAGTCCTTATCACCTATCCAATCACCATCCTCCAGCCCTTATCACCTATCCAATCACCATCCTCCAATCCTTATCACCTTTCACATTGTTAGATAATTTTCTTATCAAGCACAGCAATCCGTTCTATTAAGTCATAGCTTGAAGTAACTTTACTTTCTTTACAGGCTTTGAAAGAGAAACAGCAGTTGGAAAGAAGTTATTTTTTGTTCATTGCCACAATTGTAAATACTAACATTTTAGAAGTTTTATCAAATCAAGGTAATTTATACGTGTTGACTGCTATTTTATCAAGCTGGTTCGGATAGGCTTCCCATCGTGCAAAATCGTAAAAAAAAAAAATCACTGCGACGAAGAGCATTTTTATTGAATTAGTGTGTATATTTTTATAGAAATGCACTCTATCGCAGGGACTTTCAACATATTCGCCCGCTGGGTTTTTCAGATCTTGATTGTTCTTTCAACGGAGACTGTGACTTATAAAGTGATTCTCCACAGTTGCAGCGTATATTCATTGGTCTGATATTAAAATTTCAAGATTTAACGTCGCTTTCAAGCTCTACGATGTTTATTTTTAAAAAAATTGGAAATGAGACGATTGTTCCTATGACGTAATTTCTGAAAAAAAACCTTGCAATTTACTTTTCATATAATCTCATCATGTAACAAGTACTTTATTTTAGAGTCACATAATGTGAATGATGTTTTATTATCAGTCGTTCATGGAGCTTCGGAAAGTACAGATCCGCAGGTAAGTATAAGGTGCTATTAGATCCTATAACAAGCCAGTATGGACAAATCGACCAAAGAGTGTAGACCATCGGGAATTAGCAATAGTTTATATTTACGTTCTAACAGATGGTTACTATGGTGATTGTTAATTTTCTAGCCTCATACTTAAAAGCTGTTTGAAGCTCAGCAAACCTTTGTGATGATATTCCTTTGTCATAGGCTCAGAAGACATGTTTCTTTACTCTCGCCAAACTAGTGGAAAAATGGGGTGAGTTGGATAGTTCTCTGCGCCTGCATACACATACAGAGAAGTGGGCTTTTGTGTTCATATCTGATACTCAGATAAAATTTTATTTTCATTATTGAGACATTTGCTGGCTAAGCATCGTCAGTGCCAGTTCCTGTCAGCTTCTTCAGTCGAGTGTAACGTACATCGTCAAACGTGCTAATGACCCAATGTTCACTAATGCTTGACAAGGGCATTTATTCTTCTCTTTCCAATTTTTGCCATAAGCTTTGATCCTATTACGACTGCATCCAAGTACAGACTGGAGCGTACACGGCGTGTATTCTTTCGCGTAGTATTTTTGTTGCTTTTTGTTTTAGGTTCGAACGACAGTTTTCATGAATTTATTTATAAAAGTATTCTTCCGGCTTGCTTTATGGCGCCTCTCAAACCAACATTTGATCTGAATGATGCACAGACACTGCTGGTAGGTTCATTGCCAATAGGCGGATTTGATGAAAAATCACTGGGAAGGAGTGTATTTCTATAGAAATATACGCACTATTTCAATGAAAATGCTCTTCATCACAGTGGTTTTTGAAGATCTTGGCCCCTGGGATTGTTGTTCTTAACGTTTTACCAATGTAAGGCTCAAATCAGCTTTAGAACTGACGTTTACTTATTTGTGTTAAAAAAATGTATTTGTCCCTATCATTATTTTTACTTTGTGAAATTTACAAAGATTAAGTCTCATCGAATCACATAAATCTTGCTGACAAGTAGTGTTTGAAGTTTCGTCCCTATTGTGAACCTGTTCATTATAAAAACCCGTTTAGTTGGACAGTTAACCATATACTTAAAATATTATTTCTTAGGCATTACAAGAGATCGCAAACACACAAAAAATTACGTTACAGAAAAATGGCGGACAGTTTATACATTGGTTGGAGCAAACCTATCTACCACAGAATAATTGTCCCCCAGAAATCATTCAGGACTACTCACATACTCTGCAAACTGTCAATGCGAAAGTATTTAAAACTTATCTCAAGGAATTTTATTCTCGAGCCAAGACCTGACCATAATTCTTGGTGTTATTGGGATGCCATTCATACCATCAAACGATTCACCCTCTCTCACAGATGACGTTAAATTTTATCTTGTTCATCGTAGTAATTTGAAAAATGAAATTTCGATGTCGTGTTCCGTTCGACGTTTTCCCGTCCATCATTTGTATCCGACAAGTTCGTGTTCGTGACATTCGTGACGTTGTTGTGTTGACGTGGATAATGTTCGACAGTATATTTTTAAAATTTAATATTTATTCTATGCTTTCCTGGAGGGATTTTTCATTATACTACAATTCAGACTTAGAAACGTCTGGGAAAAATTGTTTAAGTCACTGCAATTGTAATAGAGACGCAGATAAATATACACACCATTTCCATGGAAACGCACTTCGTTGCAGTGACATGCTGACGATTTTGCCCACCCCACAGAAGTGGCATCTTCTTAACTCGGTGTCTGTAAAAAAATCTAGTAGTATTTGCATGCAAAACACTTCACCTTGAATTTCGTTTCGGACTTTTTGACATAAGGTAATATTCGGTTTTAAAAACATCATGAGGCAATCGAAGTGAAATGTAGATCGAAAGATGCTTTCATCCGAAGTGAAATTTTTCAACTCGTTGCTGTATTTTCCTGCTGTTCGAGATGTCTCTCAAATATCTCAAGACTTTGTCTGTGATGCCCTATTTGATCAAGATGCCGCCTAAAACTCGCTCATGCGACGATAGCATAGAAAAATGTCATTGAAATCAATTTGTATTTGAGATACTTCTAGAGAAATAGAGGAATGGAAACTAGCTTTATTTACTCAGTAGCTTATACATGATGTTCAGCGATTCTTTTAACACACGCTAACAACCTCATTGACCATTTCCCTCGACACTTTACTTGCTTGATAGAATTCAGAAGCGCGTTGTTAATATCGTTGGACCTTGTAGCTTCTCTTTCTCTATTCCATAAGTACTAGTATCCCGGGTAAAACGTTTTACCAAGTCTTATTTCGAAGATCGTGTGTGAAATCTGCCATTCCTGTGTGCCGTGACGAAAAATTGAATCAACTGGAAAGTATACTCATGTTATAGAGCTCGAAAAACTGATCAAAGAAATGAATGGGATCGTTTCCCTGCTACTATCAACCGTTATTGAGATGTAGCCGATCAAAGATTTTGATGATGTCATATCCACATAACCTAAAAGAATTTAGACCCACATTTTTGGTCACCCCATTGCCTGTATCGTAGAACCCATAAAACGGCAGTTATCCCCATTGGTTGTCGAGATATTTCCCCAAAAACATCGCGTTCCTCCCCAGATGCAATGCAATGGCTCCTCCGTGTGATGATAAAAAAACTGACGTCATGCCTTGTGTTATTATACTAATCGTCAATTATCAATGCCCTAGCGAAAAAATGATCACGATTAAGAAGATTTTGACCGTAAATTTTTAAATTAAAAAAACAACACAGTGGTATGCACGATTACGGATTAACTAAATATCCTACTTAATCTATAAAGTTCATTTCAATTTCCTTAACTTCGAAGACAAATTTTGTTTTAAACTACAAAACTTTGTACATACGCCAATATTACCTGCCATATTTATTAATTCTCGCCACATAAAACTATGGAGGGGGGAGTAACGCACAAGATTTCAGGTGGTATACATGATGAACTCGTGTAATAAATTATAGGGTTGATCTTAGATAGATCGATCATTCTGTTCGTTAAAAGAATCAACAAAGAAGATCTGTGCAATTAAATTCCTTTTTAATCTTAAAGTGTTTAAAAAGTGTCAATCGCCCCAGTGGTTTGCATATTTAATCTCATTCCGAGTTATAGACCTGCACAACAGACACTTTTGACATCAAGTGGTGTGTAAACTACACCATCGGTTGGTAGGAACTTTGAAAGCTGATTTAAGTTCAGTTTGCTCTCACGTGACTTTTCACGTGACTTTCAGCACATCAATGGCATTATAGGACGCTGGACGCATGATACATTTAATGTTCCAGCGAATCTATAGGAAATTTAAACCCTTACACTTCCCGCAAAATTCTGTTAAAACACCATGTTACCACAGTTAATAGAAATACAGATGGTTTGGAGCCTTTCAATAGCCTATTCAAATATGTTATTCATCGATTTGATCTTTTTTAAAGTGACATGAAGCTGCAAAACAAAAATGTTTTGAAGAATTATTATATGATTTTGACGTAGTAAAGTATACCCGAAGCGATGTTTTCTAGATACTTTCATTTATTTTTCATATTCTGAGCTGTGATCTTTGAAAGTATATCAGAAATTGTTAACGTAATTTTGATCTGAGAAAAAAATACAAGAAAAAAAACCCGTAGAAACAATACGACATGTTTTTTTATCTTTCAAAAATAAAAAATTTAATTACAAAATCCACACTTGTTCTATTAAAACATAGTTAAATACTGAAGGTGCTGCTATTCAATATTTTGTGATAGAAATATTGAAGCACAACGCGCACTGGAAAATGTATTTACAACTCGTTAACTCATGCCAGGCCAAAATTGTTCAGTAGTTGGTTGTGGGGTGTGCAGGAGTACAAAAGGTATAGGAATTTTCAAAATTCCATCCGCAGATCTTGACAAGAATTGGAGAACACGTTGGTTGGCAGAAATCACGAGGTCAAGAGAAGTTGATAAAAATTTCAAAGCCTTGATAGAAAAAAGTCACGTATATGCATGTGAAAGACATTTTAAACCTGATGATATCGAAATATGTAAGTTAATTTTCTAGTCATTTTAGTCTGTTTCGGATTTTCTAAAAAACATCGATTTTTCATAATCTATAGTATTTTGCTCGTGAATAACTGTCGTTTTATTATAGTTGTCGGAGAAAAAGTAACAAGGAAAAAGCTTAAACATGGCGTTGTACCAACACTAAATATGCCGGTAAAGAGTCATGATACCAAGTCAACTGTACAAAATGAAAGAAAACATCGTTCGATCGTTCAAATTCACGAACAGAAAAACAAATCTTACTACACGAGCTTCGACGATTTGAAATCAAGACTAAAGAGTTTAAAAACACTTGAAGACTGGGAAATTCATATAAGCCATGAAATTACGTTGGCCTATAAATATAAAAAACAAAACCTTTCCGTACCTTACTTAAAATTGACGCTAGATGAAACTTTAGCCTACACTATTGAAGTTTTTGGTTGGCTCCTTCCGGAAGACCACCATATTTATAAAACATACAAACGTTCTTTGAGAAACATCACTATATCGGAATTAGATCACACTATTTTATCTGGAGAAAAATTAACAACCAATAAGATAACAAAATAAGTCACCATTCTGTGTTCATTTTGAAAGAAAATATTCTTTAAATACTTACATTTTCCACTAAAACATTATTTTCACTACCAAAAAGCTCAGATTCCTTTAACCTGACAAGAATACTATCAAAATCATCTTCTAATAAGTGTTTGTTATCGCTTAAATTGCCAGTATCTTCACTATTGCACGTCATATTTATTTTGATCTTTGCAGCTTCACGATCACGTGACATGCACTTTCAACATCCGGACGTATAACAATAGGAAAAACACGAGTCACCAAACCATGTGTTTCTATTAACTATGATGTTACGGACAATAAGCATGACCTGATCTTAAAGATTTGAATTGCTTTTAATTTAATTATCCCACTGCGGAGTAGAAATAATAAGTGGACATTAATTCGTAATAAATATTTTTAAGTAAAGCGATAGAATAATAACGAGGAGAAACTCGCAAGAAACATGGTACTAAAAACAGTTAGTTGCTAGATATGTTGGTGACAACGCAATGTTGAAAAGGAAAGTCGGAAACTTCAACTTAACCAATAAACAGTGTTAAGTTTTAACAAATCTCATCATGGTAATTATACAAATATTACTCGTACAGATGTTATTCGTATGGTATAACAGGAGCTAAGCCTTCGGAAATATGCTTCAAGTCGAACAGGCGTTTCACGTGCACATCTCCTAAGAATGTCTCCATTTCATCTGGTTCCAGTGATACAATCACTTCTAAGCAATCTTCATTCGAAACGGGCAAAATTGATGTCATGCCCACAGGTATCTCTCTACTAAGACCACAATATTTTGGTTTGCCAGCACCGAAATCAAATCCGTACACGGGAAATGCAGCTACTGATGAGAATAAGAATTCATTACCAGAAACGTGACCATAGAAAAGCGAGCCATCTTTTCCATCCCCTTCAAACCAATTGATGTCATCAATAATGTATTCTTTCGTTACTGTGCTGTAGGATGATCGTATCTTTCAGCAAACGTCTTTCACCGAGAGTGTGTTGACATCCTCCATGCGGTGTCTTTGAGCCAAAAGGGTCATGCAGTTAGCAATGTAAGAATCTTCTAAATCCAAATTTGGTCTGCAGTTCTTGTATATTACACAAGTTGTGAATTCATTCTTTCTGTGAAGTCGTGCATTCAATTGAGCTTTCCAAATAACGCCTGTTAGTATATCATTCTTAGATAGAAACTGACCTGGATTTAGCCCTTCGCTAAATTCGGTTTTAAGATCATTAAGCTTGTCGTAGGAAACAAAACAGGTTGCAAGTTGATGCGTTTTTGGTCTGGCCATAGACGAAAAAGGTGTATCGCCACGATACTTGTCGTTCATTATTCGCTTTCCATTCCCAGACACCAGTTTACGGTCCGTGTGATTGGTAAACAGTCCAATCTTGCCAGTTCTTGAAGCTTCTCCCCATGCAGTTAAGAAGCGAAAAGCACCATGTAAATCACATAAATCTTACTGCCACAATCAATGAATGATCTTTGAGTTCGATCACATTTACACTTGTCAAATAAGACTTTTCTTCATCGTTTTCTTGTAAATAAAGTTTTTCTTCCAGAATGTCTAAAATGAAGTGGCTCTTTTCGGCATCAGCAAACGTAAAATTCCCTGTTGATTTAACAAAGATTACTCCCTTGTTATTACAACGGAGATGCCACCCATTCTCTTTACTCTCAAACGATCCAGAAACTCTGGATACTCAGCAAGCACTACCTCTAAACCTGTCAACAACTTTTGGGTGAAATTCCCACCTTTAATTTCATCATTTCTGTAATAGTAAGCCAAAGGTATAGTGGCTCCTTTCAAAGGTTTATCCAATGGTGAAAGCTTTTGATCTTCCTTCACATCACTTGGTCCATTTACAATGGTAGTATTTAAACGTTGTAACTCCATACTCTCAAGAAAGAAGCACCTAAAAATAAATAGATTAAAATAAATGAATAAAATAAAATAGATGTCCAACAGTTTAGTTTAAGCGGGACTATTTAAATAGTTTCCGGAATCTAAATAATCTCTTCAATAGTGAATGCTAGTTAAAGGCAATGCTATAATTACGTAGATTGGGATTACTATTATCACTTACTTTAATCACTGCTTAAGTATCTAAGAATATCAGGTTTGTTCGCGAAGGAGTTTTATTATTCTTCTGAAGCATTGTAAATGACGTTTTTTCTCAATGTATTGTAGTGTTAGGTATTAAGGAGATGGTACCTTATACGGTAGCAGCGAAAGCGAATACCGTGTTAAAACACCCCTAGACTCCTACTACTACTCCTTCGATCGAAATGGCAATTAGTCTACGATTTAGAGTCTGCAAGACTCTACTAATTATACCGCATAAATTCTAATAAACGAGCGCAGTCTTCGAATTTTTTAATGTTTTGCATTATCATAAATTTTAAAACACGTTTTATTAATGTTCTCTACCTCAACTCATAAAAGAATGAATTATAATCAAAACTAATGCTAACTGAAAATACTTTGATACTGGAATTTTTGATATATGTTGTTTTTCTTGTTATCAGTTCAAACCTTCATATAGCACCTTGTTTGTTAGCTAATACACTATGTTGTGCATTAAGGCTTTCAAAGATCTAGTTCAAGGAATGCAGTTATTTGTTGGAATTCATTTTTGGTTTCGTGAAATTATAACGTTGCACAGCTCACGCATATATAATTCTTTTTTCTTTTATTAATTAACTTCTGGTGTTTAATGATAAGACCCTTTTTCACTAATTAATCATTTTAACATATAATTACTAACTTTATCGTTTATGCCTGTTTTCCACCAGTCAGATATTTAGTAGAACTCTTTTGTAATTTTTTAGAAGCAGATTTGCTGCTACCGTTTTGCGCCATCTGGCTGTTGTTGTGGTTTAAATTATGCTTACCTCAGAAAGTGAAAATGAAACAATAGTTAGTCTGTTATTAACGAAATCTTCAAAACTACCATATTCTTACTAAACATTTTACCCTTTCCCTGTCCATTCTTTTTATCTTTGATTCTTTGATTCTGCAGATATTCACCACTTATAAAAGATACTTTATCTTTTTACATAGAATTGGTAGGTTGGTGAAGTCTCTTACTATCATGTTTTCAAAAATGAAGCTAACGTTGTTCTTAAGTTCAATCACAAAAATAAGTTTTGGTGTGAAATTGTTAGGTGATATTAAATAGATAGTACACATAACATAACAATCACAGTGAGCCAACTAAGAACACTGAAACTTTCTCAAATTTTTAGGCTGAGTACACTACAGAAATTTTTGTCTTTGTGAAAATTTTCTCTCGTATCTTTTTAATGTTTCTTCAAATTTTGTGTAATTTTTATATATTTCCCCATAGGGCGAAATATATGTTAAAACCGGCAGTTTCCTTCATCATCATCATCTTCTCCGTTCACTTTTATAGCCGCGGTTCAGTATTAAACTTTGGCCTAGTATAGATAGATAAGAATAGAGGCTAGTCTTCAGCGAAGTAGTACGTCATGTTTTGTTTTCAGACATGTTGCAGATGCAGTGCCAGTGGAAGATGTTTGTTTTCTGCTAGCTTTTACGATCATTCAAGAGATAAAGCATTAAATGATGGAAATAAATGTTTTTAGTTCAGTGTTGTCCTGAAATGTTCTGTATATATTTTGAATGAACGTGTGAAAATTAGAAAAAAAGTTATATCAAATGTTACCGATGTTTTTGTTGTTGATGATAACAACTGTGTCTACGATGATTGGTAATTAATTTCTGGGAACAATAAAGGATTGAAGCTGTGACTTTAGAGCAAAGGCGAAAGTTTAGCATTATTAAAAGCCAGGCTGAAGACTCATTATATACATCATGATTTGATAATGATAGATGTAGAGCCCAAATAATTGAATATGTACATACAGCGTGTATCAAAAAGACTTATCCAAGAACTTTCAAAGCTTATTTTTCAGCAAATAGTTGTGATATGATTTAACTTTTTATATGAAACGAAAGCGCTGGTTGAGATCTATCCGAAAATATAACTGTTTTTCCAAATAAATCTTCAAATCAAGAGTTATTGAAGAAGAAAACATTTATCTGCCTCATTAAATCCTTAAAGATCAATTAAATCAAGTTTTAATTACATAATTGCCTGTTGTTTTAGCAAGCGAAACCCTTTGATTTAATAACGATATTTTTGGGAGTTAAATTCCCCGAATAACTTGCATAAAAAATGTGTGAAAAAAGATTGCTCAGAGTTAAAAGTGTAGACACACGCAGTGAAGTGTATGCATATGAAAGATGGTTCATTTAACTGTTGAACAGAGAACATTTCTGGTTACCCGTTTTTTGGAAACAAGAAATTACGATCTGGTGGCTCAAGAATTCCAGCAAAGGTTTCCTCAAAGACCAGTTCCACACAGGAAAACAATACAATGGAATGTTAGAAAATTCAAGAGAGAAGGGAAGGTAAGAAATATTCATAAAGAACGTTGTGGAAGACACAGAACAGGAAGATCCGTTCCAAATGTTGCTGCTGTAAGACAGTTGGTTGCGAATAACGGAAGAGTTTCTTGCCGTAATAATACTCTTGGTCTGCCCAGTGCCACATTCAACCGTATAGTGCGGTTAGATTTGAGCTGGCACCCATACAGAATTTTTGTCCGACATGAGCTGAAACCAGGGGACCTTGCTCGTCGCTTACACTTCTGTCGCTGGTTTTGTAATTCCTTCCACAATCCACGGTTTGTTCATAATATCGTGATAGGCGACGAGTGCTCATTTGGCATGAATGGGTCAGTTTCCACCCAAAACGTCCGGATGTATGCACCAAAAGGGCAACCTCCGGATTTTTATTTCGAAAAAAACAGCAATCGTCGAAAGTTGAACGTATGGGCAGGGCTTTGTGGAAACAATACAGTAATCGGGCCTTATTTCTTTCAAGGAAACGTAAATGGCCGAACTTATCTAGACATGATAAATAACTTTGTGCTTCCAAATCTAGCACAAAACTACAATCTCTTACAAATACAGAATGCCAATCATCATGGTCTGTGGTGGTTTCAGGACGGCGCAACACCCCACAGAACCAGGAATGTTAGGCGACGGATCAATGAAGTTTTTGAAGCCCGTGTTGCTGCACTAGGCCATAACATTGAATGGCCTGCACGGTCTCCGGATTTAACACCGTGCGACTTCTTTCTCTGGGGCTGTATTAAGCAAAACGTTTTTGTGACTCCTCCAGCCAGTATTGCTGATTTGAGAAGGCGCATTCTTAACGCTTTCAACTGGTTGCGGCAGCATCCAGAAATCACAAGAAATACAATTCGAGAAATGGACACAAGGGCTGCAAAATGTATCCAGTTAGGAGGACAGCATGTTGAAGGCCATTAGAACTTACTTTTATTTTTTCACATTGTGTTTATTATTTTTTTTGGACAGTTAAAGCCTCGTTGTTCTTATAAAATTGTTCTTATAAAAAAGACTGCATTTGCCTTAAGAACAAGTTTGTTTTTGACACTACGCAATGGTTAGAGCGAGATTTCAATCTTTAAGTGTAGATTTAACTTTATTTTGTTAATTTGTCCATAAAAACGTTGTAACATTGTCATTGTTTTCAAAAACACTTTCTATTATGTAGTGACTTAATTAATCTTTAACAAAATAATGAGAAGAGAAAAAGTTTGTTTCTTCAATAACTCCCGATTTAAAAATTTATTTAGGAAAAAAATTATATTTTCGGATAGATCTCAACCAGCGCTTTCGTTTCATATAAAAAGTTAAATCATATCACAACTATTCGCTGAAAAATAAGCTTTGAAAGTTCTTGGATAAGTCTTTTTGATACACACTGCATATACACAGCCATTATAGTGGAAACCCTTATGGGAGAACAGTCAGTTATGTTAATTCAAAGAGTATAAACAAAAGCTGCAAGTAAAAACATGATGTCGTATCAAGAAGTGCAGGAAACGGATACGTAACAGTGTTTTGATTCTTAGCAGAGGATGGAGATGCGATTCATAATAAACGTGAAGGAATCTGATCGAGTGTGCTTCCTGGAAAGTAGGTTAATCTAATAACAGAAACATAATTTACTAATGGATGAATTCCATGATCACATATCTTGTTTTGATACTGTATATATAATATATGTTTTATTTTATAAAAATTAGGCCGATGGAAATTTTAAATTAGTTTCATGTCACTTATCTCTTGAAAATGTCATGCTGCATTTTTTCATTATTCATTAATTTTGTTCTGGTGCCATACATCTAAAATACCATTTTGCATTATTGTAGCTAATCAGCGAGATCCTGCCGGTCGGAGATTCGGTACTAAAGTCTGTCTCAATATAATTGGCAGTGGAAACAAACTACCTCATAACTTTTGATAGCCACTTCCGATTCCAAAAAATCTTTTGTGCATGTTTTAGATAATCAAAAGCACTATATTTGAGTATATTTTTGGTTGAAAAATTCGCGATTTTTAGCGGTTAAATTTACGATTTAAGTAATAAAGCTTTTTTTCTACTTAAGCTATAACTTTCATTTCTGCACCAGTGGTAGCCCTCCTTAAGGCAAAAAAAGTTATAAAGTTTGAGGGAAAACCAATGGGTCGTTCAGAAGATATGGGGCACGAAGTACCCCTCAATAGCGATTTTATGCGAAACATCAAATCTCCAATTTTCAGCAAAAAACGGGGGTTATCTTTTCTTTCATCAACAGCTCAATTAAAAGTTGAAAAGTGTTACAGTAATGCGTTGATGTTTGTTGACCATTAAGCAAAATAAAGGGAAGTAGCTTAATTGTTTTTTATTGTTAAAACGATGTGGAATAAAAAAGTCACACAGATCTTGAAAGCGTTTTTGTTGAACACAATAAGATATCTTTTAAACACAAAGCTATGAAACCGTATGATACGTATCATATTGTACAATAGAAAGTAAACTTTGATTATTCCCAAAACACAAATAACAGTTTCTCAAAAGATAATTAAAAAGATAATTGAATGTGATGTGTTTAAAAAATTGTTCCACCATCATTGCCCCCGTTTTTTGTTGAAAGTTGGAGATTTGATGTTTCACGTAAAATCGCTACTGAGGGGTACTTCGTGTCCCAAATCTTCTGAACGACCCATTGGTTTGCCCTCAAACTTTATAACTTTTTTGGCCTAAGGAAGGGCTACCGCTGTGGCTATCAAAAGTTATGAGGTAATTTGTTTCCACTGCCAATTATATTGAGACAGACTTTAATATAAAATTTTCTTCGGCCTTAATATACTGTCAATTTTCCTAATTATGAACAACCTCTTTTAAGTAACCTTCTTATTGCGAACGTATATAAATCAAAACACATTCCAACGTAACAGTCCGTAAATTAAAAGCACTACACATCCTGTGTTGTCAATCCAGCCAGAAAACAAACGTCTGCCTTCAGATAATATGTATGGTGATTTGGTGAATGATGTATATTTTCACTATATACAGTACGAAAATCTGTTTATTTATTTTTTAATCTGGAATTTAGGAAGGTCATTCATCGCATTGACAGTATGTGTAGGAGTTCTTATTCTGAAGAAATAATTGGCAAGAATATATTTTTTTGTATAGAGCTGTTTATTTGGAATACTTGAATTTAATTTTATAAATTGACATTCTAAGCCCTTCTTTTTTTTAAAAAATAACTCTCTTTTTCCTAGTTTGGAATGCTACACATTAGAATTGGCTTCAATCCATTTTCTTTTGTTCTTTTGTAAACCTGTATACAACTTTGATTGCATAATGTTGTAAGAAGTAACTCGAGCTAAATTGTAAAAGGAACCGTTCCGTTGAATTAGCTACATTGTTTTCCATGATTTTATGGTATATACAAGAGATAGGAAACTTGTCAAGCTTCTGCAAGAATAAAGATTGAATGTTTATTGTGATGGCATTGCTATACATTTTGATGCAGTTGTTAATATTCTGTAAAAAACTATTCAGTTAAGGCGAAATATTAGTCGGATATAGGTCATATAATTTTTAGCAATACCCATAGTAATTTTTCAGTCACATTTTAACTCCTAAGCAAGAATTGTAAGTGAAACCTTATCTTTAGACCATCTTCATTTTATGATAAGTAGCTAGATTAGGTAGATACGTAGTTAGTTTTAAACAAAGTATATCTGATGAGTTTTTCGCTTTTACTTTGTTTCTTAATTTTTTTTTCGAAAAAGTTTGTGTTTTTTTTCTTCTTTTAGCTCTTACATCGTTTCTTTTAAAAAAAACTGTCATATAAAATGTGTATCCATGGTTACGATTCGCACCTTACGCGTATTTCTTTTCTTTGTATGTAAAAGCTTCTGTTGTTTTTAGTTAAGTCCTATTTACACTTTTTAAAAGGCAAATTTCCATCATCCCTGGTAACAAAAGTTGACAACCTTTCTAGCGGGATTAACTGTTATAGTTCTATTATTGTTTTATCTATTTTTGATCAATATATATATATATCAGTTATGCCTTCATGGACTCCTAGGGAGTCCATGATCAAGAATGTCACTAGTCTTTCATTTTTTATGCTTCAGCTGGTTTTGCAGAAATCCTTATGCCTTTCAGGGCATCTTGTTAGTTTTGTGATGAAACAGAGAACATCATACAGTAAATAACTCCACCACTTGACTGCTTTGTCCTAAATGCCAAGAGACCTATAAACGAACCTGTGTCAAAACAATTAAAAATATTAATGGCATTTACAATTTCTGCAAATTCATGTAAATTCTAGAATTGGAGTAAAACCCTTCAACTTCTTCGTCTGTAAATATTCCATGAAAGTGTGCCAAATATTTTCATAATGGGAAATTCGGGTCCGTTTTTTTTTTTTTTTTTAATTACCTTTTTGAGGCCCTTATAAGGATAGCAAGTTCTCTTGTACGAATAAACTTGTTAAGTATACTCGCTTTTGTTTTGAAATTGTAAGTTTTTATGTAACGCTTTTATAAGAAGTTAAAAAATTTTATGAGAAGTTAAAAAATTTTTTATAAGAAGTTAAAAAATGACTATTGCATAAAGGAGAATGACGGAAGGCAACATTATTTTATCTCTTTTTGTGTTACTATGTTAATAATCACAATTTTTAATTTCGGTAAACACACACTGTGTTAACTTTTGGATTCGTTTGAGTTTTATAAAGTTCATAGGGTTCATAGGAGTTTTGTTCTGACAAACCAATTCTGAATAATGAGATAAAATCACAATCTAGTCTTTTTAAACATTTTCATTTGCAACATTTACCAACAATATTGATATGAATGATGAACGAATTGGAAATTTTATTCATAAAGTCTTACCAGGACACGTTTTAGTAAAACAAAACCTACCATTTTAGTGAAATAATAAAATTTTCCTTCGTATTGCGGTCTTCAGTCACAAAGTTGTAGATGGTAACAAGACTTGTAAAGAAATGTTTAACTTTTATCATGCACGTCTTCTTTTGTTCCTTTGTTACTCTACTTTTTTAGGGTAATGATGTATAAAATTTAAAAGTGCATTTTTTGTTGTTTTTGAGCAATATTTTAATAATTGAAAGTTTTCAATTATTGAGTAACTGCAATAAATTGCAGTCATGTTCTACCGTGTGTTTCAAAACATTGGATTCAAAACTTATCATCGCAGTTTTGAAGAAAATATCCAATTAATTTTTATAAATTTTATATCGATGGAATTCTTATTTTTTGGTCTTTCTCGTGATGTAATCTTTGTAGGAAATGGGAAAGTAGAAGAAGAGAAAATCGAAAAGCAAGTTTGGAAAAACTCATTGATTTCTTAACGATCAATTAAGATGTTTAACAATAAAATCAAATTCCGAAAATAAAAACAATTTTGTAACAATATTTTATCTCTTCCATTTTAACAAAGCCAATGTTACGCACGTTTGAAAAACTTTTACGTAAAGGTGGATTTACACACGTCGAAATTTTCGATCGAAATTTTCGATCGAATTTTTTTAAGCTTGCTGATTGGCTGAGAAAAATCATCTGACTTTTCTTCTTCGAAAAAAATACTCTTCGAAAAAGTTGAAATTTTTCAACTTTTTCGCGACGAATTTTTTTTCGAAGAAAAGCTAAACCAATCAAAATCGCTGTTTTAAACTTGTTTTGCTGTGTCATCAAAACTGCAAATCAAACATGGACGTTGATCCAGAAGTGCTGCGTGCTTTCTATCTTTTTTCTCAGCAGCAAGAGAAACAACAACAAGAGAAACAACAAGAACTGTCTCCCGAGAATTGTGAAGAATCTCAGCGTGGAGAGGAAGTGGTGAAGTAAGTGAAATTTTGTGTATTTGTTTTTTGATATGTATACCTTGTAGTAGCTAGCTGCTGCCATATCATACACAATAAATAAAACTTGCAATGCAAGATGATATTGGTATTTTTTATGTCAATATCTCTCTCTTTGGCTTTGTTTATAGGACCTATGAATATGACCCAGAATTGTTTATCGACATGATAAAAGAAAAAAGATGTATATGGGACATCTCCTATGCCAACTACAAAGATAGAAACAAAAAAATTTTAGCTTGGCAAGAAATAGCAAATGTCTTTGCTGACACAAGTGGTGAGAGCAAAATTATTTTGTTATTTCACACTTTTTCGTGGCAAAATGTTGCTGCATTATCTTTCTTTTTTTCTTTGTTTCTTCCTATTCTTTCAATATATATATATATACAGGATAAAAATTTACAGTTTTGTATCATCACATGAACTTATATACACTGTTATCTTATGTGTCCTGTGGAATATCAAACCTAGAAATTGGACCAAAGAATACGTTATCAAGATTGAAAACTAAACCAGAATTAGCAAAAACAGGCGGAAAGTTCATATTCAGTATTAATGTATAAATAGAGATTGACTAAAAATATTGATTAAGTTGTTGTTAACATCCATATGAATAATTCATAAATATGCATGTGCAGACACATACTCGACAGGAAAACTTTTTTGAAAGCATTATATTATTGATTTCTGAGTATATACATTTATTTCAACTTAAGTTTTGTTTAATTTTAGTTGATTTTCTAAAGCAAGAGTTTAAGAAGCTAAAAGACAATTTGAAAAAATGTCTGGATAGAAGGAAAGAGAGAACACGCTCTGGTGCTGCAACAACAAGTTTGCCGAAGTGCAAATTTTTTGATCAGTTGGCATTTCTTCATGATAAAACAGCAAATTTGTCCACAGAGTCAAATTTGAACACTGACACGCAAACAGTGTTAAGTGAATCAAACGAGTCATTACTGAGCCCTGCATCATTCCTTTCTCCCAGTGAGACATGCACAAATCCACCAAAAGGGCATTCGTCAACTCCAGGATCTAAGCGACGGAAGCTAGATTCCGCTGAATCCTTCATAGCAAGGTCGTTAGCTGATTGTGATGAAATCATGAAAAGGACGATTGATGAGGACAAGGATGAGGACAGTCTGTATTGCCGCAGCCTTATTGGTATTTTGAAGGAGTTACCCAGAAAAGAGAATCGTCTAGCTAAGATTCAGATCAGCCAGCTGCTATTCCGTTTGCAGTATGGAGATGAGTAAACACTAAATCACAGTGTAGTATTTTGCATGATTATTTAAAACTGGAGAGTAAAAGTGTTTCTGGGCTGTAAATATTTATATTTTTAGCATGGAAATATTGTTACTCTCAAGTGGCTAATTGTAGGTGTGGATGTGGGGTTAGTAGCAGAGGGGATAGAAACAGTGTTAAATGTTTAATTTTGGGGGAGGGTCCACAATAATATGAGAGATTTGATAAACAATGGCAACGCTATCTTATTTGTTTTGTCTTTTAATGTAATTCCATTTTGAAGTCCAAAAAATAAAAGGTCACACTCACCCATCCTACAATTCGTCATTTGAGACTAAGTAGTTATTTATGTTTTAACTTTTTGCCAGAACATTATACATTCCTGTATGCTAACAAAACAAAAAAGAGAATTCATAAGATCACTTATATGGAAAAACGGACACAGTGTTATTGATTAATTTTGAACCATTTTATTTGTCCATTCTTTTCATGAAAGTTTCAATGTGTGTTTGTGACTCTGTCCAGTTGCCAATCAATTGAACCTTCTGGTGAACAAAAGAACTCTTTGAAACTGTCACGAATGAGTTTTGCCTGTACAGTGTAATTATTAGATCCAATGTTAGTGAGTGGTTGCAATCCATTACTAGCTTCATCACGCCAATCACCAGAGCGTACGCCACTTGAAGTATCGGTATCAACAAAATTTGCTGGACAGTAACTGTTGTGGTTGTGTTTCATTAAAAAGTTGTGCAATGCAACACATGCTTTCGTGATCGCTGTAACTGTTGGTATTGAAGCAATGATAGAGCGCCTGAAAATTCTAAACCTTGCTGCCATAATTCCAAAAGCATTTTCTATCACACGCCTTGATCTTGATAACCTATAGTTGAATATCAGCTTTGAGAGGGTTAAATTTACACCTGGATATGGTTTCATCATGTGCGGCTTTAAACTGAATGCGTCATCAGCTACAAAGACGTACGGAAGATTGCAATCCAAGTTTTCATGAATTCGAGATGGAGAAGGGATATTCAATTTATTATTTTGAATAGCATAACCAAGGTGACTGTTATTATAAACCGAACCATCACTTTGACGGCCAGAATCGCCGATATCAACCAAAATGAATTCATAGCGAGCATTGCAAATTGCCAAAAGTACAATACTGTGGGATTTCTTGTAATTAAAGAAAGTCGAGCCAGATTTGTGCGGAGCTTGCATAACAACATGCTTCCCATCCAGTGCTCCTAAGCAGTGAGGAAAGTTCCATTTTTCTTCAAATTCTATAGAAATAGTCCTCCACGCTTCTTCGGTGTTTGGGGCAGAAAGGTAGCCAAGGTTAGATAATGCCATCCATATTGCATTACATGTCTCATGTATAATATTAGATACTGCAGCTGGACTGACACGATAGCTGGCAGCTATAGTTGCTTGCGCGTCTCCAGTAGCACAGTATCTCAGTGTGATAGCTAATCTCTCCTCAGGTTTAATTGCGTTTCGCATTTGAGTGTCTTGCTTAACAATCATTGGAGCTACAATTCGTAGAAGATTTTCAAAGACAGCAGGAGATATACGAAAACACCGGAAAAAATAACTTTTATTTTTGTTGGGATTTTTTAAGACAAGTATTTTTATATGTGATATATGTGATAATATGTGATAAATATTTATATGTGATAAAAAAATATTCTGAGTCGTGTAATAACATTTGACGTACAAGCATATGGAATTCACCCTTCTGTTTACGCTCTTGGTAAATCAGACGTACCCACATTCTCTTTTGTTCTGCTTTTATTTTCTTCTCATACTTAATCAGGAGCAACAACCTCGTTAATATTAATTTTCTATACAGAAGAGCCCTGCACTTCATGTTTGTTTACATAAGAAATGACGCCTTTTTTCGTCAGTGTGTAAATTAAAAATGAAAATTCGACGCGAAAATTTTCGATCGAAAATATCTATTCGATCGAAAAATTTCGACGTGTGTAAATCCACCTTAAGCAATTACTTTAATTGAGAGTCTCAGATGTCACATAACGGCATGAAAGATTTTGCACCTTTAAACAATAAAAATACGGTTGTTATCTTTGTCTTTGTCTTAATTGATCGTTTTGATGGTAACAAAAGTTACTAGCTCAAGTAGTGTGGTAAAGGAGCGAAGTGATTGCCAAGAGTTTCATTTAAAAGGATATTTTCTGAGACTTTTATGTGACATTATGAAACTTCTGATCACATCAGTTAAGCCTGATTCACACTAATGAAGCAGACACGCAAGTGAAGTAAGCATGCGCAGTACATCTCTTTTTAAGCTGATGCAACATGTACAGCAAGACGTTCACATTTGAATGTAGTAACTATTTAGACTGCTAAAAGGAAAACATGGATGATCTAGATGATGACGATGTCTTGTAATTAAGGAAAAAAAGGCGAAAATCTATAAAAAAGAGAAGTATGTGGGTGCGACAAATTTATGAGCAACATAATCTTGTTCAAGAGATGGCATTAGGAGACCTCCCAAGCTAATTTCTTTTTATCAGATTTATCGTATAAAACAGGGTATTTTCGAACTGTTTCACAAAAGTATTTCATCGTTATCGTCAGCCATTTTCAATTTATAATTTTCAATTTTCTCTCTTGCTTCATGACAATTACTTTTGCACGTGCTGCATCAAACATCCACATTCACGTTCAATTCTTCGGTCATTCATAGAATTTAACACGAAAGAGTAGTCGTATTAATTTATTTTATTGACTTTAGGACACCCGTGGTGGAGTAAAGTATTTAAAATACCCGTGGTTTCTCCTACTACTACTACTACTCCTCCTCCAAGTTATGAACGTTTTCGTGCAGCGTTTACATGACATCGTTGCCGAATTCGGAAATTTGGTCAAATTAGGACTTCCAGTTGACCAATTTTCATGAAAATTTGCACAGAGCACAATTGAAAGGTGCTGATTTCGAATTTGACAATGATATTGCCAGGTTTGACTAAAATTGGCCAATTTAGGCCAAATTTGGACCAAATTTCGAAAGTTCTTCAATTTTCATGAAAATTTGCACAAGGCACAATTGAAAGGTGCTGATTTCAAATTTGACAATGATATTGCCAGGGTTTGACTAAAATTGTGCAATTTAGGCCAAATTTGGACCAAATTTCGAAAGTTCTTCAAATTTCAAAAAATTTTGCACCGATCACATTTGAAAGGTGCTGATTACGAATTTGTCAGTCATTTTGTCAGATTTGACCAGAAATGGGTAATTCGGGCCAAATTTGGATCAAACTTAGAAATTTCCGCAATATTCATAAAAATTTCTACAACTCACAATTAGAAGTTGCTGATTTTGAATTTGCCAGTCATTTTATTAGATTTGAACATAATTTGGCAATTCGGCAACGTTGTATTTTGAGACTAAATATGCATCGTTGTGTTGCGTCCTGAAGTCTTCAAGCCAAGCGGCTTCTTGTTTCAATTGAATCCCACGTTAATTCAAAATTGTAAAAAATATAATTCAATTACGAAAAATCAATAAACAAAGCATACGCTTTGAAGCAAGCAAATCCGTCAAAAACGCTATCTGTGTTACAATTATTGACATAAAAAGGATCTAAATACAAAAAGTGCTTTACAAAAGGTTTAAATGACTTTCCATCACGTGTTAATAATGGCCAAAAATAATAAGACTTCCATTCGGGTACAAATAAAACGGCTTTAGCCTTACAAGCCAATGCATGTTTTAATGTTTTCCCAATTAGTTTCACTGGAGGGCAAAGCCAGTTTAGTTCTCCTTGCCAATTTTGAGCGAATGCGTTTACTCTTGAAGTACCGGGACAATGAAATTTAGAATTAAACATTAATGTTTTCTTGTTTAAATCATCAGAGAAGCTATCGCACGTTAGTTTACCGTAATTACTCTCGATAAAATTGAACGTTTCGTTGTCGATGGACCAATTATCTGCATCAAAGGATTTTGATAATTCGTCAGCCTTTTTATTTTCTTCCCTTGGCAGCCATTGGCTTTCAAGAACGATATTGTTTTTTAAGCAAATGAAGAAAATATCGATTGCAAGATTTTGTAATAAGTGTTTTGTGCTACCAAATTTAATTATTTTTGCCACGTTGATGTTATCGGAGAGCCATAGAACAGTTTCGTGTTTCAGTCTGTTTCCGAACGATTGAAGAAGGAGTCGAACGCATAAGAGCTCCCGATATGTAGAACTTTGTTGCTGCTCGAACAAGGTAAAATTTCCTTTTCCGATTTCGATTCCTAATCTTTCAACGATGTATCCTCCATATCCGTTTTGACTGGCATCCGAATAAACAACCTTTGTCGTTAAGGGTTCCTTAGATATGCGAAAACCGTTGTGATCTTTTAAACTTGTACGCCAAAAATGTAATTCAAAGGCGAGCTCACAATCTATATCGTAAGTTTTATACCAATAGTCTCTTGCCTCGATAAATTTGTACATTTGACGAGTAAATATTTTTTCCGCAGGTATAGAGAAATCCATATCTATGGTGTTGATGTTGAACCCAAGCCACTTGCCGAATGTTGTTGGTTCGAGTTTACACTTTTTGAGATTTAAAACAAACCCAGACATTATCAAATCGTTTATTACTATGTCTCTTATCATCAAAGCGTTCTCAAAATCAGCATCTCCGGCTATACCATCATCAATGTAGATCACACAAACGATCCCTAGTCCTCTCCATTTCTTGATAAAAGGTCTCTTTAATTTTGTGAAGAGGTAACAAGCCGGCGCTAATCCGAATGGCATCGGGACGTCTCAGTGAAGTTGTAATTGATACGTCTTTTGAGATTTCCACTTTTCGACCATTTGTGCGACGTCTTAGGGACGTCTTGGAAAGACGTCTTTACGATGTCTCTACGACGTAAATTTCATAATCCTGCGACGTCGTTACGATGTCGTTGGGATGCCATCGGGACGTCTCAGTGAAGATGTAATTGGGACGTCTTTTGAGATTCCCACTTCACGACCATTATGCGACGTCTCAGGGACGTCTTGGAAAGACGTCTCTACAACAACTTTACGAAGATGAACGAGTAAATTTCATACTCCTGCGACGTCGTTACGTTGTCGTTGGGATGTCATCGAGACCTCTCAGTGAAGATCTGTGTGATTAGGACGTCTTTTGAGATTCCCACTTCGCGACTATTTCGCGACGTCTTAGGGACGTCCTAACGACGTCTCTACGACGTAACTTTCATAATCCTGCGACGCCGTTACGATGTCGTTGGGATGTCATCGGGACGTCTCAGTGAAGTTGTAATCGATACGTCTTTTGAGATTCCCACTTTTCGACCATTTGTGCGACGTCTTAGGGACGTCTTGGAAAGACGTCTTTACGATGTCTCTACGACGTAAATTTCATAATCCTGTGACGTCGTAACGATGTCGTTGGGATGTCATCGGGACGTCTCAATGAAGATGTAATTGGGACGTCTTTTGAGATTCCCACTTCACGACCATTTTGCGACGTCTTAGGGAAGTCTTGGAGAGACGTCTCTACGACGTCTTTGTGCCCGCTGGGAAGGTTAAACAGCTAAAATCCACAATCCACATGTAATAACAAAACAGATGTTCTTGAAATGGTAATTAATGGTGGGAAAATAGATGCGCGTTTTCTTAATAGCAAAAACAATTCTTACTTAAAACAAATTGCTGTAATACAAGTTCTGTGAATTATTGTACATAGTGGACCATTGTACCTCATCACGCTCATGTTTGCATCCTGAACATACTGCATTGGACATGAAGACTTGCACTTAAAACAGACCGTCGATCAATATCAGTACTCTTTAATCAGTCATAAATGACAATATGTTAAATAAATTATCAATGATGTGTGTAACCTCCTGAAAATTGTAAAAGTTCAGACATAAAAGCTTTATTTATGATAGCGATCATTAAAAATCGAAAGGTCACCGAAGCATTCAGCCGTGTTTGTACATGAATGTAGTGGACAAACTACACTTATGTTCCCGCCAGCTCAATCCAACCCTGAGCCGACCGCGAACCGATGGAATGGCGGTAACATCAGACTCACCCTTACGACGTGCCTCACTAAGTTTTGCGTAGTATTTCTTCTTAAAATTTCGAACCGTGCTTTCTTTTAATCCTGGAAAATCCTTCTCAAAATGTTTGATCGTATCATTGTTTCCATTTTCAGCAGCGTACTTGGCAATCTTAGCTCTATCCTCATCAGTTAAGCGTGTGTATGACTTTTTCTTGTCACGTTGATTTTTCGAGGAATCTTGCTGATTTGAAGGGGTGGTAAGATCGACAACAATAGTTAAAACATTTTTATCTTCTTGCTGTCCAAGTCCTGATTCAGCGATACTTGGTACATATACACTAGAACCATCAGATTCCCTTTGTGTAATAGATTTTGAAGCCTTAGAAAAATAATTTAACAGTGACATATTCTGCTAACTCAAAAAACAACTATAAAACATTCGAACAGGCGTTCGAATTTCAGATCACAAAAGTTCGAAATAAGAAAAAATTGTTCGAATTTAGAAGAGTAAGGGGCTGATTACATGATCACTTTTTATCCCGGGTACCGGGCTCAAAAGTATCGCCAATATTTTCCAGCCCTGTATTACATGAAAAAATTATACACGTGTTGCGCGAAATGGATAGCGATGTGAACGATGTGTTTCTACTCAAAAAGTATATTCTCTTAATTGGAATGTTGTGTTTTCAACTTAATGGTTTAACAAGAACTTTAGAAGATTCTTTTCATCTTCTGTGTGAACATTTAAGACTTTACATTTCACCTGACCATAATTCTCCTAATCATCGTATCCTCAGCCTGAGACCATGTCGTTGGTCCATCTAAACTTAAACTTTGTAGTTTTGTTTGATTGACTCGTGTTTGCTTCTGAAGGCGCCATGTTTATAATGAAAATATACTACACTGCGCATGTGTTGAAACATGTATCCTTTTTGGCTCGACACCCGAGATATCTCGGTTTGCCAAACCGAGATATCCCAGAGGCCGAGACGAAAAGTATACATGTAATCGCACTTATAAAAATAAGAGAATTTGTTAGACAAAGTGAGCTAGCCCGGCACCCGAGATATCCCGACACCCGGGACAAAAAGTGATCATGTAATCAGCCCCTAAGTAAGTAAGCAAGTAAGCATGTTGAAGATGTCTTTCAAAAATTGGAATTCTGCCTTGGTGTCAGACATGGACCAAACCTTGTTATCTTACGAATTTTTTTGTGGTTTGAGAGGGTTTCATGTTTCTTGTGCAAAGTGGAAACCGCAAGTTGGTGAAAAAATTTTAATCAATTACGAAAAAAAAATCCGCATGACGAAAATGCGATGGCTGGCAAAGAAACTTTACCTGGATTATTGGCTCCTTCTATCATAGGGTAAATTCCTATTGAGATATCTCGTCATACTAGGTACATTGCAGAGCATGGCGCTAAAGTATCCGCTCTTGTTGTAGAGTCCAATCATCAGAGAAGTCCGCTTGTAAAAGTAGTTGTGAAGTTGTGAAGCTTGCGAAGAACGAAGTTAACATATCAAATTTGGGGAAATTTAAAACATTTGTGACTGAAAATTACAAAGAACCAGTGAATGGTCAGTTTGAAGATGCAACTGATAGAATATTGAAAGACCTTGACATACCTTATAATAACATCGAAGATGAGGAGCTAGAAGGCGATGATGAGGTCATGTTATAGATCAGAAATGAGTATACATCATTACGTTTTTTCTATACTTATACCCTGTAAGAATGATCCGCTCTGTCAAGTTGCTCTCGTGGGGATAAAATGAAGCAATGAATTTTTTAGTTCGACTCCAATTCATACCAAATGTCATTTAATTCATAACGATATTTATTCTCTTTCTTTAATAATATTATGAGCTTTGAATGTGAAATTTTAGTGTAAAATTAAACCTAGAGTTGCTAGCAATCAGAAGGATGAACCGATACTTTCAAAATATTTTTTTTCGAAATTCTATATAAACATCGAGGTGAAGGCTGAAAAACGAACAAAGGGTTTAATCAATGTCCTTTAGTAGGGGATCTTCAAATACCCAAAGAATAAAAATTAACATAAAGAGACATGTCTGGTAAAGGTTACAAACTCTCCTTTCTACCATCTGGAAAATCATAGGGACGCGAATGGACAGGAGATTCGCCATGTGTTGATAAAAAAAAACTGAACATTTTCTGGATTGTTCTGTTAAAGGATCCAACATCTGCACGCCAAAAACATCTTCGTAGTTTAACCTCTTGCACTTTATTTATACTTTTCCAATAATGAGCGTGTTCTTCATTTCAAATGTTCGACCAGCAATTTAGTTTTGAGCACATCTGTCTCTTTTATACATGTGTCGGGAGTTATAAAGTTATAGGGTTTAAAAAGTTAAATTTTATTTCGAAAGTTCAATGTTATGTAAAAATCAAATTTTAAAAAGAAAGCTCTTAAAAACAACAAACCGGCCTTTTTTTTCCAGCCAGTTTGTGACGTCATGTCGATCTTGCTAAGTCCGCTTTGCTCAATCGGAACATTATAAACTGTCATGGCCGCCAAGCAAAGCAGTTTCACGTTTGTTCAAAAATCTTATGCGCGATTATTTCATAAGTGCAGTAAAATCAAATAAATTCTTTAATGGATTTGAAAGAATGTTGTATTTCAGGATGAAAAAATAAATAAATGTATTTCATGGCACATTCCCCATAATAATTCAAGGTCTTAGTTGTGGCAGCTTCATTGCTGATAATAGTAACTATAACAACCAAATAGAGTGACTGTGAAGAGACTTCATGGGATGTGCAAGCATTTTTTATTGGGTATATATTTGTTTATAGGTAGAGGAAAATGGATTTTTAAATAAAAAGTCATTTTTGCCCCCGCAGCGAGCGTAAGCGAGCGAGGAGGCATAGCAGTTTCACGAGATAGGCGAATGTCTGTTTCCGATTTTGTTCTTCATCATCTTCATCCTCCAACTTTCGTGTTGACGTTACACGGTGGAATACAATTATTAGCTGACTTTGCTTTTTTCTCGTTTCAATAAATGGTACTGTAAGTGGGAGACAGAATGTTTTTTCGTATCTCCTTCCTGATTTGTTATTATATTATATTATGTTATTTAAAAAGTTCGTATGCTAAAATTAATTAAACATTTTTTATATTATTTTTGTGTTGTTTTAGTGAAGTGAACAACAAGGATTTTGAAGCACAGCTTGAAATCTGAAATTTTGCCAACCATATATTTTATGTTTGTATATATATGTTGTAGCTCTAAATCTTTCATTCAATAAATTTTATTCAATGCACTGATTATTGGTGGATCTTGCCAAATTAATTGGATTTCTGTGTAATATTATAAATATTACAAATTCTTGTTTTTCTTCTTTAACTGTCCTCTACAAGTGATCAAGATCAATAAGATCTTTTTATATTTTTTTTCTTGCTATTTCATGTAAACGCTATTTTTTGTTTTGAATCAAAGTTTGAAACGCAAATTTCTAATGGATTTTTCGCTTTAATTTTTTTTTTGAAAAAGTTATTTTTTCTTATGGCTCTTACATAATTTCTTTAACAAATCTTACTTTGATTATAAAATTCATATCCATGTTTCAGTTCACACATTTCTTTTGTTTGTAGCAAATACTTTCTGATATTACTTGTTAAGCCTCATTTACACTTTTTGAAAGGTATGTTGGCATCAGTATGACGTAGGCCTAAGAGATAACAAAAAGTAACAAAGTTTTGTTTGTTTTTGTTTCCGTTGTATAGGCTTGCAATGTGTAGTTTGCTGTGTGTACAAATTGGAATGCTTGAGCGCGGGGGCATTTTCAGCTAAAGCTGCATGCAAGTTTAAAAATACCTTTGCTTCTTGTTTGTTTTTGTTATACTATACAGTTTGTCCCAGAGAATTTCGGTCTGAGATTTTAACAAGCTATAACTTTTCACATATACATCAGATTTTAGAGATTTTTACATCATTCGATAGCATTTCTTTCAAGGATTTTAAAAACCTATATTTTAAATAATTTAGTCCAATACCTTTGTAGTTATAAGGATTTCTTTAAACTGTCACAGTCATTAACTCCTTAATGGTTAATAAAAGTAAGTTTCCACGTGCGATTATTCTTTTGTTTATTAAGAACATGTCGTGGTGTTGTTGAACACACTAAAATTATAATCTCATCACAAAGTTAAAAATTGTGAGACGGGGGCTTCTACAAAAATTTTTTGACATCATATGAGCAATCTTTAGTTGCTGCAAAAACTTTTTTCCACTGAGATCCAGAGTCTATCAGAGTTGAGAAGTAAAATTGTTGACGCAGCAAATAATCTTAGACAAAATCAAAATTTTATTCGCCACTCTTTATGACAGCAACAGCAAATCGTTGTGTCAAGAGAAACGGGGGACATGTTGAGACAGCTTAAAGTTTTGTTTTTAATGACTCTTGTGTTTTACAGTCACTTGACTTTGATATTGTTTTTGATAATGACCTTTGATAGGTGTTATTGAAAGACGTGTTAATTAAACATTAAGAAGACAGTTGGACAGTTGTGTGTATATTTAAAGATAAGATGTTAGCTTATACCTTATGGGAAAACTAGGTGATTCTTACTGAATTATTTATTTTATTGTGTTCTTGTGCTGTTAAACACTTTTTTGTAGCTTGATGAAATTTTGAATGAACTAAAAGTTACCAAGATTTTTATGGCACAAATGTTAAATATTTTAGAAGTTACATTAGAGAAATTGTTATACTAGCATGTAGCTTTAGCTAAAAATGCCCCCGCGCTCAAGCATTCCAATTTGTACACACAGCAAGCTATACATTGCAAGCTATACAAAGGAAACAAAACAAAGAAAACTTTGTTACTTTTTGTTATGTCTTAGTCCTATGTCACACTGATGCTAATTTATACCTTTCAAAAAGTGTAATTAAGGCTTAACAAGTAACATCAGAGTATTGGCTACAAACAAAAGAAATGTGTGAACTGAAACCATGGACACGTATTTTATAATCAAAATAAGATTTGTTAAAGAAATTCTGTAAGAGCCAAAAGAAAAAAAAAAAACTTTTTCAAAAAAAAAAATTAAAGCGAAAAATCCATTAGAAAACTGCGTTTCAAACTTTGATTCGAAACAAGAAATAGCCAAAGTTTACATAAAAAACAATAAAAAAATATAAGAAGGTTTTATTGATCATGATCGCAATAGGTTTGGAGGACAGTAAAAAGAAGGAAAACACGAAGAACGACAATTTGTAGGCTTTCTTGCATACACAGAAATCCAATTAAAATCTTTTTAAGGCAAGATCCGCCAAAAATCAGTGCATTGAATAAAATTTATCGAATGAAAGATTTAGAGCTAAAACATAAATACAAAAATAAAATGTTGCTGGCAAAAATTTCAGATTTCAAGCTGTGCTTCAAAACCCTAGTCGTTCACTTCACTAAAACAACACAAAAGTAATATGAAAAATGTCTAAGCAATTTTAGCATACGAACTCCCTAAATAACATAGTATAAATAATAATAAATTAGGAAAGAGATACGAAAAAACATTCCACTTACAGTACGAGTATGTTTATCTGCCAATTTGAGACCATCAAACGTATTGGTGAAAATTCTTATAAAAGTGTTTGGAAGAACGAGTCATCACGTGACTAAATGCTCACTATCCCAAACAAATTTAACAAGGTTTACACTGTCAAGTTTTGATGGTCTCAAATTGGCAGTTAAACTGTATGGTACCATGCTTTGAAACGGGAAAAAAAGCAAAGTCAGCTAATAATTCTATACCACCGTGTAACGTCAACACGAAAAGTTGGAGGATGAAGATGATGATGATGATGATGATGATGATGATGAAGAACAAAATCGGAAACTGACATTCGCCTATCTCGTGAAACTACTATACCTCCTCGCTCGCTTGCGCTCGCTGCGGGGGCAATAATTAACAGTAGCAATAACGCACATCAGCTCATAAGAAGACAAAGATGAAAAAAATATTACAAAAGCACAAACAAAAACGAATATATATACAATATTACAATTATAATTACATATATACCTTATTCGTACTTACAAATGCTGGAGAATTTCTTTCAGTAATTGCGGGATTTATTTTTGTAATTTAGCCATGAAATCGCAAAAATTTACCCTGCAATTAAAGCTTTTTCTCATCATAAAGAGCAAGTGAATTGTACTGCGAACCACAGAATAAATGGATCCCGAAACAAGAAGACATAATACTTAACTTTTCAATCTATCTCTATTGTGGCAGCTGAGGCACAGTTGGGCGGCGGGCTTCTGCTCGGGGTGCTTTGTCCCATTTTTTGGTCTTTTTCTTGTTTAGGTATTTTGTATATTTTGTATTATATTCATGTTCAATATTGGTCTGTAAAATGTACTTTGTTGTGTCATGTATGTCAAAATGGTAACCATGTTGTGTACTTGTCATGTATAAATGTAAGGTATTGTCAGTTGTCATTTGTGTACATGTCTGTCAAGTGTGCTGTGGTGTGACTTGTGTGGCTTCCCAGCCTTTGTTCACTGTATCTTTAGTAAGTAATTTTCCTTGTTCATGTATCTGTTTGCATCTTGTTCAGTGTATGTGCATAATATAATTTTATAATGTTTTTTAGCTGTTCAATATGTTTTGAATGAGTAAAACTCAAATGCTGTTGTTGTTATTGGCATTTACATCTATTACATCTATATTATTACTATACATTCGGAACTATACATTTTTTCTTTGGTTCAGGTAAAAATGAGAAGGGATTTTTAAGATTGTATTATAGATATAAGAATATTTTTGATATTCTAGATATATAATGAAAATGATGATATGTAAAGGACAAAAGGAAATTTATTTTTTCACGTCTTTGAGTTCCATAAGTTTGTCCCACAAATTCCGAATTATTTTGAGGCTCAATTCGCAAAAATTTGTCACGTAATTAATTCTCCCGCAAACAATTTATACGAATAAGGTAACATATTTTACTTGCCCATTTAAATCAGGATAAATATTAATATTGATATTTTCATTATCTGTATGGAAACAATCACCAGCGAAATTACCATCCCTTGGTGCAAATTCCTTCCCTATCTAGGAGTGTCTCTCAGCAAGACAGGTTACTTTTTTTATTCAGCCTTGTGGAATTTTGAGGGATCATTTTACAAGTGAAAACTTTCATGCCACAAGCTGGAATTGTTTGTATACTTATTGCTGCCTCTGCCCAAAATCTTGCAACTGTGTGTAGTGAACTTGCTACCAGAGAGAAAGATACTTTAAGTGTTATTTGTTGGTAAATTTGATTAACTCATTCAGGCAGCGATATGCCTGATAACCAACGATGACCAGAAATTTTCCCAATTCTGAGTGCGAAAAGATTCCGGTCAATGAGCTACATCCATACTCATTGGCAGAAATGTCTTTTAGTTTGATTGACAGTATGAGTCATGCAATCAGTTAACAACAATTGGGTTTGATTTGTGTTCGAAATTAGGAAAATTGACAAATATCAAAAGCACTTTTAGTTGTTGTCATGTTCTACATTTTTGTGCCATTATGAAAAATATTTCAAAGAAAAATTTATATGAATTTCCATGAATTGAATCTATTGAAACCATGAATTTTACCTTTTTCGGAATGCTAAATTTATTTTATATACTGAGTTTTGTTGACCAATATTGACTCACCTGTAGTGTCTGATCTCAGTGGTGGCCCAACTGTCTGAGACAGCCAAAAATTGGTTCAGGCCACCAAAATTTTTGAAAACCAGTGTTGAAGTGGCCTGATTGGACAGGCGAAAAAAGTATTTAAATTGTAAATATGATTTAAGAATTTCCATTACAAGAGATTTGAGTTTTATAATGCAATTTCAGATCATTTTTTCTATTTTGTAAGCACTTCTAAGCTTAATGAAATTGTAGAGTGTTATTGATTATTGGGCCATTAAAATTTCCTTCTAGTCACCAAAAATTTTAAAAGCAATATGTCAATGGCCCGGCATGACACCTAGGTAAAATCTTACAATGACCTGCCACCATGAAATTGAGAAATTCAGTAGTAACTATTTTCCCTTCAGGTATAATATTAGAGTTAAAATTATGATCCTGTAATTGAAGTTTCTATAAGATCTGAATTTTGTGAAATGGAATAAATAACAATTAATTGGTGCGTTGTGCAGTTATACATAACTTTTACACTTTTATTTTTAGTAATCAGCAACTGCTTGGCATTGGATCTTCATGTAACCTCATCTGAGGACCACTTAGTTGGTAAAAACGAAAGTTCACCTGCGTGTTTAACCAAACACGCTATCCTGTAAGAACGTAAAGCTGCAAGGTCTAACTTGTAAAACTGAAATTTCTAGCTTAAATAAAACCGAATGAAAAAGTTGCTGTAGTTTTTCCTGCCCATGTGATTTCTGTTTATGCGTATCGTATTACTGTATATAGTTTATATGCTGTCACAATCTGTCGACTAATAAGGAAAAGGATTTAACTGTTATGGAAACACAAAGTTTTCTTTTATAACGTTTACCTTAACATTTAGTTAAGGCGACTTCCGTTAGAAAAAATACCAGGTACTAATCCAACTATTTTAGAATGCTAATCATTTCTTTTGTAAAGTGCTCATGATCTTTAGATTTTTGAGCTGACAGTTCGCGCTGACCTTAAGGCCCAGGGCCTCTTGTTTTATATTCATTTCAATTTTTGGAAAAAATGACGTGAGTACATTTCTGTGGAAATATACAGACAATTTTATTAAAAATCCTCTTCGTAGCAGTGACTTTTTGACGATTTTTCACTATAAGAACAATACACAATTAGAAGTGCGTGGAGCAAGCAGTTGACAATATGAAAAGAATTAACAAACAAAGTTGATAACTAATCAGTTATCAGTTCACTTACTTCACTCGTGAAGATTCCCCTGTAGAAAACGGCTTGCCTTAATTTTGGTGTTTTTGTTCAGTAGCTCTCTTATACAAAACAAATACGCACCGCAACCGGCTATACATAGTGTATAAACAACCTCGTACCCAAGGCTGTTTCATACAATCTTTATGAATGTAATCCGCTTGAAATTTAATACAAAAATAAAATTTCATATTACAGTTTCTTAATATTTACTTATAAGCACGGGTTTTTTTTCCTTATTACGAATGAATGAGCGTTCAGGTACTGAAGTCCATCTCAGAAAGATCTTAGTGTCACTGTACTGTGCTTGTGTACAGTCAGTCACCTCGAATCCTAAAGCCTAAAAAATTATTCAAGTAATTCAGATTATATAAATCACCATTTTTGTAATAAATGGCGGGTGATATTTAATGATCTCGAGTTACAACGAGTTTTATTTTGCTCAAACCTCTTTTACAAAATAGAAAACTGTATGGTGTGTTATATAAGTAGCGATACCATGTTACGATTTACAAATTTACGTAAACCTTATGTGCCAGCCATCAGGACAATATTCAACGCTTACATATTACCAAGATTTCGAAAAATATTTGAAATCACGGATAATACAGACAGCAATGTCGCGGATCGACTTACTATGTTTAGAGCAAATTACGTTGAGAGCTTTGCCTCTGAAAACATGTCGTTTGTTTGTTTGGACCGTGAGGACAAAGTTGTTGGATTTTGCTTGAACAGTGTGTTCAATTCGCAGAAAATGTATGAAGAATGCTTTCATGTACCCTTTAAAAGCATGGAAGGGCTCAGTCCCCGTCAAAAGATAATATTCCAAGGCTTTCATAAAATCTATGAAGAAATTGATTTCTTCAAAGAGTACCAGTGTAGAAGAATCATCTATCTCCGTAGTATGGTAGTTTTGCCAGAATACAGAGGAGTACTGCCACATTTGGATGGCGTAAAATTACGTCAACGTTTTTTTGAAGTAACCGAAAAAGCTTGTGATCAAGGAGATGTAGTTTTAGCTAATGCGATGTTTGACCCTGGTCAGTTGAAAATTCAAGAAAATAACAAGGAATATAGTTCTGCTGGATATGAAGTCATTCAACGAAATGTAATCAATGGCTTCGCTATCAATTTGTATTTTAAGAGAATTTAATGAGAAGGCTTCTACATTATGTTATAGCTTCAGATATCTTTTTTTGTACTGGTATTTAAAAATGAGTTTATAGCAGTTGTTCTTTTTGCATTTCTATCACAAGCCATCAGTTAAGAAAAGCCATCTCTGTAACCACTATTGATATGAGTCAAATCCATAACATTGACAATATAAATTGCTGATGAGAAAGAATAACTGATATCTCGAGGCTAGGATTCCTTGGCGTTTTCAACCACATCTTTCTGTCAATATATAATAAAACTCCTTTTGCCTTGTGTATTTCTGAGAACCTTTCGGATCCATCTATGGTATGATGCATATTGTTTTGTAAAGGTCGTTGTATTAGAAATCCATCCCCATTCAGTTGCTTTAAAACTAAGATTTGCATCCAACATTTTCCAGACAGAAACATATAATTATTCCCCGAAATCAATTAATTCTGTTAAAATTCAATTAATTCTGAATTCACCTTTTGGCATCTGTTGTGTTGTAATTTTTGTGCCACTAAGCAATTTCTACGCCACTTTGTAATTATTTTACGCCACTTTGGTCTTTCGAATTAAAACCTTGGTTCTTTTTTGTTTTGTGTTTTCTACAACCCTCACGAAAGATATTGTGAAAACTTAAAACACTGGTTGTAAAAGGGCAAATGCCCCTGAAAGTTAGTCCATCCCCATCATTTTACATCATTTTTCATCCCCACCATTTTACGAAGGCGAAAGGATTGAAAATTGTACACCAAAACATTCAAGGACTCTTTAAGAACTTTGGAAATTTATCTGCTGTCTTGGAGAAAAATAAACATATCGACATCATAACTCTCTCTGAGACACACATAGCAAAAGGTGATGACATAGAAATTTTCAAAATTCAGGGGTACAAGTTCATATCTAAACCTCGTGCAAATGGCACTAAAGGTGGAGTCGCAGTTTACATTTCAAATGATCTAAAATGGGACAGAAGGGAAGATCTCGAGCCTGATCTTTTGGAGGCGATTTGTATCGAAATTATATTGACAAATTCCAAAAACTTTCTTCTGAGCACTATATACAGACCCCCGGATTCTTCAGACTACTTACTAAAAAATTTCAATGAATTATTTGAAATGTTTTTAATAACACTGAACGAACGCTCTGATGAAACAATTGTCCTCGGGGACATGAACCTTAATTACCTGAGAAAAGACGTTTGTGGAGCTTGCAAAGAACTGAAAGCAATTATCTCCTCGCACAATTTTCGACAGATCATTCAGTCTCCTACGAGAACTACAAAAGAATCTGCGACGTTAATCGACCTCATTCTCACGTCAAAACACAGTGCAATTTCATCAACATCAGTTGCACCCTTGAGCCTGAGCGATCACGACCTTATCGGATGTGTCCGAAAAATTAACAGCAAAAAGACTCCACCAAGAACAATTACATGTCGTAATTACTCACGTTATGATCCTGAAAATCTCAAACGTGATATTCGAAACAACTTAACAGACAAGCTTTATGAAATGGGCGACGTGAACAAAGCTTGGTTATTCCTTCGCAGTATTCTGACAAGTTGTTTTGATCAACATGCACCCATGATTACAAAACGCGTAAAAGGAACATTTAGTCCTTGGTTGAGTGTCGAAATCAAGCAGTTAATGAACCAACGAGATAAACTTTTGAGAAAGTTTCGCAAAACTAAAAGGGAAGCTGACTGGAATAAATACAAGCTACTCCGGAACACCTGCACCGCCAATATCCGACAGGCACGATGTAAGTACCACCAAACATTACTGACGGATAATCGGAAAAATCCACGGAAATTTTGGCTAGCCATCAAAACCATATTTCCAGGAAAAAAATCCAAAAATAACACACCAGCTGAAGGAGATTTGGAAAAGGCTAATTCATTTTGTACTTTTTTTACACGTGTCGCAGGGAACCTCAAAAAGATAGCTTACCCTCTTCGACAGTTTGTCTGGAAAGCACCTTCGATCATTAAATCAAGAACTAAATCTATATTTACCTTTTCATATGTGTCAACTGTTTCCGTTGAACGTGAACTTAGAAAGTTAAAGCGACACAAGTCTACAGGAGCAGATACCCTGCCACCCGGCATGCTAAAAGACGTTGCGCCTGTCATCGCCCAGCATTGGCATATATAATAAACTTGTCATTAAGAACTGGGCAAGTACCAAACGAATGGAAGACTGCTCAAGTTTTGCCCCTTCACAAAGGTGGCAAAAAGGACGACTTCAACAATTACCGACCAATATCGATATTGCCAGTTTTATCGAAAATTCTTGAGAAAGCTGTCCACCAGCAACTAACGAGCTATCTTGAGAAAAACAACCTACTCTCTAGTAAGCAGTTCGGATACAGGAGGAAGCGGTCAACCGACTTAGCAACAGTCCTACTCACAGACTCCATTCGTAAAGCGGGTGATGAAGGAAAACTAACAGGTGCTGTGTTTCTTGATCTGTCAAAAGCCTTTGACACACTTAGCCACAACAGATTACTTTTGAAGCTAAAGTCGTATGGAGTTAAAGGACTTGCACTGCAATGGTTCACCGATTACCTTTTCCGTCGTCAACAAATAGTGAAGATCAGTCATGAACTCTCAACACCTTCGTTTCTGGAATGTGGAGTGCCTCAGGGATCCATTCTCGGTCCTATTCTGTTTTTAATACATTTCAATGACTTTGAAGATTTTCTCCGCAATTGTGACGTTATCAAGTTTGCAGACGACACCGTGATCTACGTCTCTTCAAAGAATACCACAAACATCGAAAACATGCTGAACGAAGACATGGCTGCTATACACCGTTATCTAGAAAACAACGAACTTGTCATCAACCTGAAGATTGGAAAAACAGAAAGTGTACTTTTCGGCACAGCTAAACGATTATCGACTTTGGCAGAAGAAAATCGTGAACTAAAAATTTATTGCGACAACGTGCTGATAAATTCGACCAGTACCTACACGTACTTGGGTACGCTTCTAGATCATCACATGCTACTCCATGCAGATTTCGAAAAGAAATACAGAAAAGCATCATCAAAGCTCGGTCTTCTTAGCAAACTCATGAAGTATCTAACTCCAGAAGCAGCAAAACTCGTATATTCAAGCGTAATCGTATCTGCAGTTCGCAGTAATTGCATCGTCAACTTGAACCTAAACCAAACACAGGAGAGAAAGCTTGAATCCCTCGAACGGAGAGCTGATGTGCTGCTCAGGACGAAAACTGTACCAATACGAAACACCATGAAGACGCAAGCTGTTCTAATCGTGCATAAGTGTTTAAATGGTGAATTATGCTCAAACTTCGATAACTATTTCACACTGATCAATCATAAGATGAACACACGTAACGATAACATCTTAGTTCGTGTGCCACGTGTGAAACTCGAGTTTGCGAGAAATTCTTTTTATTGTATGGGGGCAAAACTTTATAACGAGTTGCCAAAGGAAATTAGGGCTTGTGATAATTTTAAGCGTCAGGTAAAACAGCATTTTAAGTAGTTTTCAATTTACTACTTATTTTACCTTTACTTACTTTCTTGAACTTGAAAGGCTGCTTTGCTTGGCTATTTATATTTTAATCTTATTTTTATTCTTTATTCATAATTTGCTAAAGTTTCCATTTTAAAAGATTTTTTAGATTTTATTATTTGTATATTTGTATATTTGTAAAAGACACCTATTGATAGCAGATTTTATCTGACACTGTATATCCTTTTAAAATATTCATGAATAATAATAATAATAATCCCCCTCATTCCCCTGCCCCCAAATTCAATGTTGTTTATGTTGAAAGATAACATAATGATGAAGAAAAGCAGCTGTTGGCCTAGCTAGCCTACATATAATATTGAGGTCAGGAGAAATAGGTTTACCGAAATATTTTGTGGGGGATTGTAGTTTTAAGTATTAGCTAAGGTTACTTATTGTCTGATATGTTAATGGTTAAAAAGAAAACTTCTCAAATATTTTCTCTAACATTTTTTTGTTTTGATCTTTTATGTATATGCTTTTAGTTTGTGATTTGATATTGTTTAGCTATGACAAACAAATGTGCAGAGCATCAACAATCCAAACACACGCACAGTTTACTTCCTCTACACATTTACATTCTACTAGGTTGATGTATATTTTGCAAAATATTTAAACCGAAAAACCTTCTACGAAAAAGGCTTGCCAGTTTAAGTATGCGTGAACTAAGTCCGTAAATCTCCCCCTGCTAAAGATTCAAAATATTTCCAGCGGAGTATCAAACAAATGTTTAACATTTTTTCTACTTATATCGCCTGTATGCTTAACAGAAGTCAACAATGTATGGGCTTATACATACAAATAGTCTAGTGTATACGAAGCTTTATCAACAATAATTTGAAAATGTCACTGCTATTAGAATATTCTAAATTAATCGCAGTTTGCTGACCAAACCAATTTTGAAAAAATTGTCTGTTATAACAATAGTAACCTTAATTATATTGTCCAACATTTATAACAAAGGTCATTTTGTTTTATGGTGATAATGAAATTAAAAACAAGTTACTGAAAAGGCATTGTAGACTGATGAATTATAATTTTTTTGATTAACAGCCATTACTCAGCAGATTGTCAAAATCGATTATTGGCCATATTAGTTTCAATACACCTCGTGCTGGTCATTGAACGTACGTCATGCCTTCACAAATCAAATGTACCACGTGTATCAAGAGCTTTATCTCAGGAAACATACATTAAAAAAATGTGGTGTTTGTTTAAAAAGTATGACGCATTTAGATGTCATGAACAGATTAATCGTGAAAAACATTTAACTTGCTTGTGTTTAAAAGAGTTCAAAAGTTGATCTTTAAAATGGATAATACAACACAGACCGAGAAATTTTGTTTTGATGAGCAAATTACAGGTGAGAACGAACGACACAGTTTATTAACCATCCATGCTATAATGATGTCCATTGTCATTACTGTAAATCTAACAATGATCGTTGGCCAAGTGAAAACAAGCATATACAAAAAGAGAACTGGCAAATTGTACTTGTGTCTGGCAATTAGTGATTTGTTACTCGCTTCAGTTGCTTCGCCGTACAAAATCTTTATTCTGTCACAAATGTCTCATTCATGTATCAGTGTGGCCATGGACAGAACGTTATTCATACTCTTTTCGACGCTTTCGGGTACGGTTATTTTTTTAATTTCATTGGATCGACTTGTTCACATTGCATATAACCCATTCTACACGAAGTACATCACTGGAAGAATTTTCATTATGTCAATTGTAATCTGCGTTGCATGGTCCATGTTAATCGGTGTAATTGTCGGGATTCTGAAATGGCACTATCAGGATAGTGCATCGTCATCAAGAAGCTTGCTCATATTCAAAGGGAGTCATTACCTTTTAATGTCAGTGGCCATACTTATCTTGAACCTTTTATTGCTTTATCACATCAAAATATCTGGGCGAAACATTCAAAAAGTTACTGGAAATGTAATGTCAAACAAAACTCATAAGAATGCTGCTATCACTATCTGGATGATTTCGCTGGTGCTATTTGTTACGTATATTATACCTGGTTCGATATTTCTAGCCGCATCGGCAACACAAAGTTCAGATACGCTGAAACAAAAGGGGGAATGGATGATCATTTTCGTCTACTTAAACTCAATCATAAACTCGGTGATTTACATATCTCGTAACAGCGATATCAAAAACTACTATGCCAAAACGTTTGAGTCTTCAATACTTAGTCAACACACCCAAGAAACAATGCAAACTTAGTTACCAATCTCAAGAAATAACGTAAATTTTCTAAATCATTTTCTATCATAATGCATAATGGCGTTACATGACTTAAGCATTGGTTGGTAAATCAAAGAGCCGTTAAAAACCGCATGTTATTGATAAAGTTGTAAATAAAGATATGCTTTTATACTAACTTATCTTTATTTTTTATATGTTGTTGTTTTTGTTGATACTTATACGGGACTACATACTACACTTTGGCCTACCTTTAGTTTAAAGTCATGAAGATCTTTGCAAAAAAATGATAGGATTCCATTGATACAAAATTTATAACAATTAATTGGATATTTTCTTCAAAAATGCAATGAAAATTTTTGTTGACCATTTTTTTAAACACACTGTATTTCCGCCTTTAATCATCTTACTTAATCGTGGTGCTGTTGACTAGCTCATTATGAAAAGTTTACACTGAAATTCGGGATGTCTTATGTTGCCCACCCGTTCAATAACTTACGTCCCCTATGGAATATGATTTTAATCTCGTGTAACACGAGCTTTAAAATTTTAAGTAATTAACAGAATGGCATAAAAAGAATCCATTCAAAATAAAGACAAATGTCATCATTTGCTATGAACATTTTGCTTTAATTCTTCTGTCAGTTGATTCCCAACATAAGATGTTGACAGTTGCCTACACGTCGAACTTTACACCGACTCGTGTTTGATGATCATCATGAAACAAACTCAGTGGCATTCGTTTTTTTTTGTCATAACAATAAAGTAGCCACGTGTGTCAAGAGCCTTATCTCAAAAAACATACGTTAAAAAAAATTATGATTTGTGTTTTAAAAAGATGACGTACACAAGTTATATAAACACTTAAATCAACTCATAAAGGACTTCGTGAAGATTGATTTCTTTGAGTTTAAAAGAGTTCAGGTAATCTTTAAAATGAATAATAAAACACAGACAGAAAAAGCTTGTTTTGATGAACTGATCACAGGCGAGACAGAACGATACAGTTTATTAGCCATCCATGCCATTTTGATGTGCGTTATCCTTACTGTAAATCTAACAATGATCTTTGGCCAAGTGAAAACAAACATATATCAAAAGAGAACTGGCAAAATGTACTTGTGCCTGGCAATTAGTGATTTGTTACTCGCCTTGGTTTCTTCACCGTACAAAATTTTTATTTTGTCTAAAATTACGCATTCATGTGTCAGTGTGGCCATGGAAAGAATGGTATTCGCATTGTTTTCGACATTGTCGGCCACGATTGTTTTGTTAATTTCATTAGACCGGTTTGTTCATATTGCATTTAATCCATTCTACACAAAATTCATCACTGGAACTGTTTTTACAATCTCAGTAGCAATCTACGTCGCTTTATCTATGTTAATCGTGGTGACTATTGGGATTCTGAAATGGCACTTTCAGAATAGTTCATCTTCATCAAGAAATCTTCTCATATTCAAAGGGAGCCATTTCCTTTTAATGGCAATGGTCATACTTACCTTGAATCTTCTATTGTTATATCACATAAAAATTTCTGGACGAAACATTCAAAAAGTTACTGGAAATGTAATGTCAAACAAAAGTCATAAGAACGCTGCTATCACTATCTGGATGATTTCTCTGGTGCTGTTCGTTACGTATGTTATACCTGGTACAGTATTCCTAGCCTCGTCACGAACAAAAACTTCCAATGCACTTAAAAAGAAAGCAGAATGGATGATGACTTTCGTCTACTTGAATTCAATCATAAACTCGGTGATTTACATGTCTCGTAACAACGAGATCAAAAACTTTTACAGTAAGAAATTCGAGTCTTCCGTACTTAGCTGCCAGTCTCAAGAAACGACTTCTAAAGAGTTTTCTCTCAAAATGTATAATGACGTTTGAATTGAAGATTGGCTGGGACATTAACGCACCGTTATCATAAAAGCTACATAAATATGATATTAACTTCACTGTTGTCATTTTTTATATTTATTCGTTGATGTTTTAACGGCACTACCTCCGTTTTGAAGTCATCAAGATATTCAATTTGCTGGTCATTCATGTATTTGTGAATTGAATTATGCATTACTTTTTGAGTTTTCGTATGCCGAAGCAGCAAGATCAATAACTATAACGACACGGTGTGACCTATACCCTTTTTTGTGTGACCACGCTATCGTAGAGATTGAGAACCATGCAAACGAGTTGATAATAACAAATGATGGACCAATTATCAGTTTTTGTATCAACCCAATTTGAAAGAAACGACCAAGGTGTTTACACAATGCGAGTTTGAAACGCAAGCAGCAAAGGACACGTTTATTTAAATATTGGGTATGTGTCTATAAAAATGTATTCCTTGGCAGTGACTGAAAGTGATCTGAAGACTTTTTCTGTCTACTATTGTCTGCTAATTTCACGTTGCAGTTGGTTGACATAGCCAATTGCGATCAATAGTTTGTATTTCAATTTGGGTTAACGAGAAGATTCAGGCGTGTCGTTTGGTTCCTTCAAACAAAAATAAGAGAATTTCACCCCAATAGTTTTATTTGGAAAATCGTATGCTAACAGTCTCATAGGCTATCTTTTATGAACTAATTATTTCATAGTTCAATATATGCATCTGTCCAATATATGCATCTGTCGAATGTATGCATTTAATTTTTGAGTTGATGAGATTTATAACAGGTACTATACCCTTTTGCTAAGTAAATATTTTGCATTACATTATATTTTCACAAGGCTTGATGCAAACCCTTTCTCCGCAAAATACGACGCATTTCAAATAATTTCTTTTGGCTATTTCTTTTTTCGAAATTTATAAAATATATAAATGTATAAAGACATAAGTTTGACAATTATCATCTGTGTAATCTTACTCACCATTCAAAACTTTATATTAAAACCAGTAACCCGGGTAAAAATTTTTACCGGGTTTAATTCGAAAAGGATGTGTGAAGTTCCCGTGTGTGAACCCCGTGACGAAAATTTGGGAATTAGAAACAGAAAATCATCCTGATCATAAAAAAACTGACGTCTGGGCACGTGCTACTATATAATAATTGTAATAAAACGCATGGCCTAACGAAGAATATGACCACGATTAAGAAGATTTTGACCGTAAAATTTTAAAAAATTTTTCACTCATTTGGCAAGATAAAAACTTTTTACCGAACTTAACTTCGAAAAGGATGGGTCAAAATCGCCTTTCCCGTAAACGATCCCCGTGATGAAAATTTCAATTTAGGAATTGGAAACGGAAAATGTAACCATGTTGTAGAGCTCGAAAAACTGATCAAAAAAATGTATGGGATCGTTTCGCTACGACCAACCGTTAGAGAGATATCGCTGATCAAAGATTTCGATGACGTCATATCCGCAGTACCAAATAAGATTTTGGCCCAAATGATGCGTCACTCCATCACCCGTATCGCTGACCCCAAAAAACGTCAGTTATCCCTATTGGTTCTTGAGATATTTCCCCAAAAACGTCGCGTTCGATTGGGGATGCAATGCAATGATTCCCCGTGATCATAAAAAACTGACGTCAAATGATGCCACGTGCTTTTGGAATGATCGTGAAAAAAGTGTCTCTCGCATCTACGTGGTTTTACGCGCACATAAGAGGACGATGACCGTAAATTTGAACTAAATATATCACTCTCTAAAATAAAAGTGTGACACACAGCGCGGATTATTATAATAAGATCAAGCATTACTGAAATATCACTGAAACTGTTGTCTACAGTTGGGCAGAATAAACAGACCTTCTGAAAATTCAAATGTTTAAAGGTCGAGTTTGCTTGTTGTTCTTACACCCAACGGTCCTTCAACGTCCAACAAGTAGCTAGCTTTACAATTGACGTAATTTCACATGTTCTTTGCTCAATAATTTCTTAACAAATCCGGATGGAACGTTAATGATCTAGTTAATGGTAGATTATTTAAATGCTCATTTTACACTTTAAAACATTTTCTGTTGACTTAGTTCTTCTGAGAAATCATTTTGATAACAAGATGCTTTTTTTGACAGACATTAAGCACCTTTCATATCCTGTAATGTATCCTTTTTTTTAGTTTATAGTTTTTACTGTGTGTTACCATGCAATTAACCAGACATAAACATTTGAAAGTCTTTTCTATTATTCTAGAATGTTATCTTGATATAATTGTTTATCCTCGTCGTGTGTACATTGCTTAATATTATTGATTCACGAGTAAACAATGACGGCTAATTAACTACTATAAAAGGACGTCTTTCAACTTTATAGCTTTTGATTATGATTTGAGATTGATATGTTCTTAACGATTACGTCGATGTTTACCGAATATTTTCGATCGTATCTGCGGCAAAGAAAGGTGAAGTTTCGTAATCTGGGTTTTAATGCTAATAATGCTGAGTTGTGGCTATTCATTTATTTATTTGTTTATCTATTTATTTATTTATTCACTTTATTTACTCGTTTATTTATATCAACGAATATTCTTTAGGATCTATTCTATAACTACAGACGAGTGTGTAGACGAGTCACAGACGAGTGTAGACGACTACAGACGAGTCACAGACGAGTGTAGACGAGTGTAGACGAGCCACAGACGAGTCACAGACGAGTGTAGACGAGTCACAGACAAGTGTAGACGAGTCACAGACGAGTGTAGACGAGTCAAAAATGATTGTAGGCCAGTCAAAAATGATCGTAGACATGTCAGAGATTAATGTAGGCCAGATACAAACGTATAAAAATGAAGGAATGGATGACGTCGTATGAAATACGATTGTTACATCATTACATCTAGCATTTCATGTGTGGTCCGCTGGAGGTAACAATCATTCCCCACGATATAGATTTTCTCAACACGAATGTGAGCATAACTTTTTAAAGCCTGAGCATTATTCTTTTATGCTGTTTTCATTGTTCCATATATTCCATTGTTATATATATATATAGACACACACTGCACTCCTCCACACAACTTATTTCACGATCCTTTTTCTCAAATAAACTTCTTTACCGCTCCCTCTTAACCGAAACATGAAGAAGATGTTACGCACACGTACATATTTTATTTTATTTTATATTTACTCGTAAATTTTCCTACCAATGAAATGATTTTAACCGACAAACCGTTTTTGGTTCATGTCGCCATACTCTCTGTCTCTTCAAAAGCGAAGGAGAGCTAGCTGATCTTTCACTTTCGAATGTGTTAACAAAATGTTGTAAGGTGTAACACGATTTGTGAAAGAAGTGTAGCTTGCAAACAAAATAAACGATAAAATAATGGAGAAAAAACGACAGGATATAACCCCGAAAAAGATGGACGAAGGCCCCCAAAAAAGGGTTGCCACAAAAGTTTAATTTCAGGGTATGCTTATTTTTTATTCATTTATATGTTGTTATTTTTTTTCTGTTGGAAAATTTATTTTGCCTTCGAGCATTTTGGGAAAAGATTCGTGTAAATGAATCATGTTTCTGTTGACGAGACAAAAAACTATAATTCCTACCACTACACCCCCTTCTCATTTCAGCGCCTCTATTCGTTTTCTGACAGCCTAGATGAGTGGGGAGCGTTGAGAATGAGCTGTCTTCCTGTCAGAAATGAGAAGAAGTCCTGGGTTCGAGGTTGCTTGAGGAGACATTGTTATTATAGTATGTTATGAGTACTATAACCATTTCACACCATTCAGAGTTAAGAAGCAGATCTTCAAATATTTTTTATGCATACTGTAAATCCTCTTTTTAACATCTGGGACGTTTATTTAATGGACCTTTTGTCCGATACGGCTGCAATTATTAATCACAATGTATTATGGGTAGCTCTGGGTTAAAAATGTAAACAAACACGGCAAAACGAGAGAACCCAGAGGTACCCATAATACATTGTTCTTACGGTGGGCCATGGTTGCCGTTATATCAGGCAAAAGTTCATAGACATGTTGAATGTTTGAAGAGCAATGAAGTTTTAATTTTTCTTTTTCTTGAAAAGTTGTGTTTATTCTCATAATAGAAGTTGTGTTACATAGTACAAAGCAATCGTTTTCATTATTACCCAAGTCAATAGTTGTCTTTCCTTTATGTACTTTACAACCCAAAAAATTATTTCCTCTGCTTTATATAATTTGCAACAAAATTATTTGGTAAATCAAACCTCAAAGTCATTCTTAACTTGTTTAAACTTATTTGCTACTCGTCTACAATCATTTTTGACTCGTCTGTGACTCGTCTACACTCGTCTGTGGCTCGTCTGTGGCTCGTCTGTGACTCGTCTGTGGCTCGTCTACACTCGTCTGTGACTCGTCTGTAGTCGTCTACACTCGTCTGTGACTCGTCTGTAGTCGTCTACACTCGTCTGTGACTCGTCTACAAACTCGTCTGTAGTTATAGAATAGACCATTCTTTAGTCTGGAAATCTAAATATTGATATATTTGTTTACTTTGATCTTGTGATCTTATTAATAACCTAGTCAATTATTTGTTTTAATCGCTTGATCTCCCACCAGATCAGGGCAAAACGTGACTTTTTAAGAATGTACTTGATGTGATCAAGCGATGTTTTGGTTAAAAATCTTTTTATGTTCGTTATAAGACAACAAGGCATTACGTGATATTTTGTTAGTTTGACGCTGACAAAATAATAAAATCTCTATTGCAACTGATGGGTAAATCTACAGCTATGAATGACAGGTTCATTGAAGATGATCATAGCGTTCTGTACATAGTCTATCTGTGTTTTTATTTTCTTCTGTGTAGATGATATGATTCATTCACAAATGGGTAGATCGCTAATGTCTTGAGCACAATCCGATTATAGTTTTTTTTTCACGACTCTCCGGAAAGCCAAATAGATGAATATCATTTCCCACGCGAGCAGTCTACTCGTAGCTTTCATCGCTAATACTCCATGCCAATAGTCAATGACAATTCGTTTTGTTCTTACTTTTTTTTCTTCTTTCTCGAGCCAGTAGTTGCTATTTGACTTATTTTTATTTGGGCGGTTGATTATCGAGCCATCTCGCTTTAAAGCTGACTTGTCGATTAAATCGACTTCAATCGATGTACCGCTATCAATAGAACATTCCTTTTGCATTCATGAACATAGAGAACAAAAATAATAAGTACGTGAATTTTCTTGCCTTTGATTGACTGAAAAAAAATTGCTACATCATTTGCCAATGATCGCTTGAAAGTAGTACCCGTTTTAAACTCCCTGATGATTGTTTATCTTTAAGATTGTTGCGCAATATTTTAATATTAACGTCATCACCTATTGTTGAAATGTTGTCGCGAAAGACCGATTGAATTCCTTTTAATAGAGAACTGTTTCGTCATAATCGTCAGGTCTGAACCAGGCTTAGAAGCAGAGAAAGTATGGTAATGTTTATAAAAAGTACGTCACAAGAAAAGTGATCTATTAGATAAATCTGTAAACGACCCTTTAGTAATCAATGTTTTTTTATCTAATAGCTGTTAAATCGTGAAACAAGAATGGCTTTTTAAGCGAGCAATCATCACAGCATGTCGGGAAAAAACAATACCTCAACTTCACTAAACGACTATTGTCTAACAAATACCTATACAGAAACGAGTGAGAAACATTTATATATTGTCATCAGTTCTATTCTTATGGTTATGATAGCGACCGTGAATTTAGCAATGGTTTACGGTCAAATTAAAACTAGAGAATATAAAACAAGGACTGGACTATTATTCATGTGTTTGGGTATAAGTGATATCTTAATGGGAACAGTAGCTGTACCGCATAAACTTTACAGTATGTCGAAAGATACACGGTCATGTTTTCATGCTGCATTCAATAGAACCCTTTTTATGACTTTTATGACAACATCAGCAACGGCAGTGCTTTTGATTACGACTGATCGCTTTGTGAATATCGTCTATCACCAGTTCTATTCAAAGTACATCACTAAAAAAGTTTTCACGTTGGTATTAGTCATTAGTTTGTTATGCTCGATAGCACTTGGGATTATTCTCGGAACTATAAAGCTTCATTTTCAAGACAGTGCTTATGCGACGAAAGGGATAATGACATTTACTGGGCTACTTTTTACGATACTTGCGATTTGTGCCCTTATCATGAACACTTTGCTGACATTTCATGTCAAAATGTCTGCTAAAAGGATCCACAGAATATCTGGTCCGGTGTCATTACAAGTTCACCATAGAGCAACTGTTACAATATGCATCATATCCTTTTTGCTTGTCATATCATATATAATACCTGGTGTTTACTTTCTATATTTGACGCGAACTACAGCAAATGTTACTGCTCTGAAGAACATAGATTGGTTATCGATCCCCGTGTTGTTAAATGCAGCAATGAATGCTTTAGTGTACATAAGCAGAAACCGGAAGATTAAAAAGTATTACAACCAGTCACTATGTTGTAAATCCCGGACAAGCGGCAATGACTCATCTCACGGATCTGCCACACCATCGCAGGAGCGTAAGGAAACCAAATATCATGCTACCGCTAACCAAGTTTAAGACGTTTTGTTTGTGGTTCATAGTGTGATGCATAATCTCTTGTAATCATTAGCAATTTTAGCTATACACGATTCAATATTATCTTATCGAAATTTCTTACAAAATGCTGTTTCCTTGAAAACATGATGTTTAGCTATGAGTATTAAAGTAGTTTATCACACCGTATTTTAACATGGTCGTCCTTTTCTTCTACCTGCACCATTATATCTATTAATGGTTTAAAAATGTCTCTAGTCCGATTTACTTAAGTAGGATGCGGAAATAAGTAATTTTATTTGTGACCTCAGTACATGTTTAATAAGTAACCTTGCCATTTTCCACATATACGTCACATGTGTAATTAATCAAAACGATTCACAAAACTTAACAACCATTTTTATTCTGTGAAGCAAATAAGTCACTTTGGTGGAAAGTCCGTTGAAAATGTTCCATCAAAATGATATCTGAAAGAACGAGGCATAGCCTGCACATGACCCTCACTAGCCCCAAATTTAACAAGAGTTGCACCATGAAGTTTTGATGCTTTCAAATTGTCAGATGAACTATATTTACTGTATTCTAACATGAACTATCTGTTCTACCTCTGCACATGTATCTACCCAGCAGGCACCCAATGTTATACTAACGTTAGTGTTACGTTATTTTTTACGTTGTGGTAACGTTAGTGGTTGGTTAGAATGGAAGTCTTTTTTTAATTAGTATAACGTTAGATACTTACGTTAGTATAACGTTAAATACTTACGTTAATATAACGTTAAATACTTACGTTAGCATAACGTTAGAAAGTTACATCAGGACAACGTTAAATTTCGTTAACAACATCAAAATGTTATAACATTGTAATGACTTCTGAAGTCATTATAAACAAATCCCGGTGTCCATCCCAACAAAGTAAGACAAATGACGAAAACAGCGAATAGTCATAGAAGTTGATATTTACCTTTAATTGACAAGAAAAGTATATTTTTATGTCAATATTTACGCATGCCTAATAGAAGAAAAAGAAACAAATATAAGTGAAGGTGTTAAACGAATGCTTGTGGTTACGGCAAATTGCAATAAATGAAAATCAATAGAAATTTATGCTAGAACAGATATCTATTTCATATAGTTCATGTAACAATTTGAAAGCATCAAAACTTCATGGTGTAATTCTTGTAAAACTTGTTTGGTTTAGTAAGGGTTAGATTCAGGCTATATATCGTTTTTTCAGGGCATTTTAAGAAGTTTTAACCGAGAAGTTTGATGCTTTCAAATTGCTAGATGACACACTCCAGTGTATTCAATAACTTCAATACTCACATCTAAATCAAATGTTTTTAAGAAAATAGCATTTGCCAACACATTCCCATCAGGTAACATTGAATCGTGTATAGCTAACATTTTTAGTAATTGCAGGAGATTGCGCATCACTAGGTTAGCACGGTAAAAGCGAGTTTTTTCAAGAGATACACTTCTTAATTGAAAAGGCGAAAATGTGTAGCAAGTGCGAATCAAAATTCATATCATCCTCAAGGACTTACTTATGATAGCCCTTACTAACGTAAGTATTTAACGTTATACTAATTAAAAAAAGACTTCCATTCTAACCAACCACTAACGTTACCACAACGTAAAAAATAACGTAACACTAACGTTAATACAACGTAAATTAACGAAATTTAACGTTATACTAACGTAAGTATCTAACGTTATACTAACGTAAGTATTTAACGTTATACTAATTAAAAAAGACTTCCATTCTAACCAACCACTAACGTTACCACAACGTAAAAAATAACGTAACACTAACGTTAATACAACGTAAATTAACGAAATTTAACGTTGTCCTGATGTAACTTTCTAACGTTGTACTAACGTAAGTAGTTAACGTTGGAATAACGTTGATTTTACGTTGGTAACGTTAAACCTAGAACCAACGTTAGACTAACGTTAGATAAACGTTGGGTGCCTGCTGGGTACTTACGGTTTAAAAATACACCTAATCTCGTTTGATTTAATTTCTTTTTACTTAATAGCCGTCGAATCGTTTAAAACGAATGGTTACTTAAACGAGCAGTCATCACAGCATGTCGGACAAAAACGATACCTCGATTTCACTAAACGACTATTGTCTTACAAATGGCAACACAGAAACAAGTGCGAAACACTCATATATAATCGTTAGTTCTATTCTTAAGGTTATGGTAGTGACCGTGAATTCAGCAATGGTTTACGGTCAATTTAAAACAAGAGAGTATAAAAGAAGGACTGGACTATTATTCATGTGTTTGGGTATAAGCGATGTCTTAATGGGAATAATTGCTGTACCGCACAAACTTTAGATTACTTCGAAAGATATACGGTCGTGTTTCAGTGTTGCCGTCGATAGAACTCTTTACATGACGCTTATGACAACATCAGCAACGATTGTGCTTTTGATTACGACCGATCGCTTTGTGAGTATTGTCTATCACCAGTTCTACTCAAAGTACATTACCAAGAAAGTCTTCACTTTGATATTTGTCATTAGTTTGTTATGCTCGATAGCACTTGGGATAACTCTCGGAACTATAAATCTTCTTTTTCGAGATAACGCTCACTCGACGAAGGGGATAATGACATTTACCGGCTTGCTCTTTACGATACTTGCGATTGTCGCTTTTGTCATGAACATGTTGCTGACAATTCATGTCAAAATGTCTGCTCGAAAGATCCACAGAATTTCTGGTCCAGTGTCAACTGTTACAATATGCATCATATCTTCTTTGCTTGTCATCACGTATATAATACCTGGTGTTTACTTGGTGTTTACTTGGTGACACGAGCAGCTTCAACTGGTAGTTTCATGAAGAGCATGGAATGGTTGTCGATTCCCGTATTGCTAAATGCCGCAATGAATGCTTCAGTGTATATAAGCAGAAACAGGAAGATTAAAAAGTATTATAAACAGTTACTGTGTTGTGTATCTCAGAAAAGGGGCAATGATTCCTCTAATGAATCTTCCACGCCATCACAAGAGCGCAAGGGAACCAAACATCATGCTACCAATAACCAGGATTAAGACAATTTGTCCATGATCCATTCTGTGATGCGCAATCTCTTGCAATTACTAAAAATGTTAGCTATACACGATTCAATGTTACCTGATGGGAATGTGTTGGCAAATGCTATTTTCTTAAAAACATTTGATTTAGATGTGAGTATTGAAGTTATTGAATACACTGGTGTGTGTCATCTAGCAATTTGAAAGCATCAAAGTTCTCGGTTAAAACTTCTTAAAATGCCCTGAAAAAACGAGACATAGCCTGAATCTAACCCTTACTAAACCAAACAAGTTTTACAAGAATTACACCATAAAGTTTTGATGTTTTCAAATTGTTACATGAACTATATGCACTGTGTTCTAACATGAACCATCTGTTTTACCTCCGCACATATATCTAATTACGGTTTAAAAATACATCTGATCTGATTTGATTAAGTAGGCTGTAGAAATAAGTAATCTTATGTGTGAACTCTGTACATGTTTAGTAAGTAATGGCAGCATTCTCCACACGTAAGTGTACTAATGAAAACGAGTCACAAATTTTAAAAAGCAAGTTTTCTTTGGTGTTTGAAGGAGCCACCTTGATGCAAAGTCCATCCAAAAAATGTTGCTCTTCTAAACTGTACTTACAAGACTCACTATTGCATTTAGATGACTAAATCTCGAATAATTAAGTAAGGGATTTTTCACAAATGACGTCAACCATTTCCTCAAGATACATAACTTATAATGTATAAGATTATAATAATTTATAATTAATATTTATAACATTAATAGCATTTATACAAAAAAAAACACATATAGTTGTTAAAATATTTATTTCATTGACTAAATATCTATATAATGGTATACAAATTTCAACGAACAAGCAAATATTTAAAAAGTTGCACTCATTTGAAAGTCGAGCCTTTTTTTTCAATCTTCACCTGAATTCTGTTTAAACGCCGTCGTTTGACCTAGTCAGTTACAATGACAAATTTCTTGTTACTAAGTGATAACACGACATACTAACAAGGTAAAAATGCGGTTAAAACATGGTAGATAAGCTATAAGTGTACTGAAAGAAAAGTTAAACAATCAAAAACAACAATTTCTGTTTTCCATTTACTTCATGTCATGGCGAATATTTCATTGCTTCTAAAAGTGTTTCCACGAAAGCTTTTTCAGTTTCTACGACATACAATACGACTTAAAGCTATATCAAATTATTCTATAGCGTTTAGATGATGACATGACGATCCTCGAACGATAGTAAGGATAATGATTTTTGAGAATTTCTTCCCTGAGATATCTCTGAGATATTATTAGGTTGCTATATATTAATATTTTCATTAATTGGGCGAAAACAAAGATGTTTATTAGATAGAAATGAAAGATCGTCATGTCAATCGGTACACCTTGTTTTCTTTTTAAATATAGGAACGCTGTCAGTTTCGCAGATTGTGATCATCCTTGGCTTTTCCCTGTCAACTGATTTCGTGATATTTTGATAAAGTGATTACTACAATAATTCTCTTTAAAAATTTAATATCTTTAATATCTCTTTAAAATTACTCTGATACTAACCAGAAATATTGACACTTTTGAATGGTGTTCCAGGATTATATCGCAAATGGGCCTTCCGGAACTTCTCTTCTACACTGCACATTAATGTGCAAATTGTATTTTAACTATTCTAATTGAAATGAATAAAGTAAAAAATCGGTCACAGTGAAGTGTTTTAACAGAAAATCTGAGAGAGTCTATTATCATACGATTCAAGATTTTTCGTATTTTCTCGATATTTTTTTATGGCAATTTATGTAAAAATATTCATAGACCCAATTTAAATAAATCCAGTGACATGAGAGAATTGTTTATGTTTCAATTAAACGCTGCAGCGGATTTCTGATGCATGGGTTATTTGTTACCCTTTACTCATTTTGTTCAATAACTTACCAGAGAATAAAATCGTCGAAAAAGTCACTGCAACGAAGAGCATTTTCATTGAATCAGTATGTATATTGCTTTAAAATTGCACTCCTTCGCAGTAATTTCATACAAACTCGTCCACTGAGATGCATTTATTGCATGTTTGTAGTAAGCTAAATATTTCACTATAAATACTTGTAATATATTTTCACCTCCAGTCGTTTGCTTGAATTTGATCTTACCAGCAAGTGCATTATCGAAGATAGAACTTAAGTTACGCTTTTTGATTTGTATCTGGTATTACATCAAGAGTATCCAGGTAAAACATTTTCCCGTTTCCTATCGTTTCCCTACACGACCAACAGCTAATGAGATCATCATCCATCCACTATTTCAAAGACATTTCAACGCGGTCTTAAAACGTTTTTAGACCCAAATTGTTTCGTCACCCCATCGGTGATGTCGCGGGACTCACAACTTGATATTGCTTTGCAAGGTACTTTCCCCTAATATATGGGTAATTTGGTTGTACAATGGTATGGTTTCGCATTGATATGCATAAAATCGCTTATATAGATTTTTATGTGATGTTATGTCACGAATTCATATTCAAAATCATCTTTCTCTCATTTAGGTCTAGAACTTAACGTTTCATTATCACCTTATTTAATTGGGTGTATAAGCCCGTTTGTGTGCACTTTTCACGAATATATTAAACCGGATTCTTAATGGTTTCTTCTCATATTGGAATAAATGAAGCTTTTCGGATTGTTACAAAGGTCAGAATTTTAACAAATAGCTAAAAAATCAACGTAGTAAATATGAAAATATAAAGTAAACTTATCGTAAGACTTGATAGATGGATTTACGGAGGCTCAGTGATTAGAACTTTCCATGATTGTTTTATGTTTTAGAAATGATTTCTCACTGCAACTGCAAGTGTTTAGAATCATTCACCATATGGACAATAAAAAATATCCCAAAGACTCTAGTAACCAGAAGTAACAGCTAATAAACAATCGGACTATGACAAGCATTGTGAATGGTCAATAAACCAAATATCTAAACGACTTATATGAAAATTTGTACATATATTAATTTGACTTTTTGCACCGCTTGGTCGAGAGAGAGAAATTTGTTTTTATTTTAATTCGGGAACTTTTGGCTTAATTTGGACATAATTCTCAAAGTACTTCAAATGGAAAATTTAACTGCACCTGCTACACAAAATCAATCAACACCAGACTTCATGTTCAATTTCCTACTTAAACAAGAAGCCTGTCGATGGACTAGTTCATAGAATTTACGGAACATGTTCCTCCTAAAAAAAGCGTATTCAAAGCAGAAAGATATCGCCGGAGTTCAATGACTAATTGTTGAAGAGCTGAATCTTATGAAGCATAGAAAGAAAAAGATGGACATACGATATTTTTTGCAACGTATATGAGGAGGGGGTAATCACTGAAAGGTTTGGACAGTCACTCAAGTGAATGTGAACATACATAGTATTCGATACAATTTAAAACCTGAAAGGGATGTTGCCAACTCCTATTGAAAAACGCTAAAGGGCAAAGTAGTCCATAAAATTAAATGTTCATGTTGCGAAGATCAAAAAAATTTCATACCTCAGCGCTAGGAACATCAAATGAATAGTCCCGTGCAAACACATATAAGATTGTGAAACCAAATTACAATGGAGAATGTTCACTTAACAGCACAAACAAGTACATAGACCTGAGAACTACTTTACTTTAAAATTTTTAGACAAAGAAATTAAGCCCAGACATAAGAGAAAAGACAAACATATCAAAGCGAGACACAAATAGAATTATGATTTTACAGTTATGTATGGTATGTATATCAAGGGTGTTAACTTGTTGATGTATAAAGCTTCATTACTCATTTCTTCTATTCATTGTATAGTTTTAACCTTGTTTTTTAACTTTACAGTTGAAGGTGATAAGATCGAAATATATACTAATACAGTCCTTGATTTCTGCATAGAACAAACAACTTTTTCTTAAAATTTCTGGTTCAACGTTTTGTTCATTGTTTGGTCAAGAAAAGGAAAATTTGGATTAATTTGTGCCAAATGTGGGCATGGTGAGTATCATTTTCAATATTAGTCATATCAGTTCCTCCCTGTAAAGACTGCAAAAGTCTTTTTCCAAGGCAATTTTAAAAACGCAAAGCATTTTTTGATCAGATTTTCAAAACCCTTTTATTTCGTGCATTAATAATTGATACTAATTTGAATTTGGTTTATTTATCTTTTCAAAAATGTTTTACTAACTTCTTCTCATCCTTTGCCGGCTTTTATTATGCTACACGTTTCAACCTTAACTAAAACTGATTCTTTTCACCAATAGGGTTCTAATAGGATACTGTTTGCGTTACAAAAACTTAATTATTGAGACTACTGAAAAATATTGGAATTACTGAACTAAATGGTAAATGAAAATTTAAATAAATATTTGTTTTTTTATATTTATATCTGTCAAATAATTTTGTTTTTGTAGTATATTCAGGAAAAACCAAAAATAACGTCAGGATGAAAGTTGTTGACCTGTGATGGAAATAAAATGTCGAACAGAAATAATTCATCATCAATGGTATGGTGCTACACCGATTTATTTATAGATTTCAACGGCAGCAACGCCTATGCATTGATAGCTGTAAATTATATTATGATGGCACTTATAGTAGTCGTCAACTTGGCAATGATCTATGCCCAATTCAAAACGAAGCTCCATAAAAAGAGAATAGGTCAACTATTTTTATATTTGGCAATTTGTGATTTACTTGGTGGTATAATTGCAATACCAAACAAGATTTTTATGATGTCAACAAATACAGACTCTTGTTGGAGTGTCATTCTGGATAAAATATCTTTTACCACATTTTCAATTGCATCAGCAACAGTTATAATTTTAATCACTGCAGATCGTTTTGTAAACATTGTGTGGAATTCATTTTATTGTAAGCTTGTGACAAGAAAGGTTTTCATATCAATCCTGATAATTAGCTTTCTTTGGTCGTTGTTACTGGGACTTTTAATAGGTTTCATTCGATTTCAATATCGATATGAACGCATGGCTTTTATTTACGTTGTTAGACTCGCTGGGTATTTATTCATATTAGAAGCAATGGCAGCACTAGTCATGAATGTATGTCTGATAGTTTATATACAAATTTCTTACAGAAAGATGGAAAGAAATATGGGTACAGTAATATCACACAGAAATCATCAGAAAGCATCCCACACAGTGTTTATGGTTTCCCTACTGCTATTTGCTACTTACATAGGACCGGGAACATACTTCTTATACCTGACACATGCAAAATCAGGAATTCCATTCAACCGGGAAGTTGAATGGATGCTATTTTCTGTATACTCAAACTCGATCATGAATTCCTTACTATACATGTATAACAATGACGAAATCGCAAAGTTTTATAGCGCAATTTTCTGCTGTAAATCCATAAAACCGAGGAACGAATCATCGAAATAAAACGTAACATTTGTTTCTGATCAAAAGGCTTAGAAGTATGATTCGAACTCTGCGTTGTTTGATCAAGGAAACCAATCGAACATCACCAAGCATAACACGGTGAATTTTCGCAGTTCAAAATATTTTGATGAGAAAATGAGTATTAATGAAAACATTAATAAAATGAAAGACAAATTTTCTAGAAGCTGGTGGAAATCTTCTTGAAATCAGTGGAAGTGTGACATAATGTTGCAATACGAGATTGCGGCAGCATGTATTATCATTTAGACAAAACCTAGTCTAATATTTGTTTCTTTAAGTTTCCAATTATTGAAAATGAAAAGGTCATCAAAGTGGGCTAAAATCATAGGACAATGCAGAAGAAGATTGTGCATGCTTTTTACAATAACTGACACTACCGCTTTATGTAGATTTCACTTTATATCATGAAATAAAATACACTACCAACTAATAGTGTATATATAATATTTATATGAAGGCTGGTCTAAGACTTGACAGAGAAGAATAAACATTATGAATATTGCTAAACCTGACCAGTCTCATAGTCATTGCTTTATATAATATATACTTATTAAATACAGTATGTAGTTGGGTTGTTTATTATGTTGACAATGCTTGCAACGATTCGTATACTTGTATAACTATGAAACTACTTTTCTAAGCGAAAACCCTGATCTTTCAGAAATCAACTACAGTGTAAATAATATCAGCGGTTGAATGTATCTGTTAAATATGCTGACAATAAATATTTTTGACAAATCTGTTTGGTTTTGTAATCAAATTTAGGAATGACATTTAACATTCGAATGATTTAGCTTTAGCTACTAACTAGTTACTTAACTGGGGAGTCATAATTTAGGGGAGTTCAAGCTAAAATTGAAGGTTGGTATCATTCGGACATAATGTGACTCTAGGAATGAGCACCAGATTTCCAGCCGAAATACCGGTCATCACTTCACAAACGAGGATATTTTCTCGCAGATTACGGAAGACTAATCGCTAAAATGCTTTAAAAAAGCTTTACCCTGTCTCCAAAAAAATCATAATTTTCATGGATTATGGATTAGACAATAGAGCGTGCGTGCACCCAGCAAAATGTTCTCCTTGTCAAAATTCAAAGGGCATTATGACATAAAAAATCAAATTATTTTTGAATGAGGAGTGAAAGTATTACTCAAGTCTGCGCTCTTTTGTTTCATTTAACAAAGGATTTTGAAGTTGGAAGTGCGTTTTAAATAGTAACTAGAAGCCTCATGGCTGGAACGATTTCTGCTTCAACCGTAGAAGAAACCGCACCACGCTAATTTTCAGGATATTTTAATGAATTTATACATTCTTTTCTTGTTTGAAATGCTTATATCAGAATAGGTCCAACATTTTGCAAAATATAATTGTAGTTCATGTAAAGAAGAAAAGCATAGCAATGAACCAGAATCACTTGAAAATAAATCACTTGCTATATGGATTGACGACTTTCGCAATTGCATTAGCCTCGACAATATTACAAGTCTATTACAATTAAATGATTTTAACTAGGTCAAACTTGTATAAAAATTGAAGACATTTGCCTATTATGGCTAAATTAGAAAAAGTGACTTAATAATCTTTTAAAAATTGGCGCGAATTTGGAGCAAATTGCGAATTTGGTAGCAAGCATACATTACATATATAAATCTATTAGAATCAGCAAACTTGCATTTCATCACTAATCAATAATACAAATATGAACAAAAAGACAAAACTTTTAATTGACTTTATCACAACAAGTTTTCAATATATGTGGATATTTTGTAGCCAAAAACTATGCATTGCATTAAACAAACTCGTTCATCAATATATACGATGCACATGATGGTTATACTTTCAAAATCTAGACCACAGTCTAATCAATTCATTCCCAAATTTTAGAAACTTGTCCTTCCTATGGCAGTTCCAGTTGTCTACCCTTATTCGATTTCTTCAAATGTCAGTGCTCTTTTGATGATGGTTGATATAAAAACCAAACATCATACATTAAGTTCATACTCTTAATTAGTATAGCGCTTTCAATATGTGCAAAGAAACTTCAAAACATTCTCTTAATTAAGTTTTGCGTCAGTTCTTTCATAAGCCCATAAAACTTTCTTTCAATTGAGATGAGCACGTTTCATTTTCATAGACTTATTTGAAAATTTGTGCATGTATTGATTAGATATTTCTCCTGTAATTTTGATATTACAAGAATTACTTCATGGATGGATACTGAACGTTTTTTCATAGCATAATTTTGTTTATTATGAAACCTTTATTTTCTTCTTCATAAAACACAAATATTTCCTCTCTAAGAAATGTTTTAACGATTAACATTAGGTTTAAGCAGGATAATATTCTCAAAGACTAAATTTTTTTCAAAGAATTTTATGTTTTATACACACATAGAAATTTCAAACTTATATCTCGATACAAAAAACATTCTATTAACCCAATAGGCATTTATAAATAATTATAGATTAAGATGTTCAGCATTAAAAGTAGATTCTGTGGAACAGTCAATTCAAAAGCCATAATATTATCTTCAGAGTTTGCGTACCAAAACATTTTATCAAGACCCTTAATCCTGAACCGTTCTAACATGGCAAGAAATACATGATTTCAGTAAGGAAATAAGAATATTCCGCGTCCCAACAGGCACCCAACGTTTATTTAACGTTAATTTAATTTAATTTTTAATTTATTTCTTTATTTAAAGTTGGTAAAAAAACAGTAGTTACGTAATGTACTAATACAAACCAACATAAAATCATAAAACTATAAAATGTGAAATACACAGAGATAAAAAATAATTAAGAGAAATAAATAAAAGAAACGATCATCTCAGAGGACCTTGCAAAGTTTGCACTGGCAATAAATTGGTGCACGGCGGACCTCAGTCTTGAATTCATTCAAGCCTGTTGCCTTTTTCGTTTCAGCCGACAAATGGTTCCAGGCTAATGTGGCTCGGAAAAGAAACGAATTTACACCAGCAATTCCTTTAGAAGAGGGAATTTCTAGTACACTACCAGAGCGCAGATAAAACATTGTTGCTTTTCGGCAGAAAGTATCCCACATAAATTCAGGATTAATTTTATGCAAGGATTTAAATACTTCAATCACTAGAAGTTCAAGGTTTCTAGCATGAATCGACTTTTGCCCTGTTTTAGTAAGAATATCAGTATAGCTGTGTCGGAACAAGCCACTTTTTGCACATAATGCTCTTTTATGAGTGATGCCGATCAGGTTATGTGCTTGCTTGCTACAAAACATCCATACTAATGGGCAATAGTTGAAACATGGAATGACGAAAGTATTAAATAACGTATCTACAATATCCTGGCTTATAAAAGGCCGTATTCGTAACAGAGCTTTTGTCTTCAAGGAAGCCTGATGACACATTCCCTTAATATGGGAATACAAAAAAAGCTTTTCATCTAGTGTTATACCAAGGAGTTTGACTTCCTTTGAGGGGTTAATGGTTGTAGTACCAATTTTGAAAACAATGTCTTTACTATCAACACCTAGGAATAGCATCTGAAACTTCTCCGGGTTTGTGACAAGACCATTGTTTTTAAACCAGTTTAAAGCATATGTCATGTCAGAATGCAAGCTTTCCAACACTTCATCTAAAGTGGCTTTACAACTGACAAGAGTACGTCGGCAAAGTTGCAGATGTCACACTCCAGTACCGAAAACAGCAAATCATTAATGCAAAATCATTGTGCAGCGATGGTGTAGTGGTTTGTACCTTTGAGTGCGACCGCTGCGACCCGTGTTCGAGTCCAGTCATGTCGTATCTCAATACACCACTCCGATGCGCTTTAAAAGCAGCGTGTCAGCCCATTAGGAGCCATCGACTGACTGCACACTGGCCTTCGGGCAAGTTAGAGCAATGCTATACGTATCTCTGGCGGTAAGTCAACTAACAGTTGCAAGTCGGCGGGCGGAAGAACCAACCATTACGGATGGAAGCCCAAGGACTAAAAACTCCCGTTACTTACTTACTTACTAAAAACATTGAATAAAATTGGCCCTAGAACCGATCCCTGAGGAACACCCAAAAGAATGTCCAGCCATTCGCTGAAGGATGAACCTATACGAACACGCTGCTTCCTATCAGACAAGTAACTGTACAGCAATTTTAATGTATATCATATCCAACACCATATGCTGCCAACTTGGCTATCGATAGATCATGACGTAGACAATCAAAGGCTTTGAACAGATCCATCAAAATTGCACCCACTTTGTCGGAGTTTGAAAGGGACTTTTGCCACTGTATAAGCATATTTAACAATGCATACTGACAGCTATATCCCCGACGAAATCCACAAAGGTATTTTGACAAAATAGAGTTCAAAAAAGGCTGCAGTTGCTTGGCCATCAACCTTTCAAAAATCTTAGATACAACAGGCAGCAAACTAATAGGGCGGTAATTTCCCTTATCAAGAGTATTTCCCTTCTTGTGTTGTGGAATGACATCGGCGAGAGATAACTGGTCAGGAAACACAGAAGAACCAACGATAGAGCTATTAAAGCACTTCGTGAGCACTGGTGCGCATTCCTGAGCAGCAAGTTTCAAAATGTTCGTAGGAATTTGACCGCTAACCTTCTTACTTTCATCCAAGGCTAGAATTTCCTTTAGCATATCTTCCTGAGAAACTTCAGCCAAATCAAAAGAAATATGCGATTTAAATCTAGATCGAATAGATACAATACTTGGATGAGACGTGTATTTCTCAATGGATGAGAGTACCGGGTCCTGGTGATGAATTGGAGAACCACACGGTATAGGAAGTATATCTAGGTTAGCAGTGATTCTGTTGAAGTGTTGATTAAATACACTTGCAACTTCCTATTCCCTTTTGAACATTTTGCCTTCGTCAACCAAAACAATGCTTTCTTTTCCGACCACAGCTTTTTCACTGAAAAACGGTTTCACGGTTTTCCAGAAATCTTTCTTCAATGTTCTTTTGCTGAAGTTGGTAAAGAAAGCTTTTTTATCTCGCCTGTTTATGTTGACAACCAAGTTTTTCTGTCTCTTATAAGCTTTTAAATCATCAGGATCACTAGAACTGTTTGCAACTTTCTTAAGACGTGAGCGTCTCATAATGGCTTTCCTGAGAGCCTTAGAGACATGGGGCTGGTTATTGGCCCAGACAAACTTGGTTTTCATTGGAGCATGCTTGCTTGTACAGTAATAAATTTTTGTTGAAATTTCATAATTTACTATATCATCAGAGTATCCAGAATATCCAGCATTCATGCAGCTACCTAGTTCTGCTAAAAAAACATCCCTATCAAAGTCTTTGTATTTACGACAGAATACCTTTTTAGCAGAACCTTTTTCAAATGTAGTTTTCAGCATAGGGTAGATCAGAGAATGATGGTCACTTAACCCAGTTTCGATAGTTCCTGTATTCATGAGAGAGTGTTTTCTGTTGGAAAGGATCAAGTCCATGCAAGATCCAGATGAAGCTTTCCAACAGGTTTTTTCTCTCATATGATTGTGAAGAGAGTGATTCAGAAGAAATTCACCCAAATCAGGGTTTGTCGGATCTAGGTTAAAATCACCATGTATTATAATATTGTCATATTCGGCATAAAAATCAAGTGCATCAGAAAGCTGCCCTAGAAAAAACTGGATATTCTGTTTAGGTGGTTTATTCTGTGAGTTGGCCGTTTCTTCTTTCAATACTTGTTCATATAATTTGCAAAATTCTTTGTCATTAACTTTGATCCATTTTTATTAAGATGTAATTTGCTCCGGTTTAGATGAGACTTATTGATATTTTCATGCGAAAAGAAGCAGATATTCCTCACAGCATATTTTTTCGCAAGCAATTTATTGACAGATTTTGCTTTATTGCAAAAACTGTCATCTCTGAAAACTAGTCCCGAAACAATAACAGATGTCTTTTCACTGCTCGAGTTAATCGCCAACTGTACAATAGAGTCTGCTATATCATCTGGGCTTTTGTCAGAGTTTAAGTCATTTGTGCCGGTGTGAATGATGACAACATCTGGGTTTTGTTTCAATGTAGGTTTAAGGTATTCGTTCATACATTTTGTTTTCGCGCCGGAAAAAGATCGTATCGTGATTCGATGGCTATTTGTCAACTTATCCATTATGTTCATACCTTTTACATCCTTTATCATGCTATCACCGAGGATAAAAGTAGCACGAGGAGTTTGGTGTTGAATGGTTTCATCTCTATCATTTTCTGGGTCTGCATCGGATTTCACATTGGATTCAACCACTGATTCAACAACGGAATCGGAAACGAAATTTATATCAGTATGAACATCATAGCCAAAGCTTTGTTCCTCATCGATGTTATAATTTGCAAGGTTTTCTAATCGTTTCTTTAACGTCGCTCTCTCTTTAGACTTTGCCAATAAATACTTTTGTTTGTGAATTTCTCTTACCACCGATAACTGATCCTTCACAACAGTTTCTTCATCGTTTGATGTTTCTATTGACGTATTAATAGTTTTTATGGCGTTCAACGATGGACTTATTGTGTTGTTAATTACTTCTAACGTTTGTGTTGCTATGTTGGTTTTAACTGTTAATTTTTGATTCTGTGAAGAGAAATTATGCTCGGCACGGTTTATGATTTCATCGTGTTTATTTAGCAACAAGAATAAGTTTTTGATAATTTCTTGCTTTTGTTCCCGTTCATTCTTGTAGAATTCAATTTCTTCCAACAAAAATTGTTCATTTGTTTTGATGCAATTTTGAGGTTGCAAGCACACGTCATTTTCGTCGTTTACTGACTTCTCAAACGCTTCATCCAAAAACTTTTCTATACTTTCAATGCTTTCAGTAACTGTCCCCCTTATCCATTTATCACTTTCTTCATAGTTTACTATACTATTCTTCTCATCCGCAGTCACTGTACCTGATGTGTTTGACAGTTCATTGTGTGCACACGTAATGAATTACGAACTTTCTCTTCCAGATCCTTTCCTGTATATAGTACCGTCCTTCTCCATATCATTTAACATATTTCGCAGTTGTGAACTGTCAATTTTCATTGGACTCTTGTTTAGTTCCACAAAAATCCGTTGTTTTGTTACCTTTTTTTTCTGAATAACTCTTATCTTTCTTATACATCGGATGATTTTGTTTTTGACAACGCCCGTATCTAATATCGCGTCTGTACGTGCCGCCATCTTAGTCTGACGTTGATTCTAGGTTTAACGTTACCAATCTAAAATCAACGTTATTCCAACGTTAACTTTTAACTTTAAATAAATAACGTTATATTAACGAAAGTACAACATTAGAAAAAATCTGGTTTTAACGTTGAATTGTTAATGTTAGAATGACGTCATTTAACGTAAAATTTCCTTAATTTCTTTTTCTTTTTGAAATTTTCTTGTAACATACGATTCCAAGCAAATTTCATTCGCACTCCCAGCAGGCGCCAAACGTTATACTAACGTTAGTGTTACGTTATTTTTTACGTTGTGGTAACGTTAGTGGTTGGTTAGAATGGAAGTCTTTTTTTAACATTAAATACTTACGTTAGTATAACGTTAGAAAGTTACATCAGGACAACGTTAAATTTCGTTAATTTACGTTATTTTTACGTTGTGGTAACGCTAGTGGTTGGTTAGAATGGAAGTCTTTTTTTAACGTTAAATACTTACGTTAGTAAAGGCTATCATAGGTAAGTCCTTGAGGATGATATGAATTTTGATTTGCACTTGATACACATTTTCGCCTTTTCAATTAAGAAGTTTCCTCTCTATTTTACGCATGGTAATATGTCTATTATATATCTATTACATACTTCACGCTAGTCTAGCCGTAAAACGAGAAATCGATGACAACTTTTTTCTCGGTAATTCCCGACAAAATTAACAGACTTTTCTGCTACAGAACGAAGTGGTGAAATCGAGGCAAGTACAACGGCGTGTGTGCCATCCGCTCTCTTGTTGTTCTTTGTTCTAAGTTGGCGCCAAAATCCATCTACGAAGAGTGTCAAATTTGTTGTGGTTTTTTCTTGGTTCTGGTTGCTTTTGTGGTTTCTGTTCACGTCTATAACAGCATTTGGTATTTGATTCTTCAAATACCAAGTATTCATAGTAATGTAGTTTAGAGATCTTAGGGAGCTTTGCTTAAAAGCCACTAACTTTTCAGTTGGATTATTTAATTTTAGTTTTGCTGGCAAGATCTGTAATACATGACTTATAGATGATGGCTAGAGTATTAGGGCCTGCTACTTGATTATTTTGAATAGAAATCTTTTACTCAAAGTTTCTGATTAAATTTGTTGTATCACCAGAGTGTTTTGCTTTGTTAACATATAAAAGCACAAAATGTCTGTTCTTTGGACATATCTCAGCTGGAAAAAAAAAATATCTGTTCTAGCATGAATTTCCATTGATTTTCATTTATTGCAATTTGCCGTAACCACAAGCATTCGTTTAACACCTTCACTTATATTTGTTTCTTTTTCTTCTGTAAGGTATGCGTAAATATTGACATAAAAATATACTTTTCTTGTCAATTAAAGGTAAATATCAACCTCTATGACTATTCGCTGTTTTCATTTTTCTTACTTTGTGGGGATGGACACCAGGATTTGTAAACTTGAACAGAATGTTGTCAAAATCAAATAAGCTGAAAACAAGACACTAAAATTAAAAATTGACAACAAAGCTATGCCTGCTATGAGAAAGTCAATCTCAAAGTCAACTTTCAGCAAAAAGAATTAGACAGTTTTTCATAACACATACTTTTTTGTTTTTATTATGTATGCCAGTTTGCAAATATCTATATATTAATAGCCGATTCTCTTTCTGTCAGTTTGTTTGTTTGTTTGAATGTCACGCTAAATGGTAGATTTAGTTGTGAGAGAATTATTTCTTTTTTTTGTGGGCGAAGTCAGTGCGAAACAAATACATTGCAACGTTTTGTTTTATTATTATTGTCAATTTCATAATCCACGGATCACCATTGACTTGGCTCTGAAAACAATACATCAACTAAATACAAAGAAACTAACTGATTAAACATTTGGGACAAAAAGCAGCAGTGGCATAACATGGCAGCATGTTCGGTTTGCCAGTGTTGTATCCTAACGCTTGCCCGACTGTCTGAGACGGGTGAACTTTTTTTTCGAGCAATCAAAATGTTTAAAAACCGAAGCTTTCCTTGCCCGAGAGGTGAGTCATGAAACAAAATGTTTTTTGCTTTTCTTTTAATAATCTAATTTCTTTTAATTGTTATGCGCTTCTGATCGAAAATTTTTTTATTATTTTTTTATTATTTTTATATTATTTTTTTTATTATAATAATAATTTTGCTTTTCTTTTAATAATTTAATTTCTTTTAATTTTTATGCGCTTCTGATCGAAAATTTTTTTATTCACTTTATTCATTTAGCACGTGCCTTTTTTCTCTCTTCCCGTGTGAATATTTTAAGAAAAGAAACCATTCCCCCCCCCCCCCCCCCCCCCCCCCCCCCTACGTTTGATAGCACCCATGTTAGAGCTCGTAACTTTTTTAAACAAAAGCTAATAAAAAGTTGAAGTTTTTTCTCTCTAGGTTTTGAGTGTATTGTTATACTGATAAACGATTGGTTTTAAAAAATAAATAAGTAGCACATCATGAAAAACCTGAAAAATAGTTGATAAAACACTGATGTAACACTGACTGCACACCAGAGGTTGTGACTTCGAATCTGCTTCTGGCTGAACACAAGTTGTACGAGCCGTTTATAAGGAAAATTGACGTTTATTGATACAGTGATACAGAGCAGGTAGACATAGGCTGCGAGCGACGCCGCCTTGGCAGCTAGTATATAATAACAAAACAGGACGACAAATCTTTAAGATTAATTTAACATTTTACTTTAAAGGGGAACTACACTCAAAAAATCAAAATTGAATTTTTTTGTACCATTTGGTAGAATTTTCAAAATGATGAAAGTCAGTTTTTAAATTTTCAAAAAATCATTTTTCGATCCCAAGATGTTGCCATTTAAAATTTTTGCTCAAAATTTGATCCTCATGGCAACGTGACATCACAATGTTCAAAAAGAAATTGCTGACATACAAATATGTAAATAACTCAAGAAATATTGGTGATGCACTGCTAGAATTTTTTGTATGTGTAGTGGACAACACCTATAGGTATCGAATTACTAAAAATAATTGTTGCCATGGTTACCCTTGGTTTGTTTCCAAGTTTATTCTGCTTTTTTGCTGACAAACCTGTAATTGGAGATCTGCTCAGGTAAGGAAAAAGAAATTTCAGAAAATGGAACAGTTTTCACTGGGCGTTTTCACTGAGACCTGGAACCGAGCCGGAGTAGCTATGGCAATAAATTTCTTTGCCATTTTCACAACTGATTTTTTAGTCTAGTGCCCCTTTAAGCACTGAAGATGATATCGAAAGGTTTTTGCTTAATTTTAAAGATTTGTCGTCTTGCTTTATTATACTTATTTTCCTTATGACTAATTTTGATTGTGTTGTTATTTACACAAAACTTTGGGCTTAAATAGTTATTATCAAAACAAGGCAGAAATATTTAATAAAGATCTAAATTATTCTAAAGTTTTTTAAAATATTTTACTTTGCTATTTTTTCTTTTTTTTAACAATTATTTTGGATGTAGAGCTGATTTTATGAAAATATGACCTAAAGTACTTTTCAAAAGAACTTGCACAGTTTTTATAAATGCTTGGCAAATTTGAAGGTTATGAGATATTTAAAAAATTCTTTTTGCGCTTTGTCAAGCTTAAAAAGCACTTTTTCATGATATAAAAAGTTGGAAGAATAATGAAAATGGAAGAAGAAAAAAGAAGACGAAAAAAACGAGCTTTTTATAGAAAATCGCAAAACAGCTCAATTTTTTGTGAGACAAACTTCATTCTTTGATCGTTCAAAAGACGAAATAATTTTTCACAAAAGTAAAATAGATCGCAAGATATAATCCTTTGATACATATTTAAGGTCTCAATAGCTATAAATGAAATACGTATACTCTGCATAACTATATATATACAATCAAAAAAAAAATCGTTAAAAAAACCATTATATTACAAAATTATTAAAAAAAACCCTAAAAGAATTAAATTATATATACATATGTATATTAAAGTTATAAATTATGAAATTTAAAATTCATTTCAAAATCTAACATTCCCACAGCTTAGCCTCATCACCTCATAACCTGCATTGTACGACTGTTCCTAAGGCAGAGCAAAGCAGATCGCATAATGACGAAGGACAGTTTGCACCTGATCTGTGTCATTATACTATCATAACTTTGATCTGTCCTAGCAGCAATCTTTTGAGCAAGGTGTTTATGAAATACGGTTGTTTCTGAACTCATTCCTCCATTAATTGTGTAGATAAGTGGGGTCAGAGTGTCGTGTTCGTTGTTGATCACCCTGTCATTGTATTTTCGCTTTTTCTCATTCTCGTGTTTCTTGTAGATCGTTTCAACGGGAGTTGTCACTTGAGAAGCAGTGTTTGTATTTGTCAGGCGAACATCGAAAAAAGCTGACTGACCAGGACGCCAAAAACCCCGTGCTCTAATATCAAGTCGGGCTTCATCGCCATCTACCGGTTGGAGTTTTGGTTCTATCTCAACATCGTTGCAAACAAGTTTTAATAAGTTGGCTTCGAAGTCGCGCACGTTGTTGTGTCTGATGGTAACAAAACCACCTTTTTTACAATTCATGGCGTGGTTGGTGTCACAGACTTCGCCACAAGCACATTTAGAAGGCCAATTCCTGATTTTGTTGTTGTAGCGGAGTGCAACTGCATCTCGAAATTCGTCCTTGTTAAGATTAAATCCCTGATCTTTTAAGGGAAGCACAGTTAACCAACTAGAAGCGCCTTTTTCACGGGTTTGATCTAATGCCCATTTTTTTGTCTGCCGATAGATTATTGTCGACTATCTCACGTTCTCTAGCTTTAGATTCATTTACTTCCTGTTGTCGCACACTTTTTACCTCCTTTATTGTCTCCTTTGACGGCAGTGTGCTACCTTCACTGGGGGAAAAATTGTGTTTTCTGCAGCAGAAAATTTAAGATTTCGTCAGGCAAACTTCAAGTTTTCTTTTGTTTCTGGAAAAATCTGTCGCAGATAACGATCACATTTTCATCAAGTTTTCCTTTCAGGAATGTTGCTGTTTTCTGAATCGGAACTTCAAAATAACACCAAGTTTTCCTAGATGTTAACATAAAAAAAAATCAGGTGTTTTCAATGAGAACGTCAAAGAAACACCATGCTGTTAACGAAAACTTCTCAAACATCTCGTTTTTCCTCAGATTTTTCAAGATCTTCTAAGCCGAAAATATTTCATCAAACATGACATTTTCCTGTTTTGCTTTTTCGGAAATCTCCAGGCTTTTACAGGATAAATTTTGGTAACGGTTCGCTAGTTGTCGAATTTTGGCTAGGCTTAAACACGCGGAAATTTGGTAATAAAGAACATAATCATTATTAAAATGCTTTATTCAAAAAAACCTTATATACAGCAGGAATCTAGAATATACTATTGAAAACTGTACAATGGAAATATGACATTGCCTTCAACAGTTCCAACAACTAGAAAATAGTCATTTTACTGGAGGGCTAATCAATGCTGGATATTTTTCTGAAAGGTTTTTCAGTTTTGGGCTGAATGCCCTTTTCGATGGTGACCCAGGCTTTCTCGGCACAAGTTGGTTCTTTGCCCATTTTGATGCCCCTTGTTCGTATTGGGCATCAATCTCGTCTATTATCTTCTGAAACCTTTTGGTTCGCCAAGTTGGCTTCTTAACTTTGTAAACATTAATTTCCTCGTCTTCAACTTCTTCCTCCGAAGACATCATATCTGGTACAAGTACGTCTAATATTTTGGTCTTCTCAGCATCTGTTCCCTGCATCACACTTAACGCTTTCTTCCTTCTGTTGCATTTCTTAAATAAAATAGAAATATCCCTTAATTAAAGGTATAGTTCATTTCTATGATTATATTATTAGATCACTATCAATTTTTCCCTCTATTTAGCCTGAATAGTAGAGTATTCTCCCACTACATTGACATAATTTATACAGATTTATCTTATGCATCTCATTATTTTTTCAAACTGGATTCCGCAGTTTTAAGATTGATAAATTCTTACATGAATACGATGTTGAAGTCTTGCAACATCCTTTGTACTTTCAACACCGTTTCTCGTCTTCCTCAAGTGTGTTCGTTTGCTCTCGAAGTAGGTTTTAATTCCAGCTAGAAAAGAAACAGTTGACTTACCAAAACCTTAAGTAAAGCCTAGTATGTTACAGGGAGCTACCAGCTACTTTCAATTCATTTATGGAGAATATCGATGTACACAGATGGGATATCTTAGCCCATTGATTTGCAGTTTAAAGCAGTTATGAAGTTTAAAATGAGGGAAGGAATGATATTCTTAACCAGATTCTTTTCAATTATAGTTAATTTTCAACTTCCAATACAGGAAAAATCAAGACGCTTTATTATACCTTTCACAACATTATCCACATTTGGAAGATCCACATTAATAGAACGCACAAAATTCTTTAGGAAGTTGGTTGTTTTTTCATTAGTTACATCAAATGGGCTAAACAAAAGAAAGAATGCATTTGATCCAAATTATTCTTATTGCTAAATAGGACATAAAATAATCAGTAATATAATTAACTGAATTCATTTCTCAAAAGTAAACAAATCATACAATTATATTTGTTAGTTAAAGTTTTAAAACATCATACAACAAAGAAGCTTATTAAATGAAACATTAACAGAAAATATTTTATACCTCTTTCCATTTTCTACATTCCACTCATTTAAGTTGTGAATTGAAAGTTGCTTTAAGGCATACTTGATATCACTCTAAAGAGATGAGAAATAATTCAAGCTTGCAATCCACAGTTGGCTACATGTATTAACCCCTGCCTTTGTGTTAACCCCCCTTTTTCTGTGGGTGATTTTATTTCAAAAACTTCTAAGCTTGATATAAATCTGATTTTAATGTATGAAAAAAGAAAAGCGCAACCCTGCTTTCTAACAAAAAATTCACACACCCCTTGATTGTCAATTTGGTAAAGTCAATCCCTAGGTGGTTCAAGCCGTAGTGCAATCTGATGAAGATCTCAAGGAAAGGTCTCAAGCCTTTTCTCCAATAGAGCATGTGTTGTATGCTGGATACGATCAAAATGATCATCGGTACTTTGACTCAGGCTCTTAAAAACTGTTCGAAAACAATAGATCGAAAGATCACATCAGCATAGGATCTATTGAGGAAAGGCTTCAAAACTCATGGTAAAATACTTACTCTAACATCAATCTTTTCTTTCTGCTTAGGTTGCTGCTGGTTAGCTTCCAACGAGTCCAAGCGTCTTAAAATTTCTTTATTTTGGTTTTCCAAGTTTTGAGATACGCGCATAATGAATGAACGTAAATCCTCATCCATTCTATCTACAAAATCAGAGCTAAAATTTCTACATCCTTCCTCTGACATCAAATATCCTTTATAAATTGTACAGCAAAGACAACGAAAATGGGTGCTATTTCCTTTTCACACCCACCTCAATGTATCTGCCATATTCTTTTGCTAGTTGGCCCTCATCATGGACATAAAAAAATAACCCTAATCGTAGGACCTAGCTCTAACCCTGACCTTAGGGCATCCTGGACGGGAAGTAAGGGGTGCGAAAAGGACCTGAAAATGATTTTTCTTTCCCTAGTATCAGTATATCATGTATTTGTGTGGTGTACAAAACAACAAAATGTTTCAGTAAGGAAAATGAGACATTACATACTGTCATCATTGCTTTGTGTATTACGTGAGTCGTCCAATAATGATAAGGGCAATGATGTAGTAGAGATATTTGATGAAGCACCTTGAGTTGATGTAGACGAGCTTGCCAAAGTGCTTTGGTCGTATGCCAGATTTTTCTTGGTGCTGCTCCTTTCTGTGACTTCCTTTTCCTTGTTTTTAGCCAGTTTCTTCTTCGTACTTTTTTGTGCTAATTCCTTTTTGTCAGAACTCATGCCGTCTGACTCATCTAATTCACTGTCATAAAAGTCAGACGATCCATCGATTAAATTACTCAAATTACTAATTCGTGACATTTTTTGTGGTTTTGAATAAAAAGATGCTATACTCCTTATTATAAATTATTGCGTAATATTTTGACGATTCATGAAAACGAGGCAGTCGTTGTTCATTTTCTTCATAAAAAATGGCTATGGCTGATAACGTAACGAAAAAAGTAAAAAACTATACACCATCTCTTGGGAAGCAATGCGCAGTCTGGGGATGTGACAGCAGAGGTTTGGTAGAGTTCGAAGGTCAACTAATTTCTAGTAATATAAGTTTTTTTATTCCCAAGAGATTCTGGTGCTAGAAAGGTGTGGTGCAGTCGAATAAATAAAACGAATTGATGGAAAGGACAACTTTCGTGTGACTAACCATACAGTTTTATGTGAAAAACACTTTGGAAAAACAGATATAATTAAGCCTGCTGGTGGGACTTTGAAACGTCTTAGAGAGAGTGCAAAACCTGCATCATTTGAAAGTATGTCAACAGATAAATCAACCAGAAAACCACCAGATGAATAGCAGTCATCTCCAAAAATTTCGAAATACCGTTTCATTAGCAGATCCTGAGATGGAATTTGAACAACCTGTTTCAGAAGTGGTTGCAGAATTTTGTGCTAATTCTAGCACACAAACTGAAGAAAATTTTACGTCGTTGCAGGAGAGAATAAATTTATTACGAGGAAAATAGAAAACTGAAAAAAGTGTCTTGGAAAATAACGTCTCCACAAAGTGTAATTTCGTAGAGCACATACTATCATCTGATGATGTATGCAACCATTATACTGGTTTTTCAACTATTGACATTTTCAAAGGAATATATCTATTTTTAAACCCTGGTGACACTGGCGAAAATGTTATTACGGTAGCAGCGTAAGCGAATACCGTATTAAAACACCCTTGGACTCCTACTACTCCTACTACTACTACTACTACTCCGGCCGAAACGGCAGTTTTTAGCCTACGATTTAGAGTATGCGAGTCCCCACTAAAAACTCAATATACATTCTAATGAACGAACGCAGCCTTTTGAATTTTCGAAGGTTTTCAATCACATACATTTAAAATACGTTTTCTTTGATATTTTATCACTTAATTGATGAAGGAATGGATATTAATCAAATAGGTCTACATAAAACTGGGACTTTTAGTTACTTTTATGGTACTGAATCAATGAACTTTGGCACTTGAAAATAGATATGTTTTTCGTGTCAGTAAAGCACAGATCAGATCTTATTACTTTCTACGTTTGTTAGCTATCTGTTCTGTCTTTGAACATCAAGGTTTTCAAAAATCGAGTTAAAAAAAGGCAGTTATCTGTTTGAATTCATTTTCGGTTTCAAAAAATTATAATTCAAAACATACATTTTTGTTTTTCGAAGAAACGCGTTTTTTTTTTCTACATAAGCTCTTATAAAAAAACGTACGTTATAAACAGCTCATGCATGTATAATTCTTTTGTCTTCTAATAAATTAAATTGCTGGTGTGTTGCGATTAGACCCTATTTACACGAGTTAGTAATTTTAAACATTATAATATCGTTTATGCCTGTTTTCCACCAGTAAGATATCTCAAGAAAAACCGTTTACAGAACGTTTAAGAACTTTAAGTAAAATTTCAAATTTAAAAGTATTCTTGTGGCAAGTACTTTTGCTGCTACCGTTTTGCGCCATCTGGCTCTTGTTTTGTATAATAACCAACGCATTAAAGTAGACACTTCAAGAGGCAGACCTCGTACATTATCACCCTTGGAAAGCTATTACAATAATTAATAACTAATAATACAATAACTAATACAATAATTATATACATGGATAAATTTCATACATAAAATTGGAGTTATCTGTATATGGCCTACTCGAGAACAAGTGAGATCAATTATGCCTAAATCAATGAAGGAAAAGTTCCCAAATGTACGATGCATAATTGGTTGTGTGGAGTTCAAAATTGCTGTACCAACCTCACTTGTGATGCATAAGCTTATGTATTCAGATTACAAAAATCATACAACTGTTGAAGTGCTAGTGGGAATTGCACGTGATGGAGGTTTTACGTTCATTTCATCAGCTTATCCTGGAAGCATATCAGATAAGGATATTGTGATTAAAAGTGGACAGTTATATCCAGAACTGTGGGAGCATGGAGATGCAATTATGGCTGATCGTGGTTTCTTAATAGCTGATTATGTTCAGCCATTAGTGTAGAACTCATTATGCCATCAATTCTGAAAGGTTGTGAACAATTCACTGAAAGGGAAGTTGTTCTCAGTCAACAAATTGTTGCAGAAAGAATACATGTTGAGCGTATGATACAACGTCTTAAATGTTTTCATATTTTTGACAGAGTAATACCTGTAAATATGCAAGGTTCACTCAATCAAATAATTTCTGTGAGCGCAATGTTAGCTAATTTTCAAGAACCAATTTTAAAATGAACTTACCTTAAAGAAGTACTTTTCACAAGCTAATTTTCAGGAAATCATCTGAAAGTCACGAAAACTACTTTCCGAGAAAATTACTTCTTTTAAGGTAGAAGGTTATACAAACATATACATGATTTTTTATAAAGGAAGCTCAAATTTGGTTTGACCTTGTAATGTGTTCTTATCAGAAAAATCCTTTATGAGGTCTTCCTACATAAAAAGCTATATATAATTATCTTATTATAATAATCCGCGCTGTGCATCCCACTTTTATTTTAGAGAGTGATATATTTAGTTTTAATTTACGGTCATCGTCCTCTTATGTGCGCGTAAAACCACGCAGAAGCGAGAGACACTTTTTTCACGATCATTCCAAAAGCACGTGGCATCATTTGACGTCAGTTCTTTTATGATCACGGGGGATCATTGCATTGCATCCCCAATCGAACGCGACGTTTTTGGGGAAATATCTCGAGAACCAATGGGGATAACTGACGTTTTTTAGGGTCGGCGATACGGGTGACCGGGTGACGCAACATTTGGGCCCAAATTTTATTTGGTACTGCGGCTATGACGTCATCAAAATCTTTGGGCGACGATATCTCTCTAACGGTTGGTCGTAGCGAAACGATCCCATACATTTTTTTGATCAGTTTTTCAAGCTCTACAACATAGTTACATTTTCGGTTTCCAATTCCTAAATTGAAATTTTCATCACAGGGATTGTTCACGAGAAAGGCGATTTTGACCCATCCTTTTCGAAGTTAAGTTCGGTAAAAAGTTTTTACCCGGGATACTAGTATATATATAAAAGACGAAATATAAGCCATTTTTCAAATGTTCAAGTTTGTACTTTGAAAGGTTTTCTATGTCAATGTGTACATGAGGATCAGATATGTCATCCTCAGTCAGAGTTATAGTAGCTGGATCTAAAAAGATTATTAAAGTATTTTTATTTTTTACATATATTATAATAGCTATATATAAAAGATCAGGGAATGACACTGGTTCCTGTGTGTGACTTTTTTGAGTAATCGGATAAAAACATGTGCATTTCATTTCAAAGATCATTGATAATTGATAAATCATTGATTATTGATGATAAGAAAAGTCAAAAGTATAATTTACAATAGTATGTCAAAAGTATGTAAATATTTAGGTAAATCTACTTTTGACTTTTCTTATAAATGTTCGTCTCCTTATCACTGTTCCTAGATTGTATTTGTGTACCCACTTACCTACAGATACATCATCGAAGAGTTCCTTGAAATCTTCCACCTTCACTTCATGCTCTTTTTTGCTGGTCATGTTTATCGTAAATATCACAGTTCTTCTTAACCATAAAACGTTAATTTTATGGAAAATGGTATGTAGCTATGAAATAGCTTTTTTATTGCTGTTGTTTCTATTAAAATAGCAGTTTTTTTAAAATTATATACTTGATACTTCAGAAAGTTTCAGATACTTTTCCCTCTCGTAAATTGTTTTTCTGTTACCTCGAACAAAAAACTATAGAGAAATATGTTTAATCTGGAGATTTCCGGTTTGAAAGTTTAAAATATTATGGAGAATTTCGTTATCTCCCCAATTGTTTGCCGCATTTTTAAACGTAATTCCGATAGATATCACTTGAAGGCATTGCAAAGAAATTCAACAACGACTGTCTCGTTTTCACAAATCATTAAACTATTACGCAATAATTTATAAAAAGGAGTATCGCGTGGCCCACAGTTTACAAAAAGATCGAAGCACGCGCAGCTCGAGAATTTGAGGATCATTTTCTATTTTGCGCGTGCGCAATTGTTCTCTAAATGCGAGGCTTTTCAGAAATGAAGTATTGCAAGAATTTAACATTTCAACAACGGAGAAGAGCTGACATGCTATACTTATCGAGATAAACTTATCGAGTTCATCTCGTTCATGTAAAAAGTTATATGTAAGACATGTGAATTATGGCCAAATATTAAAAACTAGCCGCCAAGGCGGCGTCGCTCGCCGCCCATGTCCACCTTCAGCCTGCGTTGGGTTCACAAAAAATAAAATTAAGGATTTGGCAATAATAAGTGTGCCCATGTTGTAGAGCTCGAAAAACTGATCAAAAAAATGTATGGGATCGTTTTGCTACGACCAACCGTTACGGAGATATTTTTGATCAAAATTTTGATGACGTCATAGAGCCGTCCCCAAAAAAAATTAGATCCAAATTTTTCGTCACTCTATGGCCTGCATCGCGGACCCCAAAAAACGTCAGTTATCCCTATTGGTTACTGAGATAATTTTCCCTAAACGTCGCATTCGATTAGGGTCTCAATACAATGGTTTCACACTGACGTCGCACAAAATAAAATAAAATAATCACTCTCACAACTCAATCTACCATTTTGCGTGACTTACAAACAAACAAACAAACGCACAAACAGAGAATCGGCTATTAATATATAGATGTTTCACTTGTATGCAGAGTTTCAGCAAGAGTTATTTCAGCAGACATAAATGCAGTAATAAAATTGTAACACCTTATAAGAGGGCAGTGAGTAATGTACCTACTGATAATTCTTACAAGAATGATGAAAATCTTATTGAAACCAAAATTGATGAGAACATTCCAGATCTTTCACAACTTCAAAATCACCATCAGAATCAAGTCATTGAAGAAATTATCAGTAATGAAGAGTCTGAGTCCATTTTTGATGAAATTTATGCTCAAGATGAGTTGAGTATTAGTAAAGAAAAGGAAAATGATGATTGTAGCATTCTTTTAAGATGGACTTGTCTAATATTATCGTATTGGCAAATGCACTTTAAATCAATTAAATCTTCTCTGCAGTTACTTGTACAAAACCCAGACTTTGAAACGAAATGTAACTTGTGGAGGAATAGGCAAACTGATGAAGGTATTTATAGTGATGTGTATGATGGTTTAATTTGGAAGACCTTTCAAAGAAATGGGGAATGGTATTTTTTAAACGAAAGAAATTATGCTTTAATGCTGAACGTCGATTGGTTTCAACCTTTCAAGCATTTGTCGAGCTTTTCAGTTGGAGGAATTTATCTTGTTGTTTTAAACTTACCTCGAGTAGAAAGGTTCAAGAAAGAAAATGTAATTCTTTCTGGAATACTTCCTAATATGGATAAAGAGCCCCCCACCAACACATTCATCAAGCCCCTTGTTGATGAATTGAATGAAGCTTTGCACGTTGGCTTTCAGCTTTCTGTAGTCAAAAGACCGTTGGTAAATTTTCATCTTGCACTACTTTGTGTTGGGTGCGATATCCCAGCAAGTCGCAAATTGTGTGGATTCCTATGTAAATATTTTTGTTTGTTTTATAAAAACAATAACAAAATTATGAATAAACATTTTTTTTATAAGAAAGTCTTTTGACCTGCGTCTCAATGTTCTTAACAAAATGCCTTGAATACTTAAACAGGATTAATTTTTGTGAGATTAATTTTCGCAATTTTTTGCCTTTTTCAGGAAAGTTTACATTGCGAAAACATGTGAAATCGATTAATTCATGCAAATTTTTTTGTGCACATTTGCGAAAATAAATCCAGTTAGTTTTTTTTCGTTTTTTATTTTTATTTTTATTTTTTTGTTCTTTCAGTGGATCAAGAAATGACAAGCTAAATCAACATTTTCTCTTAAAAAGTGTTACCTTAAGTAGATAAAATTATCTTCCTTCTGTAAGATAATTAAGTCAAATTTGAAGTGTGTCATTATGTAAAAATAAGGAGATTTTCACGGAGAATGAATTTAAAAAACGAAACAGTGTTTTTGAATATTCGGAAGGTAAAATGTCAGCTATAAAGATAACTTTGATGGTAAATAAAATTTATTCATAAATTAATAAAGAAGAAAAATAAAACCTGAAAATAATAATAAAAAAAATTTATATTACTCTCCATCGTTTTGATTTGAAGTTCAAATGGTTTTTGAATTAAATTAAAGACGGTTCCGTTCCATAAACTAGTCAACGCCTATTTTTCTAAATAAAAGATTTTTTTGAAACTGCAACCTTATAAATTTAAATGAACGTTTAAAAGAATAAGAAAACTACATACTGTATTTCCTCTAATAAACGCCGCCCTCCATTAAACGCCGCACTTATAACTGAACGCTTGTAGTAAACGCCGTCCTTTAATAAACGCCTCCCTCTATTAAACGCCACACCTTGAAAAGCGGTGTTTATTAGAAAACAGGCTAATTATAAAAATTATAAAAAAGTTTTCATCTCATACAAGACAACGGCGACAGTGATGTTGCTCTTCTTTGACATTTTCATGAACATAATCTTTTGTATAAAACATTTTTACACATTCTTTTGTTTACCTTTTAAAGATAAGGAAACATTATTGTTTAAGTTTGCTTCTGTCAAATTTTTCATTTTGTAATAAACGCCGCCCTCTATTAATCGCCGCATCTTAAATCTTGTTTTTGTAGAGGAAATACGGTAATACAATTAAATATTACATAATAAAATCACGTGCATGAAGCTCCTTCTTCATTCCTCAGCAGATTTCGCTGAGCAGACTTGTTTTCTACTAACAAATGAAGAAAATTTGTGAGCACTGATTTTTAATTCAAACCCACTGCTGTCTTCCAAAGGGATGGGAGACCTCACTACTGTAATGGTAGCAAAGTTTCGTTTGCGAAAATAAATCCAAAACATTTTGCGAGTTCCAAAAACTCGCAAAAATTAATCACGCAAAAATTAATCCGATTAAAGTATAGGCTGAGATTTTCTTAAATTTGATTCACATTTTAACTTGATGTATGTCTAAACTTTCATAAATTTACGACCCAATTGCTAATTCCAAAAATTAAAACAATACTGTGTTCTATATTTCACATATGAAGAGGATGTATATCAATAATCAAAATCATTTTCTTGCTATTTAAGGACATGCAGCAACTCATGGCTGCTCAAAATGCAACAAAATATTCCCTGGTCGTGTAGGATGCAAAGATTATGGAGGTTTTCATTGTGAAAATTGGCCGGCAAGGACAACACTTGAGCACCGCCAACAAATGACTGAAATCCTAGATGTTACCTTAGCTACCGGTCAAGAAAATTTGGAAACAAACTATGGAACACGATATTCTGTGTTAGCAGAACTCCCTTATTTTGATACTGTTCAAATGACACCGATCGACCCAATGCATAATTTGTTTATGGGCACTGCAAAGTTGATTTCTAAAATTTGGAAAGAGCTTGGTTTTATCAATCGCCATTCACAAACAACTTTGCAAGAACGGGTAGATAAATTTGTTGTTCCTTCAGATGTTGGAAAAATCCCCCGAAAGATTGTCAGCAGTTTTGATGGATTTACAGTGATGAGTACAAGAATTGGACCACTCTTTTCTCCATCTTTTGTCTAAAAGGAACGATTCCAGCAAATCATCTGTCTTGTTTTCGTAAGTTTGTCCTTGCATGCCGGTGTTTTTGTAAGCAAATAATATCAAAAGTGGATCTGGCAATAGCACATAATTTTCTTCTCGAATTTTGCAAAAGCTTTGAAATTCTGTATGGTAGAGAGAGGGTTGTTCCAAATATGCACTTGCATCTGCATATCAAAGATAGTGTTATTGACTTTGGTCCAATATATTCATTTTGGTTGTTCTCTTTTGAAAGGTAAGTAGTTTTTAATTTGCATAATTCTCACTTAGAAACAAGCCTTAAAAACTACAATTAGATTCTTCAGCATTACTTTTTAAGCATAAATAGTTTCAATTTAAAATTGTCTCTGCTAACTCCTTGTTCTATCAAGACTCCTTCCCAAAAAATGATTTTGGAAATAGAAATACTGAAAAATCATTGGTAATGATGTATGGAGATATTTTTTGATCTCTTAGGTATTTTAACAAGCCCATCCCTATTAAGATTATTCTCTTGTTACTCAAGAGAACTCTTTTTGATTTGTAGATAGGGTACCCAAATGTATATTTTATTATGCTAGATACAACGGTATTCTTGGTAAACTTCCAACTAATAATCATAACATTGAAGTTCAATTGATGAGTCGATTCACTCGTGATATCTTCGTAATGAATGTCACCAAGCCAGAAAAATTTGGTCAGGAATTCAGAGAGTTGTTATCCAAACTAACCATCTCTGAAAAAGGCACATTGAAAGATATTGGCTCGTCATCAATCCTGCAACTGGCAAAATTGTCATCAAGGTACACATTCAGTATTCAATTAAAAGTAATATGAATATACTAGTATCCCGGGTAAAAACTTTTTACCGAACTTAACTTCAAAAACATTAGGTCAAATCCACCATTCCCGTGGTACGTACGCGTCGCTCGCCACCCATGTTCAGTATGCGTTGTGTCACAGAATTTAACTCGTGTAAAAGTTTCTTTTCAGAGATTAATTTGTTATTACATTCAGAAGATTAAAAACAGAAACAAATAGCAACATGGCTCAGAATAATATATTTATACGCAGAAGAGAAGTAACTTTAATGTAAAAAAAATGGCAATATATAACACAGAACTGTTTACCCAGACATACGAAACCAAACATTACAAAATGTTAATTCAAAACAAATTGATACCTTCCAACTTTTTCTTTTGTTCCAAAGTTACTACTCGACTGCAACCATTAATGAATTTTTGAAATGATATGTAGTCTGTTCTTCCCAAAACCATCAACGTCATGATTAAAACCATGAGTTTCATTTCTTTATGCTTTTTTTATTATTACCTAAAAAATTAATACTTGAATTGTAATACCGAAAACCTAATCATGCTATAACAATATTGAAATAAAAAATAAAACAAAAAGAAAGAAAAAACAAAAAGAAAATTCAAGTACGCATTTATCCTAAAGATAACACTTAAAAACAAAATTTGGTCTATAAAGTCAACCGATACTGTGAGTCAATACGGGTTCACTCAACACTGGAGCTGAACAGAATAAAGACTTTTACCTGGCATACACAACCAAACTTCAAATTAATAAAAATAATTGAAACAACAAAATGCCCTACCTTGACCAAAACCATAATTGAATACCCAGAAGATATTAAAAGCAACAAATAAAAACATAATGCTAAACTTATATACCTAGCAAGTATGTATGTAGCAATTAACATAACACAAAATAATGAATGCCGTAAACAAATATAAACTGAAGAAAAATATACCCCAGCAATGCTTCGTTTTTGTAGTACAATCGCAATGAAATACATAATCCATTCTTCTCTTAAATAACCTTCTCAACGTACCATGTGTTTCATTTATACATTTATAAATTTCGTTTATAAATAGCTACACTTTTTCTTTTCTGACCTAAAAGAAAAAGATTTCAGTAAAGAACAGCTACAATACTTACTACTACTGCAACCATATTTAAGCAAACCAAAACAAAAGGCATAAATGGCTGGCAGAAAGGCATGCAGACAAAGCATCAAACATCGTCAATAGATACAATTTGACAGCATAACACGTTCCGTACTTCCACAGCCATGAGAAAGGAAAACAGTCATAGCTGTGGGACCATTTCTAATTGATCCGTAAATAAACAAATCAAATCAAATCTTCTTTGCTAACTATAAAAGTAATAATAGCGCGCGTTACCAAAACAAATTACTCTCGTCTTCTTCGTTTTTCATCCAGTAGCATATAAACTAAACGAAAGAACTCATATAATAAGATATCTATTCAAAGCTATAGTATTTAATCTTTCAAAACTAAATTAAAACCATTCCTTACTGTGTAAATAAACATCATTTTGTTCTGCATTTCTTCACTACACTTTCTTCTGTATAGCGATATTTGATAACTAAAACGTAAATAAACATTTAAATACATTTAAATACAAATACATGTACCTAACTTGTTATTTTATTAATCAAAAATAAAAGTTTTATAATAATACCTTTTGTTCGTTCGATCTTTCTGCAGCTAATTTTTAAAAACTTCACTGCACTTCTTCTGTATATCTAAATATGATTTTTCATTGTAAACAAACAACTAACTCACTTACACGTGCAACCCGATTATAAAACGTTTTATAATAATAACAATACCTTCGTGCATACAAACCTGTGTTTCTTCGTCAGTTCTTTCGTCGATTTGCTGCCTAAAACAATCAAATTTAAATTAAAATATTCGTATACCAAAAGAAACACGTCTTCTTCGCGAAGTTTCTTGCTCACGAAATGATCGTTGACAAATTTCGAACGAAGAAGATTGCATTGCTCGCACTCCTCCAAAGACGTTTTTCGGCTGATTTCCACTGCGCAAACCAAAAATAACAAAACGGAGGAGCATATACTAATCGCGGAAAATCAAAAAAAGTGTTCTCACCTCTGCGTGGCTTTACGACGAAAAGGGAAAAAATAAGAAGGTTTTGACCGTGAAAAAAAAAGTAAATATATCACTCTCTAAAATAAAAGTGTGACACACAATTGCGAATTAGTATAATAAGATGTTGATAGAATTACACCTTTTTTTAACCATAAATAGCTTATAAGCGTAGAGAGGCTGAAAATGTGCTAAGCTTACCTTTTAGGATTGAGCTTTTAGGATAAGGCTGTTTTTACTTTAAATGTGACGGTTTGAGGGAAAATCATAGCAAGTGATAATTTCTGATAAATTTTGTCAGTAACATCACTTGTTATGATTTTCCCTCAAACCGTCACAAGTATACCATAGTCTTCATTTCATAATAAAAAACTAACAAAGCTCTCCTCCTAAATAAGCCTGACAGATACAGTGCAATTACTCTTTAATGTATGTTTTAACCAATCAGAATCAAGAAATAAACTGTTGATGACTAAACTTTTAAATGACTAACAAATGTGCTTGAAATCATGCTTTTAATCAAGCATACCATTAGCATATTTTGTATGCAATTTTGTATTCAATGTATGATGTCAAATTACTAAGGGTTGATACCATTTGTACCATTCCAAATTCCGTTACCTTTCTTAATAAATGACTTATTTTTAGGTTTACAAATATTCAAACTCAGATATGGCATGGCTTGGACGTTGACGTTTTTAAGGGTAAAGAAGCTCGGCTTTCTCTTTCCTCGTTACAGTTGCTTCATTTAGGAGGAACCTACAAACATTTGTACCCAGCTATGGATACATCTTCTATTTCTCCATCATGCTTTAAATACTCCAACTTATCTTTGTCTGGTAATCAATACAGCTCTCTTGAGAGCAGAAGTTCTCGATCAGCTTGCATTGTTGGCTACTGGGTCAAACGATCAAACGTTGATATTTTTGATTTTTACGATACTGGTTTGGAACCAAGACCGGGGTTTATTGAATATTTCATTAAGCACCAGATTACAACCAAAGATGGTTATGCTGACCAATGGTTTGCTGTGTGAAAATGGCTTTTACCAGTAGAGGAAAGTATCAAAGATAAATTTGGGAAGCCTATCGAAGTATGGCATAAGCATCACTTTGAACAAATCGGCCCTGCATCATTTCTTCCAATTCAACACATTTTTGCTAAGGCAGTCTTTGCTGAATTTGTTTATAAAAGTAATGAATATTTTGCAATTGCAACTAGGCTTAGACATTCCCTAATTTCTGAATGATCTTTGTAAAGTAATAGCTATGTCAGGGGTGGAGTGGCGTGGGGGTGGGTTGGTCATCGAGTCTATCCAGAACAGAATGTGTTGTAAGAGTCTATCCAGAACAGAATGTGTTGTAAGTGTTATTTTCTGTGTTTTAGCAATTTTTAGCAATTTTTTCTAATTTTTTATGTGACCACCACCTAACATTACAGTAAGTACCAATGGGTTTATAATTGAGTAACTAAGTTACTGCGCTAAACAATATTTTTTCCAAAAGTACTTCCCAACGCCCCTCCTGGTTAAGATAATCTTATTGATACCTCAGCTTAGAATTTTGTTCAGGTTATAATCTATTGCCTAGTTTATTACTCTATTTTCTCTATCCTTATGTTTGACATATGAAAAAACATTTTTCTTTTAAATAATATCTAAGCTTCAAGGTTACAGGGGTTTACTCATTTATGGCAGCCTGGATTTCAAACTTTACTTTTCACAGTGTGCTATCACTATTTTTTGTTTTATTTGTTTTCTTTTTTCTCACAGATACTTTTTATTTACTTGTACTATAGTATATAGTATTATATGTAGAATGGGTTCATTTTGGCATTTTTCTCCTTGATTTCCTTGATTTCCTCTCTTAAGTTAAAAATTTCATTTCAGATTTCATACTAGAAATAACTTTCTACTAGATGATTTTGACTTTCACTGTGTAACTTTCAAATCAGAAAGAGCTACTTGCACCTGCAATCTTTTGTAAGACAGCGAGAACGAAATTTGTTTGGAATTAAGTTCGGTTTCTTACACTATTATTTTCAAATGTTGCTATTAAGTGTGATAGAAAAACAGTTGTTGTGGTTATAATAATATATTATAATAATAATACTATCTGTTTAAACTATAGGTAGTAACTGATAGCTTATAACAACTTTAAAGTTCAGATTTATTAATGGATGTCTCAAGTCTTATCACTGAGCTGCTTCAATTGATTCCCTCCGCTGCTGATAAAAAGAGAAAGGCTAAACTAAGGAGGACCAAAAGAAGACTTGCCAAGTCTCTTGAGGTATGAGTTATTAACAGCAAGCCAAGTATAGATTCATATTTGCAAATAAAGGAAGCCAAACGATCCCTTGCTTTCGAGCCAATAGTTGAACAACTAAGATACTTGTATGGCAAATTTTCTTTATTTTGTGTTGCCTACGACCTGAATATCTATATATGTATGGCAAGCCAATTGTAGCAATATTCAATGAAGATATTTATTCAACTGTTCAACATAATTCAACAAGATATTCAACATTGATTCAACTATTCAATCTGCATTCAACCAATAATTCAACTATTCAACCAATATTCAACTATTCAACCAACAATTCAACCGTTCAATACTAATTTAACCTGCATATAAAAAACGTTCACCAACAGCCTTGCGTATAGTGTTTTCGCGCGGAAATCGCATCGAGCATAAACATAAAAATGGCCGACTCAAGACTTCGTGAGCTAGCTAGCTGCTTAAGAAAAGCTTCCAACTTATGTGACGAACTAGTGCTACCAGCTTCAGGAGATAGCAGTATTCGTGCACCACTTGACATTTCTAATGTTAACACTGAAGGAAATGCAACTAATGCTAATGTTGATGTGAATCGAGTATCAAGCATCGTTTCCTCTGTCAGAACATTAATCACTGCTTCCTATAGAAATGGGAATTTCAGCAGACTGAGCCAGCGTCAAAGGTTGCGTGCATTATCAGCAACAACAACATCTATACCTAAAAAGAAAGCCAAGCCAGAAGAGCTCATTCCAATGGAATTTGTTTTATTATACAATCTTTTTGTCAATGAAGAACCTCACTATCCCGTTGTATTCTCTGAAGAAAATATTGCTATTCGTGAATTTATCCAAATCACTAGAAACTTCAATGAAAAGCAATTTTGTGATTGTCTAACAGCAGCTGTTAATACTCAATACCCACAAGTATCATCAATAGACTTCGAGTTTTTAAAGGCCACACGTCGCAAACTGAGTAAACCGATTACCAGTAGCCAGTTCCAGTTTGATTATAAGCAACTGAAATTATTGACAGGTCAGGGGAGTTTATATGTCAAATTAAAAGATGGATTTGACTTTCCCTTGAATGTTGATAATGATGATGATGATGTTGTATCACCCCCGACGAACCCTTCCAACAGGAGTCCAATTCCTTGGATTGATAGTACCTCAAACTCAAATGAAACACATTCAGGACATGAGTCGCAGCTGCTTTTGGAGCCAGTTAATGAAAATGCCAATATACACGAACCTGCTTCCAACAATACTTCTACAGAATCTGACTCAGTAATTTCATTTGAAATGGATATTAAAATGCTGATTGACAAATGTAAACATTGGCAAAATCCTGTAGAAATTTTGAGTTATATGCAGAAACATATTGTTAAGGGTAGAAAACTTGATTTAACAGAAGAATCAACAGATTTGGATGTATGTAATGAAACAAACTTCATTGTAATTGACCGACAGTCTGTACTATCAAGTGCTTTTGAAGAGATGAAGGACATTTCAAATTTTCAAACAACTTTGGAAGTTTCTTTTTTGGGAGAAGTTGCCAAGGATTTGGGTGGACCTCGAAAAGAGTTCTTTAGACTTGCCTTTAAAGAAATTCAACTCGGCGACGTTAAGGCAGTTTTCGTGGGTCTGTAAATTACATCGGAATGTTTCCAAACTTATTACGTTTTATTGTTTACATTCCGGTCTTTAAATTATGCTTTTGAACGGCGTGCACGAGGACGTGCAGATCAAGAAAAGGAATGGAAGAAAGGAAGAGCATGGATGTTGACGAAGGTAAAACTGATTTCATTTCTTTTCTTCAATGTTACTTTGGATCTTATTTTACTTGTGAATTACGTAGCATATCATTCTATGTAAAAAATAGCATTCTATGTTAAGATAAGCTTCGGAAAATTCTATTTAATTTTGGTGATATTATTTGTGAAAGAAAAATCATCATATCCAAACGATAATCCTAATAGCTATAACGTAACTAGCAATGAGAAGATATTTTATCAGGCTTTAAAACTGAACTGGAAGCTCGCTGATCTAACTTTTAGATAGAATATTTTGGTTTAGGTCTGGAAGACAAAATTTCCAAATTTAAGAGGAGAGAACTTTAGAATGAAAATCTAGAAGACACAAAACTCTATACATATATACATACTATATAATAGTTTGCAGGCTGTATATAAATCCATGCACTTTACACTGTGTGTCCTATTTTACATAAAATTCTAAGAAAATTTTTTACGTTTTGTCAAAAGTGTTCCAATGAATGAAAAATAATATACTAACGAAAATATAACATTTATATATAACTTAATATAACTTTATACATAACTTTCTGAAATGAGTTTCAAGTGTTACAGTAGTCCAGTAAAAATCTATTATGATTTATCAACAAGCCAAACTTATTTAAAAGAAAACAGAAACACAATTAGTTAATGAGAACAACATGGAGATATTCAATTCAACGAAAATATGTTGAACAACCTCACCAGTTTGGTTTAGTCTGAATATTTTTATTTTGCTTTCACTTAATTATCTTTTATCTATAATGATTTACTTTAAAGCTGGTGATACAAGAGTCAATTAATTGAACACATGGTGGGCTTACAAAGCTTTTTTTTTATTAGGTGATACACATGATCGATTTTTTTTTCTACACAATGCCTTTTTTGAAATTGAAGCAGGATTTTTCAATTCAAGAACATTGCACTGCTGGTCTTCACACTCAACTTTGCTATTTTGTGTATATTTTAACATCCGCATTTGCTGTATTAAAATGAATCAATTAATCAATTTGTGTATTACCAGCTTGAACTTATACTCAAATTATATATACATAAAATAAAACTCTATGAAGTTAAAAGTTTAGTGAAGAACGTATTACTTTACAATATTTAAGTAAACGTAGTGTGTTGTTGTATTCAGCAAGTTTATCTGCACTTTTAGGGATAAGGTCGATTACAGAATTTTCTTGGAGAGTGCTTTCTTCTAGTTGCAATAACATTTTCTTTAGATTTTCTTCCTTATTTTTTACTTTAATTTCAATCTCTGCAACACATCTGTCATAATCTGTTATCCTTGACTTTTTCTTATTCTTCACCATGTTACGCAAGTTACCAAATTCAGTAATTAACGCAGAGCTGTCATGTCCTAGTACTTTTTCAAGGTAAATTGAAGTTTTTGAAGGATTGTGGTTGGTTGTAATGCTCACAATTTCTTTTTCCTTAGTTGGTTTTGTTACTACTGCTTGCAAGGGTGTTGAATAACAGAGTTTGGAAGATTGGTTTGCAATTGTTGGAGTAGAGGAAATGTTTTCTGGTGTAGATAAAAACGATTCAAAGTTGGTTTTGTTGGAAATTTCTTCAACCAAATTACCATTCATTGGTGTTGACGTAAGAAAGTTGATTGATGGTGGTGGTGTAACAGCAGTAACAGCAATGGATAAAACACCTTCTTTAGTTGGTGTACCTGCAATCAAAACTTTGGAAGGTGTATCGTGTGTTTTTGCATAATTTGGCAGCAGCAGTACTCCAGGAATTCTACTTTCCTTCGATTCGCCATCATTGAAAGAGTTTATTTTAGCTAAAGCTCCATCCTTATTCCATAAGTAAGATGAAAGGTTACCGATGTGATTGTGTGGTCTTTTTATTCCCTAGACATAATATTTCGATTAATATTTCTTATTATGATTGTGTATTGTATTTCCAAAAAGTTTATTATACCTTGCGGATTTTTTCGTTTATATCAAAAGATCTTTTAGATGCTTCGGCATTGCTCTCAAATGACATGTTCAGTCGATTTCTTTGGCGATTTCTTAGGGATACTGGAAGTCCGAATGCTCTGAAACAAACGTTTCGTAAATTCTTTTTTGTTTATTGTTGTATATTGACTACAAAGTAGCAAAATAGTGCTGGTGTTTTTACCTTTCCACACATGTTTCTTCCCATTGTTTTTCAATGTCTTTTTTTATGTTTTCAGCCAATCTCTTTTTTTCGTTGGATTTTTTTATAGAAAGCGATGTAAACTGAGTTGTGAAGCTAGATTCTCCCAACTTCGATTTGCCATTTTCCTATTAAAGAGGTTTTTCTTTAGAAAATTATGCACATGTTTGTATTGTGTGTCGACTCCGTTGCCGAAATGCCACCTCAATATCCCGTTAAAAATCATTATGAAGCTTGCTGTGGTACTAACCTTACAGCTGTCGGCATATAAACCAGCAGAGTCTGCTTTCGATTTCAGCTGATTACTTTTTACGGGAAATAGTGACAAAGGAATTCGTAAATCCTCGTCTTGTAAACATGCCGTACACGGATTACTTGCATGGGTACTTTTTTGCTCCTGTGACAGTTTGTCCCACTCATCACAACTAAACGTGCGCAAAATTAAGGCCTTTCTATCCTTGTGTCGTTTTCCCAAGGATCGGATGTTCTCTACAATCTTCGGGAAGTTGTCAACGAACCCCTTATAAGTCGTTGAGAAGTTATGGTATTTCTTTAAAAATTTCTCGTGTTGAAGTTTTAACACTTTCCCAACAAACACCTTCTTCGTATCTGTACCTTGGCGAAGGTCATTTGTTTCGGTAAGAATAGTATAACCTCCGACTTTCATAAAGCCGCAAGTAAGCGGATCCGTGATCGACATTTTGGGTTATGCTTTCCACACGAAAGCTTTCTTTTTCAAAATTTTTTTATTTTCCCGGGCGAGGGAATTCTAAGCGTGCTGATTGGACCGGAGAAATTTGAAAACCATCAACTTGCACATAATTATTCTCTTCCAATCATAACGCTGAAATCAGCGATTTCTTAACTGGATTTCTTAATTTATTCGTAAATTATTACTGACAAAACCATCATTAATGCAGAACCTCAACAAATGTAACGTTGAGCTTCTCGAGACTAGGGCCTAGGTGTATCAATCAAACTACTTCCTAAATAGAAATTAACCCGAATTTTCGTAAGGATAAATATCATAAGAAAACACAAACAAATTAGTTATAACTTCATTGTTTTTATATTCATAAATAAAACATTACAACACAACTTGGTCATTCGGTCACCTGAAAAAACAAAATCATGATTTTACTGATTAAATATGTTTAGAAAGAGCTTTCTAGTAAAAACAAAATGAACTATTCAAAGCCTCAGAGGAAGCTAAATTAAGCACAAGCATACCTGTTTATAGCTATATCCAATCAATTCTCAAAATACAACCAAATATTGATACTTTGTCTTTAGTATTCTAAATCTTAAAAAAAATTAAAGATAAAAACAGCTTTTTTTACAAAAAGAATAAGAAATGCACAGAGAGAATACCAGAAATCATAATTTTCTCTATGTGAAAAACTACAGAAATAAATTGCACAAGCCTCTCTTCCAATAAAATAATACCAATTTGCTGTTTAAAACAATTAACATAATCTCTTATTCATCCATTTCTTATTCTTTTGTGCTTATTGGCAGTGAGGAGTCAAATTGCTTGTTTTGAAATTTTCACCTTAGGTAGTACTTTAAACGAACAAGCCCAAATAAAAACAAATTATGAAAACAGACCCCACCCCACATAATTTTTGAATGAATGAACACTTTCGAAAAATATCAGTCAGCATTCTCCTCTTTGGATGCAATGACACTGTAATATTGAAAAAAACACGAAAAAAACAAACAAACAAACACAAGTTGTGAAAAGTGACACAAATTGCAATGATGAAACTGATGGACTCTTAAAATAAGTGAACTTCTTTTAAATATAAGTGAACTCATTTTAAAATGCTGACATATGTATATATACGTACTCATGATCTACAAAAAATTGATATTTCTCCAAACAAGTCTCGTTCGATCGGGGTTGCAATGCAATGAAAAAATTCTCCACATGCTATTATACTAATCATGAAAAGTCTCTCATCTCTATGTGGTTTTACGCAGACATAAGGCTTGGTTTCCAATAAAATTATTTTTGTTGTGCAACCGTTTTTCAGAATAATAATAAATTTCTAATGTTATCTATAGATTATGTGATTTATATATACGTTTTTTCTAAAAACATCACTTGTAACCAGAAGAATGTGGCAAATACATGAAACTTCAAGTTGTTATATATATGTTGTATATATATAGTTTTTTACTCACAGAACAATTATAGAAGAATAAATTATATTTTTCATACACATAAAAATATTTAAAATTATAGAATCGATATCTAGCTAACAGTAATATCTACTGACTTGACATGTAAATTGAAGACAAAACAAATAGCAATACTAAGATCACATACTAAGAAGAATGAGGATCAGGTAGGAATAAATTTGGGTGACAAAATTGGAATTATTCAGGACGTAATGGGGGTTGGCACAAACAGAAAACCTTTACAGGCAACATGAACGAAGGATGTATATAAATAATAAGTTACAGCAAGGCCAAGGAACACTAGGAATACATGTATACTGCAGTCAGAACACTTGATGTGGTAGAAAAATTCTGGAAGTTAAAGGAAACAAAACAACATCTTCAGAATAATTCAAAACATTCAGTATAATAAATAAGAGAAGTAAAAATAAACAATTCAAAATAGGCTCCACACCAGAGAATAAAACTTTTATTCAAACTTTTTATCAAAACATGACATCAAAACATCAAAACATTTTTTATTAATGAAACATTTGAAACAGTGTAAGTTGTGTTGTGTATATATAATAATAAGACAAAAAAACATTCGTTTGCACAATATTCTGACTATTATTATGATATATTTGGCATCAAATATGGAAGTAAGTATAAATCTTTAGTGTAAAGGATATATTTTTATTAAAAATTATTTTCACGTTTACTACAGACTTTTTCTGTTTTTCACTTTACAACAGTGAAAACTTTAGCTATGCTATGCCATCTTTCCAGATAACATTCATTTCCAATATGGCTTCTTTTCGCTAACAACAAAGAAGGAGATTTCGAAGACCAAGCAATGGCTGCCAGACAATCAGGAAATGAAATAAAAAATTTTTATTACATGGGGACGGCCCAATTTCATATTCAAAGATGAAATAATTGCAGAAAATTGAAAAACAAACATTGAAATATTTATTGGTAAAGTTGGATAAGTGCATAAATTGAAAATAACACGAAAATAACCCGGTCAGCATCAGCTGTAAAGAGAAACATGCAATTTCTGGCCAAGATAACAGCCATTGGAGTTAACAAGAACAATACCGCGACTTATCCGACTTTTTCATTCGATTCAACATAGTACTCTTGTTCTTCCGAATTAATTTTTTATTCAATAAAACATGAATTCACCCAGCCCCAGAGTAATTTCCATCATTTTCTAGTGAGGTTAGTAATACATCCTATACCCCTTCATCACATGAGAAATTATCACGTTTTTTGCTACCACGATAAAGTTTAAGAACACCGCTGACTGGTGATGTATTGCTTTGCATAAATTAGCATAAAAAACATGAAAATAATTAAATTCAAAAATAGCTATTTTCTCTCGCACGAAAAACGTACATTTTACAGACCCTGCCTTAACGTCGCCGAGAAGAGAGATATTTTCCAAATGACAAACTATTAAATGAAAATATATCTGATTTGAAAGAGCTTGAAGTTGTTGGCATAATCATTTGTTTGTCAGTGCTGCAAAATGGGCCAATTCCGAAATTTCTCCAAGAAGACTTACTTATTCAACTTTTCAGCCAGGATTCTACATCACTAGCTATTTTTTCATTAAGAAAAAGCATGGACGTACTTGGGATTGTCGAAATTGGTACTAGAATTCCATTGTTTGTTCACCTGTTTCGAAAGAATGATTCAAGTGTACTTTCTAGGAAGAGGTTGATTGATCTGCTTCGGCCCAAGTTCTCAGAAGATGGAACGAACAGAAAGCAGTATGAATTAACGGTTTATTCCTTTTTCACAAAATTTTGTCGAGAAACTGCTGCAGGAAGAGTAAAATGCCTCTGTTTGGGAGACATATTGATGTTTGCTACTGGCTCCGATGAAGTACCAATATTGGGGTTCACACATCATCTAAACATCTGTTTTAATAAGCGAGAATATACTGGTACAGCTATGGAGTTCATTCCATCAGCTCATACATGCTCAAATAATTTAGTATTATATATTCCTACACATCATGTCCAACTGCCACAAGAGGAAGAATTATTTGAGGTGTACAGATCAGCTTTTTTGAACAACTACTTCGGTTTAATTTGATTATAAAAGACAGTTGAGATAAAGACATTGTTTCTATTATGATCTAGAGACTGTTTGTATTGTGTTAGATTATTTTGTTTACTTTTTCATAGAACTTTCTTATTAAACCGAACAATTATATAGAAAAGTGATGCAAAATATCATAATCTATTGTTTGTTATGTTATCTACATTAAAATTTGCAATTTTTGTTGAAATCATGATAGCAAGAACATAGAAGGAAGCAGGCAGCTTGTTTATACTTTTTATAAAGCTTATTAGGTAATGAGTCTACCATATTTTAATAAGGAAAATGAGGATATAGATATTATTATAGATACTTACTTGTATATTTTTACATTATGTTAAACAATGTTGTTTGTTTACGTAGATATAACTATGTTTTGTCATTTATCAGTCAGACCTGCCAAGGAACCAAAAATTTTAATTTTAATTTTTAATGAGTTACCCGTAAGGAAACTTTTGATCTCAAGATCCTCCAACACAGCAAATGCAGCTATTTTGCTACCTCATTTGAGAGGAATGTTATGTTATGTTATGTTTGTATGAGAACATAAATATACTGGAAAGTAAGATCTTTCATTAAAGTTAATAGAAAGCACATGAAAATTGTTGGGTTTTTGACAATATGTCCCAAAGCTTTGAAAAAAAAGTTGTTTTTTCAGATTCATGTGGTAATGGGGGAGTTTTTAAGCTTTTAACTGTATGCATGGGGGAGACAGACACAAGAAGTAAAAAGCGTGTAAAAAATGTTTAAAGTATTAAGTTTTTTTTAAATTGCTGTGCTCCTGATTTCAGAAATCAGTTCAATTAAAAAATGTTTAACATTCTCGAAAATATCTACGCCCATTTCATCCGAATGAGATAAAGTGTCAATATTTTCCAAAATAATTTCCTTGATTTCAGTCATATTGACATTTGAAATAGAAATAGATGGGACTTCTACATTGTTATCACTGTTTTTGAATGGCGATGGTACACCTGGGTCAATACCATAGTTATCTTCGCTTTCAATTGTGTCGTCGAATCCACCATTAGCAATTGGGTTAAGTGGATTTAACATACCATTAAACCACATCTGATTTGGCGTCCAATTTCTTTCTGTTCTTACTGGATGATCATTAAAAAGTGCTTGATATTCATTCAATGCTTGGTTGATCCTCGGTAAATAAACAAGTTGCAAAGCAAACAAATCAACTGGATTATTAAGGTCGATCTTTTCGCAATCTTCTAAAGCATGAAAAACAATAAAAAGTATGAATCACACATCGAAATACATCCCTCCACAATCTTTCAATCCCTTGATTCCTTGTTGAAGGACCTGCTATGAAACTTCCACGCCCAGCTCCATGTTTTTCTTCCATGGCATCACACACTTTAACATTTTCCACTCCATAATCTACACGGATACGAGAAGGCCATCGTCCACCATCTCTATTAACACTTTCTAAAAATAAGTTCAAAACTGTATCGGACAAATTATTGTTACTACACTTTAAAAATATTATCCTCCTGGAATATCCATCGATGCAACCATGCACCACTAGTCCCCATCTAATAAGGGAGTGGTGACCATCTAAATGCCATAATGAATTTGGCCACGGCACATAATATTTTCTTCTTTGTATTACGATACCCCATCTAAGTGCTCTATTGTTCGGGTCAATTCTTACAAGACATTTCCTTATTCTTCTCCGTTGAATCCTTAAACCAATACTTTTCAAATATCCAGCAATCATAGCTTGACCAGTGCTGCGGTTGTTACGATCAATATAATTTTTAACAGTCAACTCTAACTGATCATCTGTAATATCAGAATAGCCAACAGTATTTACCAAACCATGAAAATGCACTCTTCTATAAATTGTCCAACGAGATACACCAAATATTTTTGATATTTTAATCCAGGTAAACCCAAGCTCATGTAGTTGTTCAAGTGTATCCGGAGGAATATCATATTTTGGTCTGCCTACAGACTGAGACCGGATGAATCTACACCCAATACAATTAGTAGTAGAAGGAAGACAAAAATCTGCCAAAAGACCATTGAAAATTACATGAAGACTTCTCAAGTACGTTGCTAAATGTTTCCAGGTGTTTCCATCTTCACTGTCGTTATCAACTTCATTGAACGATTCAGTCATCAATATAGTGCATTTTAATACCTCAGTAAACAGCTGAAGTTCATCATAGCCACCATTATTACCTAAATCTAATACCCGATCTAATACAGACTCAAAGAAATCAAAAAGAATTCTCTCATTATACAGCACGTCTGTATCAGCTATTTTGTATATCACACTCGACTATATGCAGCAATGTTGCGACCACTGGCCTATGTGCAGGTTGAAAAGGCTTTGAATTTAGGTTGAATAGTTGAGATAATTGGTTGGACGGTTGAATTATTGGTTGAATGGTTGAAATATTGGTTGAATAGTTGAAATATTGGTTGAATAGTTGAATTATTGGTTGAATGTAGATTGAATGCAGATTGAATCATGTTGAATAGTTGAATAAATATCTTTATTGAATATTGCTACAATCGGCTTGCCATATATATCCCAATGCCCTAGTTTGTTGACAATGTTAATACCAAATGGAATGCTGTTAATGCGGTGTGAACACCTCACCACTTAATTATGGAATTAAAGTTACACTGTAAGTTAGGTGATAATCAAACCAAATTAGGTGATAATCAAAGCTGTTCTAATTTTCGCATTACGTTGTTTGTTATAGAAAGAAATTGGCTCATTGCTTAAGTTGAAAGACTTTAAAACAGTCAAATTTCTTTAATGGAACCATATCAACACAAAACATAGCAATTCCGTTTTCAATGAGCACTATGCAGCAAATGAAGCATATCCAGCTATATCACAGGTGAGGTATAATTCATTTTCAGATCTGCATGCATGTTTTTTCTATGAACACTGAAAAATCCAAAATCAGACTGGGCAATATGTTTAATTTATATTGTTCTGTAACAATCCACCCATTGTTCTCAGCTCCATTTCCGAGCCTAAAACATGTATTGATAATATTATTTTCCCGCGTTTGAAATAAGCGGGAAAAGGTTTTCCCGACGATTCTGAAATCGAAATTTCAGCGCATGCGCATTTACGAAAATGCGCCTCTTGTAAGCCTTTAAAAGAGAAGCATCGAAAGATGCTACTTTCTCTTGGATTTTACGTTTGTACAGTGTACAACTTCATAAAAGAATCATCAAAATGTCAGAAGAACTACTTGAGAAATTGATTCGAAAGATTGACAGTATAAGCAACACGGTAGAAGAATTGAAAGCCGATCGATATGGAGAAAAAAGGAAGCTAGAAGAAGATCTTTCCGAGAAATATCCAAAAAGATCAAAGCTTGTGAAACGCCATCCTTCAGGAGAGAGTATAACAAGAGTCAATATCTACACAACAGCAAAGTTAAAGAAGCTCTGGAACAGGCAGATGAAGCAATGAAAGACAAGGATTTGGATAAATCCCAGAAAAAGATTGAAGAAGGTAAAAACCTCATTGATAAAAGACAAAAATTAGTACGTTTGGCAGACAGGGAAGACGACGGATGGGAGGTTGCAAGATGTTATTTGTCCGATAATTTAGCAGATGACTCAGAGGATGAGAAACGTATCCTCAGATCTAGGAGGCAAGCAGCTTCAGACAAAAAACGAAGGAATGATCGTAGAAAGAAGAGCCTTTTTAAGAATTCTGATAAAAAGTTTGTAAATAAATCAGATTTGTTCCGAAAAACAAGTGTTGATACTAGGAATATTTTTAATTCTAGAACCTGTTATTTATGTGGAATGCTTCCTGTCCAAAAAATAAGAAATGAACTTTGTAATTATGAATGTAGTGAAGGAAAAGATAAAAACGTGAATGTCGTTGGAAATCTTAAGAAAAGTTCTTCGTTCTGGAAAAACACACTAAAAGAATCTTCTTACGTTCAAAGTATAATCGAAAATGGCTATTTCATACCGTTTGAAGAAAAACCCCCAAGGTTTTATGGTAAGAAGAAGAAAACAACCAAAATTTGTTGAGGAAACTATTAATGAACTGTTAAGTAAAGGCTGTATTCAAGAAGTGTCAAAGCAACCTTATTGTTGTAATCCTTTAACCGTGGCCGAGAGAAATGGAAAACTACGACTTGTTATTGATTTGAGACACGTAAATAAATACATCAAGAAAAATAAATTCAAATATGAAGACCTAAAAACATTTACAGAAATGTTTGAAGAAGGCGACTATTTTACAAAATTTGATCTATCATCGGGGTATCACCACATAGATATTCATCCAGAACATTACAAGTTTCTCGGTTTTTCCTGGACATTTTCGAATGGCATCACTAAATATTTTCAATTTGTCGTCTTACCCTTTGGGTTATCGTCAGCTTGTTTCGTGTTTACAAAAGTGCTCAGGCCATTAACCAAAAAGTGGAGATCTTCTGGTATTCGAAGTATTGTATACATAGACGATCGGATAAATGGGGGTAATCCGTACAACCAAGCTCGAAAATTTGCAACGATGGTCCACCATGATTTGGAACAAGCAGGTTTCGTGGTTAACGTACAAAAAAGTGATTTCAAACCAAAACAGCCGGGAAAATGGCTGGGAACCGTCATTGATACTGAAACGATGACATTCACAATTCCTGAAAGAAAAATTAAGAAAGTTAAAGATAGTATCAATCTTATTATGAACGAAAAGTTTTCCAGCGCTCAACAATTGGCAAAAGTCGCAGGTCATCTATCGTCAATGCATCTTGCAATCGGCCCGTTAGTACGATTATTTACAAGAAACATGTATCGCCGTATCGAGTCTCGATTAACTTGGTCTTTTCCAATAATCTATATATACTAATTCGCGTTGTGTGCAACACATTTAACTTAGAGAGTGTTTGTTTTTTTGTTTTTTAATGGTCAAAATCTTCTTAATCGTGGTCATATAGCGGCAGTTCGACCACGTAAGACACATTCACGATTAGTATAATAGCACGTGGCATCATTTGACGTCAGTTTTTTATGATCACGGGGAATCATTGCATTGCATCCCCAATCGAACGCGACGTTTTTGGGGAAATATCTCAAGAACCAATAGGGATAACTGACGTTTTTTGGGGTCAGCGATACGGGTGATTGGGTGACGCATCATTTGGAACAAAATTTTATTTGGTACTGCGGATATGACGTCATCGAAATCTTTGATCAGCGATATCTCCGCAAGGGTTGGTCGTAGCGAAACGATCCCATACACTTTTTTGATCAGCTTTTCGAGCTCTACAACATGGGTACACTTTTGAGTTGCGATTCTATGATTTATTTTTTCGTCACGGGGTACGTACACGGGAATGGTGGATTTGATCTAATGTTTTCGAAGCTAAGTTCGGTAAAAAGTTTTTACCCGGGATACTAGTCTTATTATACTAATTCGCTTTGTGTGTCACACTTTTATTTTAGAGAGTGTTGTGTTTACCTCAAATGCATGTTGATCGTTGGCGGCGTGCGACGACGCCTTGGCGTCTAGTCTACTTATACTAATTCGCAATCGTGTGTAACACATTTAATTTAGAGAGTGTTGTGTTTTTGTTTTTTTAATGGTCAAAATCTTCTTAATCGTGGTCATATAGCGGCAGTTCGGCCACGCAAGATACATTCACGATTAGTATAACAGCACGTGGCATTTGACGTCAGATGTTTTTATGATCACGGGGAAGCATTGCATTGCATCCCCATATCTCCGCAACGGTTGGTCGTAGCGAAACAATCCCATACATTTTTTTGCTCAGATTTTCAAGCTCTACAACATCAGTACACTTTCCAGTCCCGATTCCGTAATTGAAATTTTCGTCACAGGGTTCGCACACGGGAACGCGGGATTTTTGAACATCCTTTTCGAAAATAAAGCCGTAAAAAACTTTTACGCGAGTTACTAGTTTATACTAATTCGCAATCGTGCATACCACTTTTATTTTAGAGAGTGTTGTGTTTTTTTAAAATTTACGGTCAAAATCTTCTTAATCGTGGTCATTTTTTCGTTAGACCATTGATAATTGACGATTAGTATAATAGCACGCGGCGTGACGTCAGTTTCATTTTAGCATATCACGGGGAATCATTGCATTGCATCCCCAATCGAACGCGACGTTCTTGGGGAAATATCTCGAGAACCAATAGGGATAACTGACGTTTTTAAGGGTCTGCGATACGGGTGATGGGGTGACACAACATTTGGGCCTAAAATTTATTTTAATTTTTTTTGGTACTGCGGCTATGACGTCATTAAAATCTTTGATCGACGATATCTCTACAACGGTTGGTCGTAGCGAAACGATCCCATACAAGTTAAGTTCGGCAAAAAGTTTTTACCCGGGATACTAGTCTATATATACTAATTCGCGTTGTGCATCCCACTTTTATTTTAGAGAGTGTTTTGTTTTTTTAAAATTTACGGTCAAAATCTTCTTAATCGTGGTCATTTTTTCGTTAGACCATTGATAATTGACGATTAGTATTAGAGCACGCGACGTGACGTCAGTTTTTTTTTATCTTATTACGGGGGTATCATTGCATTGCATCCCCAATCGAACGCGACGTTTTCGGGGAAATATCTCGAGAACCAATAGGGATAACTGACGTTTTTTAGGGTCAGTGACACGGCATGTTCGTTCACTCTGCAGTGCAAGGCGGACATAGGAAAACATTCGAAAATGCGCATGCGTCAGATAAATCTCGCAAAAATACGAAGAGGCAAGCTTTCGAAGTCCTCACACCAACCCCAAATTTTTCGTCTAAATTGGGGAAAATACTGCGTATACTGGAATGTAATGCAATACAATTGAAAGGTAGGTAACCAAGGATTATGGTTAAGGAAAAGTTTTGCGATTTTCTGACGAGAACTTTGTTTTTCGCGGGAAAGTATCAGCAAACTTTATTGTCAAATAAAGCTTCAACTTTGAAATTGAAATACACCTTTTCTAAAGTTTCCACAGTAAAACCTATCATTTACACATTTGCTTGAACCCTCCCTCTAAGTATTAGTGTTGGAATCATTGTCCTGTATTTTTTTGTTTTGAAGAAAATCAAATATTTTTGAGGAACCCCAAAATCCATCATGGCCGATGCCTCACATGAAGATAACCCGCAAAAACATGCAGAATATGTAGGAAAAAGCTGCCAAACGACCCAGTGACTTTCCATGGTAATCCCTCGATAATCTGCAGAATCAATGCTGCCTGTTTTTTTTTTTAAAAAAAAGAGTGGCCTATAATTTTACTGACAGATATGTGTGCAGTCTGTTTGGAGAATGTAAAAAAGTTGGTAGAGTGTTTGAAGCTAATTTGTTCAAACTGCAACAAATTATTCCAATTCTCTGAATGGAAAGAAAAATTCCATCACAAGGAATGAAGCTAGGGTGAAAAACCTAAGGCATAATTGTTCCAACTTCTTTCAAATAATGATACGACAAATCACAAAACAAGCAGAAGGGGTTTCCTTCCATGTTTTGCAATAGAAATCTAATAGCAGTTCAACTTTCTAGCAGATGTTAAAACCACAGAATATTTATATACATATCTACAGAATATTTACATATATACAAAATTTTGCATAAAATATAACACACTAATACAATATCGTTCTTTTGCATAACAGGTGGTTACATACATTTTAATGTACCTTAAAGGAAGAAATTGTTTGCGGAAGAAATATTTGCGGAATATACTTTTGCGGATAAATGACCCAAAAATGCCATATTTTGCGGAAGAAATTTTTGCGGATAACGACTTCAAAAGAGATTTTGCGACATTAATTTTTGCGAATGCAATAAATTTAATAAAATTGAAAATAGGGAAACACCTAATTCAGTGTCTGAAAGAGCAGATTTATGGAATAACATCTATTTTTCATCAGTTATAATATCAGTTATACGTATTATAGTGCAAGTGCAGATACTGCTTGTATTGTTATTTACGAAGAGTAATAATAAGTCCTTAGATGTTCAATAACCTCAACTTTTTTCCTTGCGGATGAAAAATTTAGAAAATTTTGCAGAATTTATTTTTGCGGATGACCAATATTTATTCATTTTTTCAGAATTAATTTTTGCGGATTTGAGCGAAATCCGCAAAAATAAATTCCGCAAAAAAAAGTTCAAATTTCTTCCGCAAACAATTTCTTCCCTTAAGGTATCCGCAACAAGTAACAAAAAACAAAAAATTTGGTGGGGATTTAATTTGGCGAATAGCGATTGTTTACAATATTGCCAGGTATTTAATTTGATCCTGGCCAAATTTTATATACTTTATACACCAACCAAAGCACATACTCAGTCATTTATAAGCAATAAAATGAATATCTTAATACTTTAAACAGAGAAGGCATATATATTGCATATAGATTACCATGTTACACATATTCTTTTTTATAAGAAACCAGTTTATATGAAACTAGAGGCTTAATACTAGAAACTTTCAGTATTGGATTTTTTTTATACATCAAATAAATTATAAGAATTTTGTAATTAAACAAATATCTTTCCATGAAATAATTTGAGTGTCAATTTCAAGGGCATACGTAAGAATGCGTAAGAATTACGTGCATGTAAGAAATGAGGTTAAGAGCAAGTGTTAAGAGAAAATTAATGTCATCAGGTTTCATGTTTTCAAGTTTCAAGAAACTTTTAGTTACTAAAGTCATGAAAAATTCAGAAGTTTTAGTTCTAATGTCTTTCACTAGGCTTTAATAATGAAAAAAATACGTGTAATTTAAATGTTTCCTTAACTAGATTCAAGGAACAAAATGACAGGCTGACACGTAAATCTTAAACACAGATTTAATGAATAAAATTCCCACAACGAATACATGTTTTTTTTATAAGCAAGTGTCTGCCCCTTGGTCAGGCTCTTATATGCTTAAGACCTCAATGAATCAAGGCTTAGCATATACTTATGATGTGCTTAAATTTTCTACTTTTTCTAAGGTGAGCTAAGGTTTGGGAAACAGTGCACATTCGATTCGAAAGCTCGGGAAAATGTTAAAAACAGTGGAATTGTCTTCTTTCAGACATTCAAGCAATGGAGTAAATTCTTTTTGGGGAAATCGAAAAAAATGACCGCATATTTAGACTACTTTAGCAATATATTTCAGGCTTGCTATATGCTTATTATGCTTAAAAAATCAGCAAATGTGAGCCTGTATATGCTTATAAGTGTTATGCTTATAAAAAAAACATGTATTATGAAATTGAGATAAATATTGTTTTTATTTCCTGTTACTCATTTTCCAAAACAAAAGGATTCGACTAATCATGTTTGGCAATGTGTGAAATACTCTGTGCTGTTAATGGGTTTGTTAATGGAGTTTGTCTTGCCACCTATCTAAAACAATAATGAGAATAACTCACATATATGTTATTGAAATTTTTTATAAGGACACTATTGCTGTTAATTTTGTTATTTTCGATCAAAATGTCTTGCTAACACTCTGTCAAACCAAAAGAACAGAGGTTGGAGGACCATGTGGTGTGGGATTTGCAACACTAGAAAGGAGAATGTATGGAATGTGTGGTGAACAGGGTAGGGAATCAATTCACCCAGAATTTAACAACATCCATCAACAATGTTTTTTCATATAAAAGCAAACCTTTCAAGAGTTGGAAGCACGTGTTGACATTATATTGGGATGCTCCCCCAAGACTTAAAATATAAAAAAAACAACTGAAAACTAGATGGATGAAGTAGAAAACTGTCTTGATGACAGATTCATTTACTCTGTTTAAGAGACTCTGCAATTTTTTTGTCCGTGGGACATTCCAAAACCTTCCTGGTGTTTGAAGGGAAATAACTTTTAAAAGAAAAAATACAGGTCAATGCGGTTTTTTGTAGTTTCTTCTCCTGTATGTGCTCTGCCCTTTTCCATTTTATTTGACACTGGGAAAACTTTAGATGTCTTTAAAATTCCAATTTGCCTCTGACCCCTTCAGGATTCCATCACTATCACATATTTGATGCATTTTCTACTTTTTCCCAACATTGCGTCCAAATGTAAACAAACATCAAAGAAGTTCCATGACCATGCTTTACTATAAAAACCTGGAAACAAATATTTCATTGGGGACTAAATTCAATTTGGTACTGCGGATATGATGACGTCATTAAAATCTTTAATCCAAGATATCTCTGCAACGGTTGATCGTAGCGAAACGATCCCATATACTTTTTTGATCAGCTTTTCGAGCTCTACAACATGGGAACACTTTCCAGTCACGATTTTGTGATTTCATTTTTCATCACCTATTTTCGACATATTCTTTTCGAAAATATAGCCGTCAAAAACTTTTACGCGAGATACTAGTCTTAATATACTAATTCGCGTTGTGCGCAACACATTTAACTTAGAGAGTGTTTGTCTTTTTGTTTTTTAACGGTGAAAATCTTCTTAATCGTTGTCATATAGCGGCAGTTCGACCACGCAAGACACATTCACGATTAGTATAATAGCACGTGGCATTTGACGTCAGATGTTTTATGATCACGGGGAATCATTGCATTGCATCCCCAATCGAACGCGACGTTTTTGGGAAAATATCTCGAGAACCAATAGGGATGACTGACGTTTTATAGGATCCGCGATACGGGTGATGGGGTGACGCAAAATTTGGGCCTAAATTTAATTTGGTTCTGCGGCTATGATGTCATCAAAACCTTCGATCGACCATATCTCCGTAACGGTTGGTCGTAGCGAAACGATCCCATAAATTTTTTTGCTCAGATTTTCAAGCTCTACAACATCAGTAACTTTCCAGTCCCGATTCCGTAATTGAAATTTTAGTCACAGGGTTCTCACACGGGAACGCGTCGTATTTCTGCAGATTCTTTTCGGAATTAAAGTCGTAAAAAGCTTTTACGCGAGATACTAGTCTTATTATAATAATCCGCGTTGTGCATACCACTTTTATTTTAGAGAGTGATATATTTAGTTTAAATTTACGGTCATCGTCCTCTTATGTGCGCGTGAAACCACGTAGAGGCGAGAGACACTTTTTTCACGATCATTCCAAAAGCACGTGGAATCATTTGACGTCAGTTTTTTATGATCACGGGGAATCATTGCATTGCATCCCCAATCGAACGCGACGTTTTTGGGGAAATATCTCCAGAACCAATAGGGATAACTGACGTTTTTGGGGTCAGCAATACGGGTGATGGGGTGACGCATCATTTGGGCCTAAATTCTATTTGGTACTGCGGATATGACGTCATCGAAATCTTTGATCAGCGATATCTCTCTAACGGTTGGTCGTAGCGAAACGATCCCATACATTTTTTTGCTCAGTTCTTCAAGCTCTACAACATGGGTACATTTTCCAGTCCCGATTCCGTAATTGAAATTTTCGTCACGGGGTACGTACACGGGAATGGTTGATTTTACCTAATGTTTTCGAAGCTAAGTTAGGTAAAAGGTTTTTACCCGCGTTACTAGTCTTATTATACTAATTCGCGATTGTGCATCCGGTTTTTATTTTAGAGAGTGACATATTTAGTTTTAATTTACGGTCATCGTCCTCTTATGAGCGCGTAAAACCACGTAGACGCGAGAGACACTTTTTTCACGATCATTCCAAAAGCACGTGGCATCATTTGACGTCAGTTTTTTTATGATCACGGGGAATCATTGCATTGCATCCCCAATCGAACGCGACGTTTTTGGGGAAATATCTCGAGAACCAATAGGAATAACTGACGTTTTTTAGGGTCTGCGATATGGGTGATGAGGTGACGCAACATTTGGGCCTAAATTTTATTTGGTACTGCGGCTATGACGTCATCGAAATCTTTGATCAGCAATAGCTCTCTAACGGTTGGTCGTGGCGAAACGATCCCATACATTTTTTTGATCAGTTTTTCGAGCTCTACAACATGGGTACACTTTTGAATTGCGATTCCATGATTTATTTTTTCGTCACGGGGTATGTACACGGGAATGGTGGATTTGACCTAACGTTTTCGAAGTTAAGTTCGGTAAAAAGGTTTTACCCGGGATACTAGTCTTATATATAATAGCGAGTTTGTGTCACACTTTTAATTTGGAGAGTGATAAATTTTGTTGAATTTTACGGTCAAAATCTTCTTAATCGTTGTCATATTTTTCGTTAGGCCATGCGTTTTTTTACGATTATTATATAGTAGCAAGTGCCGTGACGTCAGTTTTTAAATCTAACACGGGGAATCATTGCATTGCATCCCCAATCGAATGCGACGTGTTTGGGGAAATAACTATAGACCCAATAGGGAGAACTGACGTTTCTTAGGTTCCACGATACGGGTGATGGGGTGACGCAACATTTGCACCTAAATGATTGTTGGTACTGCGGCTATGACGTCATCAAAATCTTTGATCGAGGATATCTCTTTAACGGTTGGTCATAGCGAAACGATCCCATACATTTTTTTGATCAGCTTTTCGAGCTCTACAACATGGGTACACTTTTAAGTCGCGAATCCGTAATTAAAATTTTCTTCACGGGGGGAACGCGATATTTGACACATCGTTTTCGAAGTTAAAGTTGGTAAAAATTTTAACCCGGGTTACTAGTCATAGATGATAAAACAAAAACTGAACTTGAATTTTGGCTTCACAATATAGATTTATATAATAGATTATCTCACAAACCTAAGCCTGTGACATCCTAGATAGTTTTTACGGACGCCAGTGATGAAGGGTATGGTGGGTTTATCTGTGAGCGTCTCAGCCAAAAAATCTGTTGTGGTAAATTCGAAGCATTTGAGAAAAACACAAGTTCAACTGAAAGAGAACTTTTAGCAGTTAAACACGTACTGAAAGGTTTCGGTGAGCAACTTCAAAATGAATCCGTTAAAGTCCACGTTGATAATTTCAACGTATCGCGTATCTTATCTGTTGGCAGCTGTAAACCAAATTTACAAGACCATGCAATCGACATCTTTACATTTTGTTTAAAAAATAACATTAAATTACTAGCTGAATGGATACCACGAGAAAGCAATACTATCGCTGATAGCCTTAGCCGTTTTAATGACACTGATAATTGGGGAATTGATTTCAAAACATTTAGGGGCTGTTTATATGAGAGGCGGGACGGGACGTTTGCCGGGACGGGACGAAAAACGGGATGACTTTATCCCGCCTTTACATGAGAAGTAGTTCTGCCAGGACGAGACAGCAATCACGGGAAAAGAAACTATAATGGCGCGTAGAAATGTAAAGAAACGAAGATTTCACATTTTAAAGCAGTTGTTATTAAATGCTTCTATATTGTTACAGTTAAACTGTGCAACAGTAACTCTACTCGTTCGATTTTTAAGTGAGAGAAATGCTTTAATAGCATTGTACTTAAGCAAAAAGCAAAAACACCTTCAGAGACAATTGATGAGAGAAAGACAGAAAAAGAGAATTCCACGGTCTATTTGGGTAAAACAAGGTCGTGTAGAACAGTGGTGGCGAAATATGTTATTTGATGTGCTGCCTGAGGAAGAGTGGAAAAAGAATTTAAGGATGCCTAAAAATTTATTCATGAACCTCCTTGATCAACTACGCCTTTGGATTTCACCCGACAGGACTTCCCCAAACTATCGTGCTTTACCTGCAGAAAAAAAATTAGCAGTCACATTATATTATTTAAAAGACACTGGCTCTTTGTCAATGGCAGCAAACAGTTTTGGATTGCACGTTTCAACGGTATCAAAAGTAATCAAAGAAGTATGCCATGCGATAACTTATAAGCTTGGACCAACATATATTTTCCTTCCTAAAACTAAAGAACAGATGTTTCAAAAGGCTGCTGAATTCGAAGCGAAATTTGGTATGATTCAAGCTTTTGGACCCATTGATGGGACTCACGTTCCTATTTTAAGGCCAAGTGAGCACTCACAAGATTATTTTTCCTATAAGATGTATTTTTCGCTAAACGTTCAGGCTGTTTGTGACTATCATGGCTTCTTCATGGATGTTGATTGCAGGTGGCCTGGGAGTGTTCACAATGCTTTTGCAAATTCTGATGTTGCAATGAAACTGAGGAATGAAGACCTACCTCTCACATATCATGAGGTTGTTCCAGGAAGAGGAAAGATTCCAAATTACCTTATAGGTGATAACAAATGCATAACAAATTCCATTCCCAGCTGAGGAAGTCCTGTGAGAAGTACTTCTCTACATCTCCCATAACTAATCCCTTGAAACTTGGATACTAAATGGCCTTTCTTTGTTGAAAAGATTCGTGGTATCAAAAACGATTCTTTGTTTGTTTCTTTGTCGATTCCACACAAATTAAGAAAATGTTCGACTAATTGAACTGGACAGTACGTGGATTTTAATTTTGATATATCTCTGTGTTGATCTCGTTTTGATTTTTCGATCAGAATTTCTAAATGGAAGGACTTAAATTCGACGTGTTTTAATTGCACTTTTAGCAACTCATCAATGCGAAAAAATCCTGAAAAGCCAACAAAGCAAATAACCAGAAAACGTTGATCCATTATGTTGTTTTTCACTGTGTTATCGAAAAAGAATTTCAGATTTTCTGACGTGAGGGGCTCCTTTGGTTGCTTATGACCGTTGTTTATAAGTCTCAGACATCCTAATGGCTAATGGATGGTCAGTAGGAGATTTGTAGCCAGCTATATGATGACCCCAGCGAATACCGTAAAATGCCGAATTGATAGCGCCTTTGGTGCCGTTGGATTCCATCACGTGGTTAAGGAAGAGTGCGACAAAAAATGGATGGGCTGGCAATGTTTTAACTTCCGGTTTTGGTGTTGACCATTCTACCCAATTTTTCCACGATGCACTGTACTTGTTTGTTGTCAAAGGGGCAAATCCAGCTTCAATGACTTTTGGAAGACTTTCTGATAGTCTGATTACGTCGTTGCTTTGAAGTTTGGATGTTTCTTGCCAAATTCCGATCTTTGGTACGACTCTGTCTTTGTAAATCTTATTATAATAATCCGCGATTGTGCATACCACTTTTATTTTAGAGAGTGATATATTTGGTTTTTTTTCACGGTCAAAACCTTCTTATTTTTTCCCTTTTCGTCGTAAAGCCACGCAGATTCGAGAGCGTTTTTTTTGATTTTCCGCGATTAGTATATGCTCCTCCGTTTTGTTATTTTTGGTTTGCGCAGTGGAAATCAGCCGAAAAACGTCTTTGGAGGAGTGCGAGCAATGCAATCTTCTTCGTTCGAAATTTGTCAACGATCATTTCGTGAGCAAGAAACTTCGCGAAGAAGACGTGTTTCTTTTTGTATACGAATATTTTAATTTAAATTTGATTGTTTTAGGCAGCAAATCGACGAAAGAACTGACGAAGAAACACAGGTTTGTATGCACGAAGGTATCGGGTAGCACGTGTAAGTGAGTTAGTTGTTTGTTTACAATGAAAAATCATATTTAGATATACAGAAGAAGTGCAGTGAAGTTTTTAAAAATTAGCTGCAGAAAGATCGAACGAACGAAAGGTATTATTATAAAACTTTTATTTTTGATTAATAAAAGAACAAGTTAGGTATATGTATTTGTATTTAAATGTATTTAAATGTTTGTTTACGTTTTAGTTATCAAATATCGCTATACAGAAGAAAGTGCAGTGAAGAAATGCAGAACGAAATGATGTTTATTTACACAGTAAGGAATGGTTTTAATTTAGTTTTGAAAGATTAAATACTATAGCTTTGAATAGATATCTTATTATATGAGTTCTTTCGTTTAGTTTATATGCTACTGGATGAAAAACGAAGACGAGAGTAATTTGTTTTGGTAACGCGCGCTATTATTATTTTTATAGTTAGCAAAGAAGATTTGATTTGATTTATTTATTTACAGATCAATTAAAAATGGTCCCACAGCTATGACTGTTTTCCTTTCTCATGGCTGTGGAAGTAGGGAACGTGTTATGCTGTCAAATTGTATCTATTGACGATGTTTGATGCTTTGTCTGCATGCCTTTCTGCCAGCCATTTATGCCTTTTGTTTTGGTTTGCTTAAATATGGTTGCAGTAGTATTAAGTATTGTAGCTGTTCTTTACTGAAATCTTTTTTTTTTAGGTCAGAAAAGAAAAAGTGTAGCTATTTATAAACGAAATTTATAAATGTACAAATGAAACACATGGTATGTTGAGAAGGTTATTTAAGAGAAGAATGGATTGTACTACAAAAAAGAAGCATTGCTGGATTATATTTTTCTTCAGTTTATATTTGTTTACGGCATTTATTATTTTGTGTTATGTTAATTGCTACATACATACTTGCTAGGTATATAAGTTTAGCATTATGTTTTTATTTGTTGCTTTTAATATCTTCTGTGTATTCAATTATGGTTTTGGTCAAAGTATGGCATTTTGTTGTTTCAATTATTTTGATGTTTATTATTTGTTATTATTTGATGTTTGGTTGTGTATGCCAGGTAAAAGTCTTTATTCTGTTCAGCTCCAGTGTTGAGTGAACCCGTATTGACTCACAGTATCGGTTGACTTTATAGACCAAATTTTGTTTTTAATTGTTATCTTTAGGATAAATGCGTACTTGAATTTTCTTTTTGTTTCTCTTTCTTTTTGTTTTATTTTTTATTTCAATATTATTATAGTATGACTAGTATCCCGTGTAAAAACTTTTTACTGTTGCATTTCTCAAAACGACGCATCGCTCACACCCGTGTCGAACATTTATAGAAATAAAAAGTTATCATAATCGGCGCTGTGCATACCACTTCTAATTTAGGGAGTGAAATATTTAACTTTTTTTAAACGGTTTTTCCTACATATATTTGACGTAAGGCTACGCAGAGGCGGCACTATTTTTTCATCTAACGTCATTATTAAAATGTCGTAAGATTTCAGTTCATCGTGAAAAGAGAAAGAGGTGATTACGAAACATAAAATGTAGATTTTGACACAGACACAAAAAAAACCTCATGTCACGATGGATGAAGTGGCTGCTGTATTTGTTGGTTAAGATGGCGCATAGCAAAGGGCAATAGGTGGGAATTTTGTTCTTTCAGTCTTTAATGATAATGGGTGGTAAACAAAGCTGCCTTGGCGTGTAGTGAAAAATAAAAACGCCAAAGGAAATATGAATGATAAACGGAATTATACCTGCTAACGTTGCTTCTTTACTCCAATAAGATTCGATAGCATTCGTTATTTCATTAGTCAGTTCTTTACCAAACACCCTTCATATTACAATGTCGAATTTATTTATTCTTTCATAATTAATTTTACCTAAAAAAGAAGATTTCTATTAATCATAAAAACATATTTAGCTACATATACGCACAAACAAAAGCAAACTAAAAGAACGAACGCAAACTTGAAGCAAACATATGGGTAGGAACAGGGAATATTTATTAAAAGATCATGAGTTTAGCTTCAGCCTACCAAACAGTCAAAAAAGAAATAAAAGATATGTTATGAAGAAGAATAAAAACGCCATGTAAATGATATGCGGAATTATACCTGATAATGTTGCTTTTTTTATCCACTAAGATTCGATACCATTCGTTATTTTAATAGTCTGTTCTTTACCAAAACACTCAAGCATTTAGACTTGTTAAATTCTTTCGTAATTATTTTAAACTAAAAAAAGAAGATTTCCATGAGCAATGAAAACCTATCATAATAAACAAAATGCTACACATACACACAAACAAAAAAGGAAAGCAAAATAAAACAAAACACAAACTTGATTTCTTATCCAAATCGGAAAGCAAACATAGAAAAAGTTATTAAATTATCATGACTATAGTTCCAGCCTACCAAACAGTCAAAAATGAATTAAATGGAAAAAGACGAAAAAAGTCTCAAAACGTACACTTGTTAATTCAATCTTTACGATACGATCTTTCTCCGAAAACGACTAAAACAATAAAATTAAAGATCTTCGTTTTAAAAAAAACTATCTTCGTGTTCGTGAAGTTTTTTGTTTTTGTTTTTACTGCTACAAAATGATCGTTAACCAATTTCGAACGAAAAACATTGCATTGCTCGCGCTTCTCCATTGACGTTTTTCGGCAGATTTTCAGCGCGAAACCAAAAAAGAACCAAACGGAGGAGCATATACTAATCGTGGATGTGCACACAGTACACTCAGTTACTCACTTTCTAAAGATGCCGTATTGAATTTTCCATAGAAACATTTCGTCCCCAGTCTTTTTTCACACTTACCAAGTTAAAAACTGGATGCACAGCGCGTATTAGGATATAGATTAGGTTTTCGGTATTACAATTCAAGTATTAATTTTTAGGTAATAATAAAAAAAGCATAAAGAAATGAAACTCATGGTTTTAATCATGACGTTGATGGTTTTGGGAAGAACAGACTACATCATTTCAAAAATTCATTAATGGTTGCAGTCGAGTAGTAACTTTGGAACAAAAGAAAAAGTTGGATGGTATCAATTTGTTTTGAATTAACATTTTGTAATGTTTGGTTTCGTATGTCTTGGTAAACAGTTCTGTGTTATATATTGCCATTTTTTTTACATTAAAGTTACTTCTCTTCTGCGTATAAATATATTATTCTGAGCCATGTTGCTATCTGTTTCTGTTTTTAATCTTCTGAATGTAAGAAATGAATTAAAAAATTAATGCCTGTAGAAACTTTTACACGAGTTAAATTTTGCAACACAACGCATACTGAACATGGGTGGCGAGCGACGCCGCCTGGGATGTTTTTGAGTTGCGATTCTATGATTTATTTTTTCGTCACGGGGTACGTACACGGGAATGGTGGATTTGACCTAATGTTTTCGAAGTTAAGTTCGGTAAAAAGTTTTTACCCGGGATACTAGTATAAAAAGAAAAGTACAGTTGGTATTAAATGACTGGCCACACAGTCCTCCCGTCCAGGGAATCACTTATCCCGCCACACAGGCGTATATAATGTCCATACAGGTATTTCGTCTAGTGAATCATATTCTCTGCCACACGGGCGTCCAGTCTAGGAAATCATACATCCCGCCACATAGGCGTATGTAATGGCCGCACGGGCATAGATAATGGCTAACAGGCATTCCGTCTAAGATTTCATATATCCCGCCACACAGGCGTAAATGGCCACACAGGCTTCCCCTCCAGGGAATCACATTTCCCGCCACACAGGCGTTAATAATGGCCACACAGGCCTCTTATTGTAAATCACAAATATTTTAATTATGCGAATATTTCTTATTTTGATTAATTTAATACAAAAGTCTAGTTCTCAAATGAAATTTGCAAAGCAATAGTTTCGAAATTTGTATAACCAGAAAATATTGAGTAATTTCCATTACGCATATAAAAAGGTTTTACTACAGAAAATTGTTTTATAAAAGAAGCTAAATGAATTCCATCAGGATAAATTAGTGGCCAAAAGTAAGCTGATGGCCAAACGGGAATTAACAATGTTCATTTGCGTTTACAAATTTTCATATGTCTTAATACTGATCTAATATACGATATAGGAGGACAAACACAATTATTTTCGCCTTGCCAACCAACCGTGAAAGTATCTACTGCTGAAGTCCCTGGACAATAAAATCTTGAATTGAAATTTTTTAACTTCTTGTTATGATGATCTGCGAAACGATCCACGGTGAAAGGACCATACAAACGATCAAGAAATCTTAGGGGCTGTTTATATGAGAGGCGGGACGGGGCTTCCGGCCCAAACTAATGTAGTAATTCGGACGGTAGACACAGATGTTCTAGTGATTGCTTTAGTTAAATTACACAATTTAGAGGAAAGTAAGCAAGTGTGGATGCAACCAGGTACTGTAACAAAGAATACACTTCGATATATTAGTATCAATCAGCTGGATGATTTTGTAAAGCACTTCCTGCATTTCATGACTTCACTGGTTGCGATTACACCTCGTCATTTAATCGGAAGGGTAAAGTAAGACCATTAAAGTTACTAGAGAAAGAAGAAAATGTTCAAAACGTATTCGCAAAATTGCATAATTGGAATACAGTTACGGAAGAAGACATCATGGCTGTGCAAAGATTTGTTTGTTTAATGTATGGACAGAAAAAGTTGAAGTCAGTCGATGAGTTGAGACTGAAACTTTTTTTGAAGAAGTACAAGCCGAAACATTCTGATGAATCCTTAGTTGACAGTATGAAAAAGCTTGATGCTGCATCTTTTCCACCTTGTTCAACAGTGCTACTTCAAAAACTATAAAGGACAAGTTATATTTCAAGACTATGGAGGAATTGTATGGATGCCGACCAACAAGCTGATGATGCATTATCTTTTGGTTGGAACATGAAAGATGGTCATTATAACCTACATTGGTTTGAAGGGGATGCTACACCAAAAATAGTGAACGTTGTGTACCAACCAGAAGGTAATTTATCTTCCTACCAATTTTTATTGGGGATACTTTAAGAAGTGCATAGTAGTATTCAAACTGGGCTAATTCTGTACTTATCAACCAAGACTTAGAGTGGCCATCAAACTTCATTCAATGAACGTGTTAATTCACTGTTGATTATATAGGGTAACCGGAAAAAAAATCTCTCTAAGGGTAGCTATGATTTAGAGTAAAGAAATAAAAGAAAGGCTATTATAATCTATTTGATATATATAAAAGTGATTTCATTAAATTCTTTAGTGTTACTCAAAAAAGAGCGTTTTTTTCCGGTCACCCTGTATATCTTAACAGCTCACACTGTATTAGCTGAAAGTTTATATTTCACTTTAGTATGATTTTTTCCTTCGTTCAGAGTGCGAAGATGAAGATTTTGATGAAGAAATTGACAATGGAGAAGAGTATATGCATAATGACTATGATGATGACGACGAAGACGATGATGATGGTGACGATGTTAATACTCAATCTAGTGATGAAGAATGTAAGTTTTGGTAATCTTTTAAATACCTAAAAGACTTTTACCCAATTTCCGATTGGAGATACCTACAGAAGCAAGATGAAAGTTCGCCAATGTAATAGAAAACATTGCAAAATGCTTGTTACTCTAATTTAGGTACATAACTGTAAACAGTATTGCAAGGAGTTTGATGTTCATTACAGCACTAAATTATTATGTCGAATCTCATACATTTTTGTATTTTTCGTTAGAAACACAGAGGAAAGCAGAAGTCGCTAAGTCGCAATTATAATGTGGAAATACAATTTTACAGTTGAAAACAGCAGATTTTTTGTTTTGTGACCCATCCATTTTATCCAAGCTCTTGAAAATAGAGGAAATTGATAATATGAAAACTTAACTATTTTGAGGAACTTTTTGAAGAGGGTGAAAAGATTAGGAACCTTAATTTATGGTCAGATTTAAGTTTTGTTTTCCTTTTGTATATCTATAATCGTCATAATTATTTCAAGTGAAAGGATAATAACATAAAAATCAGCTTTTTTACGTAACACCTTCAAAGGGATCAGATCGGCCAAGGAACCCCAATTTTAAACTCTGACAAAAGCCCAGATGATATAGCAGACTCTATTGTACAGTTGGCGATTAACTCGAGCAGTAAAAAGACATCTGTTATTGTTTCGGGACTCGTTTTCAGAGATGACAGTTTTTGCAATGAAGCAAAATCTGTCAATAAATTGCTTGCGAAAAAATTTGCTGTGAGGAATATCTGCTTTATTTCGCATGAAAATATCAATAAGTTTCATCTTAATAAAAATGGATCAAAGTTAATGACAAAGAATTTTGCAAATTGTATGAACAAGTATTGAAAGAAGAAACGGCCAACTCATAGGATAGCTATTGATGCAGATTACACAGTTGAGAAATCTCCAAGTATTGTCAAAGAACACCAACACCTGACGTCGATTAGGCAGAAAAAATCCAAAAAATGTTATGATTAGCCATATTAACATAAATTCTATTAGAAATAAATTTGAAAATCTGAAGTGTCTACTGAATGATTCGGTCGATGTCCTTACTATCGCCGAAACAAAACTGGATGCTTCATTTCCTTCGGGTTTGTTTATGATGGAAGGTTTTTCAAAACCATATCGGTTATATGTGTCAGAGTATAGTGGTGGTCTTCTCACTTTTGTTCGAAATGAATTGCCCTCTCGTCGCCTAGATAGGTTGTGCTTTCACCCTGATGTGCAAGTGATATTAGTGGATCTAAATTTACGCAAGCAAAAGTGGCTTTTATGTAATGTTTATAGACCACCTAAACAGAATATCCAGTTTTTTCTAGGGCAGCTTTCTGATGCACTTGATTTTTATGCTGAATATGACAATATATTAATAGATGGTGGTTTTAACCTAGATCCGACAAACCCTGATTTGGGTGAATTTCTTCTGAATCACTCTCTTCACAATCATATGAGAGAAAAAACCTGTTGGAAAGCTTCATCTGGATCTTGCATCGACTTGATTCTTTCCGACAGAAAACACTCTCTCATGAATACAGGAACTATCGAAACTGGGTTAAGTGACCATCATTCTCTGATCTACACTATGCTGAAAACTACATTTGAAAAAGGTTCTGCTAAAAAGGTATTCTATCGTAAATACAAAGACTTTGATAGGGATGTTTTTTTAGCAGAACTAGGTAGTTCTATGAATATTGATGATATAGTAAATTATGAAGTTTTTCAACAAAAATTTATTACTGTACTAGACAAGCACGCTCCAATGAAAACCAAGTTTGTCCGGGCCAATAACCAGCCCCATGTCTCTAAGGCTCTCAGAAAAGCCATTATGAGACGCTCACGTCTTAAGAAAGTTGCAAACAGTTCTGGTAATCCTGATGATTTAAAAGCTTATAAGAGACAGAGAAACTTGGTTGTCAACATAAACAGGCGAGATAAAAAAGCTTTCTTTACCAACTTCAGCAAAAGAACATTGAAGAAAGATTTCTGGAAAACCGTGAAACCGTTTTTCAGTGAAAAAGCTGTGGTCGGAAAAGAAAGCATTGTTTTGGTTGACGAGGGCAAAATGTTCAAAAGCGAATTGGAAGTTGCAAGTGTATTTAATCAACACTTCAACAAAATGACTGCTAACCTGGATATACTTCCTATACCGTGTGGTTCTCCAATTCATCACCAGGACCCGGTACTCTCTTCCATTGAGAAATACACGTCTCATCCAAGTATTGTATCTATTCGATCTAGATTTAAATCGCATATTTCTTTTGATTTGGCTGAAGTTTCTCAGGAAGATATGCTAAAGGAAATTCTAGCCTTGGATGAAAGTAAGAAGGTTAGCGGTCAAATTCCTACGAACATTTGAAACTTGCTGCTCAGGAATGCGCACCAGTGCTCACGAAGTGCTTTAATAGCTCTATCGTTGGTTCTTCTGTGTTTCCTGACCAGTTATCTCTCGCCGATGTCATTCCACAACACAAGAAGGGAAATACTCTTGATAAGGGAAATTACCGCCCTATTAGTTTGCTGCCTGTTGATCTAAGATTTTTGAAAGGTTGATGGCCAAGCAACTGCAGCCTTTTTTGAACTCTATTTTGTCAAAATACCTTTGTGGATTTCGTCGGGGATATAGCTGTCAGTATGCATTGTTAAATATGCTTATACAGTGGCAAAAGTCCCTTTCAAACTCCGACAAAGTGGGTGCAATTTTGATGGATCTGTTCAAAGCCTTTGATTGTCTACGTCATGATCTATTGATAGCCAAGTTGGCAGCATATGGTGTTGGATATGATATACATTAAAATTGCTGTACAGTTACTTGTCTGATAGGAAGCAGCGTGTTCGTATAGGTTCATCTTTCAGCGAATGGCTGGACATTCTTTTGGGTGTTCCTCAGGGATCGGTTCTAGGGCCAATTTTATTCAATGTTTTTATTAATGATTTGCTGTTTTCGGTACTGGAGTGTGACATCTGCAACTTTGCCGACGACAATACTCTTGTCAGTTGTAAAGCCACTTTAGATGAAGTGTTGGAAAGCTTGCATTCTGACATGACATCTGCTTTAAACTGGTTTAACAACAATGGTCTTGTCGCAAACCCGGAAAAGTTTCAGATGCTAATCCTAGGTCTTGATAGTAGAGACATTGTTTTCAAAATTGATACTACAACCTTAAACCCCTCAAAGGAAGTCAAACTCCTTGGTATAACACTAGATGATAAGCTTTCTTTGTATTCCCATATTAAGGGAATGTGTCATCAGGCTTCCTTGAAGACAAAAGCTCTGTTACGAATACGGCCTTTTGTAAGCCAGGATATTGTAGATACGTTATTTAATACTTTCGTCATTCCATGTTTCAACTATTGCCCATTAGTATGGATGTTTTGTAGCAAGCAAGCACACAGCCTGATCGGCATCACTCATAGAAGAGCATTATGTGCAAAAAGTGGCTTGTTCCGACACAGCTATACTGATATTCTCACTAAAACAGGGCAAAAGTCGATTCATGCTAGAAACCTTGAACTTCTAGTGATTGAAGTATTTAAATCCTTGCATAAAATTAATCCTCAATTTATGTGGGATACTTTCTGCTGAAAAGCAACAATGTTTAATCTGCGCTCTGGTAGTGTATTAAAAATTCCCTCTTCTAAAGGAATTGCTGGTGTAAATTCGTTTCTTTTCCGAGCCACATTAGCCTGGAACCATTTGTCGGCTGAAACAAAAAAGGCAACAGGCTTGAATGAATTCAAGACTGAGGTCCGCCGTGCACCAAGTTATTGTCAGTGCAAACTTTGCAAAGTCCTCTGAGATGGTCGTTTCTTTTATTTATTTCTTTTATTTATTTTTTATCTCTGTGTATTTCACATTTTATAGTTTTATGATTTTATGTTGGTTTGTATTAGTACATTATGTAACTACTGTTTTACCAACTTTAAATAAAGAAATAAATTAAAATTAAAAAAAATAAATTAAATTAAAATTTGGTCAGTTTTTGCATTTTTGTTTTCCCTATGTATGTAACGACTTGTTCTCAAAATTTCAAGTATGAGGCTTATGACATGAAAATGAGACTATTTTCAACATACTTTGAAAGGATCAGATCGGCCAAGAAACCCAAATTTTTGGTCGGATTTTGCGTTTTCCTTTTCTTGATATTTATACCTAACTTTCAAAAAAATTTCAATCCTGAGGCTCATGACATGAAAAAGAATCTTTTTTACAGTTCCGTTTTTGGCCTCTGTAGGCCGTAGAACCCTGAAAACCCTTACAGACTGGCAGATCATTAATACTTACCATCAAACAAAGACATGTAAACTAGTTAAAATTCTGAGGAAAATCACATGAAAAAATGTGACGAGAGCTCTTGGACTACTTACAGTACCATGCTTTGAAACGGGAAAAAAGCAAAGTCAGCTATAAATTGTATTCCACCGTGTAACGTCAACACGAAAGTTGGAAGATGATGATGATTAAGATGAAGAACAAAATCGGAAACTGACATTCGCCTATCTCGTGAAACTACTATGCCAATACACTTTTAGTGGTTCATTAGTGTACATATATGGAGATAACATTTAGATAGTCCACCAATACTGATAATGAAGATAAAAATTTCATCACGCCTTTGTATTTTGTGCTGTTTGTATGAAAAGAAAACATATTCAAGAAATAATAAAAAGAATAGCATTGTATCAACATAAGAAGTATTATATTGCTTTGCAATAACAACACCGTGGTCTGACGAATCCTTCACAATTACGATTATGTAGCGATTATTTCAATATCAGTAAATTAATTACATGAATGCTGATGATGCTGGCATAGTGCGACAATGGTATGTAGTAGATCAAATTAACTTTTTTCTGATGGTTTCGATCAGAAACATACGAACTTTCTTCCAAATTTTCAAAAAAAGTTGATAAGTGAAATATAATATCAGAAACGCAAGAGGAGTCAGTACTAAGTCGATTCTATCGTAGATCTTCAACACGGACATAATTGATTCGTCGTAAGTGCCTCTGTTGACGTATAAGAAAGCGCGTAGCATGTTGACACCAGCAAAGATAATCAAAATCGAGATGGAAACAGATTTCAGTTGGTTGACCAAATCGTCCTTATATGGTTTGATTTGAAGTTGGACAAACAAAAACAGAACCAAAATGGGGAAAATGAAAGACAATCGGGATACTAGGTCGATGTAAGACACTTTCACATACGCCACAATAAGTCTTTGATAAAGCAACCACAAATGCCAATTCACATTACCGCTTCTGTACGGTTGCTCAAAAATGAACCGGTGTCACAGGAAATTAGAACTCGGGGAATTAAGACTCTAGAGTCTTAATTCTCTAGAAAATTAGGACCTCTAGTCTTATTTTCCTAGTGGATCAGGACCCTATCTAGTCTTATTTCCCTAGGAATTTAAGAGTGGTTCAGTGAATTAGGACTATTATGAATTTGGAATATTATATAAGATATTATATTATATCGAGAGTGAAAATAAGGAGTTTTGAATTTCGTTTACATATTCGCAAGGAATAAAATTGTTCCTGATGATGTTAGAGAGGGAATTAATTGAAAAAAGTTTGAATGTTTCCAAAAACAACAAGCAAAAGTTTCTTCAATCATGACAAATATGACAAATTATTTACAAAAGATAATAAACTAGAACACAATAAAAACACACGAACAAATACACCTGTCATTTTCTTATGTTCCTCTATCTTTACAAACTGTGTTTATATTCAAGTATACCCGTACTGTCCCTGGTATCAAAAATCAAGAATTAAGAAAATCTAAATAAAAAAAGTTTGAATGGGTGCGAGCACGGTTTAGTGTAGCCCACCGAAATTTAAACTAATATAAAAAGGTAATATCAAACAGTTTTCATAAAAATAAAATGTTCATATCTTAGTGTGTAGACTTCGGAAATGGTTTTAATGTCCTGCTTTCCAAACAATTGATCAAATGCGATCGCATTTTACAAACATCAAAGGAAGCATTTATTGGAGACGTGCCATTCAGGAGCTCTGCAGCAAAAGCAACTGCGAATAAACCACAATTGTGCCCGTCATCTTGTTTTTGAACTTGTAGAAATGTTATTGGTATCTTTCCGGAGTTATCAACACAATTTCGATAAATTGAATTGATACGCTTTCGTGTGACACGCGAGAGGTTAGTTTTTAAACTGTCACAAACTTGGACACGGCCACTTGAACAAAATGTTAACAGCCAGTGATTGTTTCCATCGTGTAGTAATTGAACGTGCTCGTTATCAACTGCCCTGTAAGGGTATTTAACTTGCTTTTGACTGTTTAGAACGGACTGGTAGCTTTTTGTTCCGAGAGCTTTACAAATCAGAACTTGTGCTGCATCCATAAGGTTATCGTTTAACCAAGCATTCTCTGAAATCAAAATATTTTTGTCTTCCATTTTCAAGTTATACAGTTCGTTCTTTATCCAAAAGTCACTTTGGGTTTCGCGTTTCCCATTAATAGAGCCTTTCCAATAGATTTTTTCTATGTTGTACCAAGACTTTCCTCCATCCTCAACTAATATCAACCATGCTGAATTCCACTTTTTGCCCTTTACCAATTCTGCTATTTTCAACAAGAGACCACTATTTTGGCCATGTCTCTTCGATAGTTTACGGACGCTCAATTTGATCTTTCCGTTGAAAGAGCTTTTTTTCATGTCATCATCTAGGTTCACATGAATTCGTGGAAGGAATTTTCTTGCTTTTCTGTTTATTATTTTGAATCGGGAACAGGTATGGACAATACTGTTGAAGGTTTTGCATGCATCATCGGAGGTCTGCACTGAATACAAAAGTATCTTTTCCACAATCTCGTCAGGTCACCTAGTAATTAATTAGCAAGTGAGTACATAAGTGATCTCAATCCCAATATTCATAACTTGAACTGGTTCCTTATGGTTAAATATAAAAATTAAAATGATAAAATTGACATCAGTATACAAATCTGGTACTATATTCATACTCGATTCCACTTTCAAAAGAATGTACCGTAACTTACTTCAGGAAATTAAAGGGGCACAAAATTAACAGTCATGAAAATCAGAAGACGAAAATTAACACGAATACATATGGTACTTTGATACCTCTCCCATTGGTTGTGGTTCTCAGTAGGCTTTGGTTTGATATTTTTGGACGGCATCTCTTCATCAATTTCACAGTCAGGTATATCGCTCAAATTTTTATCTTTATCCCCTACTTCAGCTTCCTCTGCACCACAAAAAAAATTACAGTCTGTGTTGTATGGTTTCAGAATCATTTTATTGTATTTCTTCTTTAGAAGATGCCCATTTTTATTCTGTAGAGTTGCAAGCCCTGCTTTTGTCATATCTGACACGAGATATGGTCCTAACCACTTAAAGCAGAACTTTCCACCTTTGCGATCATTTCGTTTATTGTTTCTCAGCAACACTTCTTCGCCAACGCAAATATTTGAGGAAGATTGATGCCGATTATCGTAGTTTGTTTTCTGCTTCTTCTGCGCTTTTTCAATATTTTCTGAAGCTTCTTCATGGATCTCTTCTCGGATAGTGATTGCAGAGGCCAATACAGAATCAAACATTTCCATGTCGAAAGGTTCATCGGAGTCATGGTTTTCAGCATTTGGTAAATTGTGTTTGACGTCGATAGGCAAAATGGGATCTCGATTATAGAGGAGTTTAAATGGGGAATATTTTGTGGAAGCATGTTTGCTTACGCGATGGGCAAAAAGTACACCCTCTATGATATACGGCTATTGTTTTGCATTCTCATCCAAAACCTTAATAAGAGAGTTTTTGATCGTTCTATTTTGTCTTTCAACGAGGCCATTTGCTTGGGGATGATACGCACTCGTTATGCGTTGTTCGACACCAGTTAGACGATGAAGTTCATTGGTTATTTCATTTACGAACTCTCTCCCCTGGTCGTTTATTTGTATCGAGAAACAACCATGCCGACACAGTAGCTCGTATAAGAACTGAGCAATAGTTGTAGCCTTCTTATTCATAATTGGTTTTGCCTCTGACCATTTGCTAAAGTAGTCGATGCACACTACTAAGTGGCGGAAACCATCAACTTCTGGTAAACTGCAAAGATCTACTCCAATTTGTTTCATAACCATCGTAGGAACAGGTACACTATGAAGTTCACTCTTTGATTTTAGCTTTAAATCGCCTTGCTTTTGGCAGATGTCACAAGCTTTGCAATAATCTACAACATCTTTATAAATGGAATACCAAAAAAATCGTTCGATAATTTTTGCGTGCGTGGAATCTCTTCCGTAGTGCGAGGAAAGGGCTTTTGAATGCTCACTTTGACCTATGCCTTCATGTATGTCTCTAACTATTTCTCGCTGTTTTTGTCTTTCAAGAACTACAAGACGTTTTTTTTCATACAAAAATTGTCCATCTTCAATTGAAAACTTCTTACTTGCTCTTCTAAAGTTTGATCTGTCTCCCCATTTAACGATGTCTTTCGGGTATGTTTCAAAACGTATAAAAACTTCAATATCCTGCAAGCTGAAGTCCTTCCTTTTTTTAGCACCACCACTCATTTTGTTGCTTTCTTAAATAAAATTCACTGACACACATGCTTCCAATTCAAACAAAAAAGGAACATTCTAAATCGAACGTTCTAAACTAATTCGAATGTAAAAGTCTTATTTCACTAGGAAAATAAGACTTTTTGATTGTTAAGCTTCTAGTCTTAATTTCCTAGTCCACTCTTAATTCACTAGGGAATTAGGACTACACCAATCTAAATTCACTAGTAATTTAGGACTCTCGAGTCCTAATTCCCGGAAGTCTTAATTCACGGCTACACCGGATTGTTGATTTCAATTTATTATCATCTTTATAGAGAGTACAAACGTTATTTGCGACATATCGAGTCAATTTCCAAATGTAAAAGATCAGTACTATTGCAGGCATGACCATGAAGAAGAGGAATCTTTCAGTCGAGATGTGATCTGATTTCAACAGTTTTAATGCCAAAAACAGTGCAAGCGGAAAAGGAACAATCCATAACAAGAGAAAGAAAAATGCGATATATTGCCATTATCCCCAACATTTCATTTCAGCGAAGATATAGAGTACCTTCTCGTTACCCACTGTCACGCAGTGCAACATCATAAAGGTAAAAGCCGCCATATTCTGATACCTCATACTAGTTAAGCGAATGAAGCACACGTAATACGAGTGAGCAGAGACATATTTTCAGGATGGTGCCTGGATGTTTAAATGTCATTTTCTTGAGTGTCGTTTGAATTCTTGTAGATATAAATTATATGAAATGTTAAAGGCAATATAAGTACAGGGGCAGTAATTGTAAGGGTAAAAACTATATTTTTGATTGCAAGCTTTTAAAAATTGTTAAGTGTGAGAGCAGGACAGATATGTAAAGAGGGGTATGAACTCTAAATAAAACAAATCTGAGAAGAATGTGTCCGAATTTGAATTACTTACACCCAAATCGATGGTCATCAATTGTTTTAATTGATAGAAAGAAACGAGTATGTTGAATATCCCCGACCAGCGACAATTATCTTCTGCATGTTCTGTAGATAATGTTATTTCGTTTGGTAGTAAGTCTCCATTGCTATCGTCATCAATGGGGTTGGTTGAGTTGTATCTTTTTAATTCAACATTTTCCATGTCAAATTCTTCTTGCTGTTCTTCTTCTTGATGAAAGACTTTAAGACATTCTAAGAAACGTACGATTTTTATCAAGACATTTGCTAAGGCTTATAGTTGATCCAACTGCAAGAACGTAAAACAGACCGGTCAGAAGGAATGATATCCAAAAAAGAAAACAATATATCGTAGCGATGTTTGTTGCAAGTGTTGAAACATTTTGACAGATCTTTTCATCATATATACGAATGCCAGCATTTGCACGTTGAACGATGGTTTCCGAACTATAACTAGTCTTCAAAGAGCAATTTGTCTCGTGATCAGTAACTGTATAAAATCCTTTGTTGCATGGTTTACAGTAGTACTCAAAAGCAAACACATTTCTTTTATCTATATTGTAATGTGGATGACTGTTTTGAGGACACGACAAAGTTGAACTGACGTAGTTAGTAGTAGTAGTTAGTTAGTAACGGGAGTTTTTAGTCCTTGGGCTTCCATCCGTAATGGTTGGTTCTTCCGCCCGCCGACTGGCAACTATTAGTTGACTTACCGCCAGAGATACGTATAGCATTGCTCTAACTTGCCCGAAGGCCAGTGTGCAGTCAGTCGATGGCTCCTAATGGGCTGACACGCTGCTTTCAAAGCGCATCGGAGTGGTGTATTGAGATACGACATGACTGGACTCGAACACGGGTCGCAGCGGTCGCACTCAAAGGTACTGACCACTACACCATTGCTGCACGTAGTTGATAATACTTTCTGCTGCAGTTGCAATTTCTATCACAGGGGCTTCTAATTTTGCTTTCTTTGATCTCAGGTCCGGACTGACGATGCTAACATTAACACTTTTCTCTTCTTGAATAAGAATTGATGGTTCCTTTGTATTAAATGAAGTGATACTTAATCTTTTAAAATTATGTTCAAATTGTTATCTTTGATATTTTGGAAGTTAATGGCGTTATTAGAAACGCTGAAATTAGATTTCCAATCGTCAGATTGCAATTTTTAGCATGGACACCTTCCTTAGAAGTTATAATGGCATCAGATATTTCCACTGTCCCATCTTCGAAGTTAAATGCTCTCCCGTCTATAGAAGTGGCGTTGACGTTTTTTATCGATAGCGATATATTTTTCGTTTCGACAGCAGTCTCAAATGTAACATTATGCAATGAAATCTTTGTTATATCAGTAATTGTAACTATTGTACTAATAGTGCGTTCATAAACTGATATTACATCCTCCTGCAAGAACATTTTTCTAGTATCTTTTGGTTTGTACCTTTTCCTAGACGTACTTTTCCAGAGTCGACTATTCTGTATGCGTTGTATTGTTAACTCCTTTGAATATTCCTCCTTGACTACTAGGCTGTTGACAGAAGAAAAGGATCCGTCTTTGCTCTCTTTCATATTTTTTAGTGTTTCAGAGCCCTCACTACTGTAACTGACAAAATTGAGATAAATTTGATTACTTTTGAATATTTGACTTGAATATCAGATATTGTTAAACGTTTAACTTTATTTGCTATAATTATCTCTTCTCTCGATAACACATTATCTATGGAAACACTTGAAAATGAGGCTGATGATGAATTATATAGTTTAATGTAATCGTTACTTCGTCCAATTTTGATATTAATTTCAATCATGTTGATATATTTAATGCTTTCCAAAGTGAAAACGCAGTAGTTTACAATTGTCTCTCTGATGATAAATTTTGATACATTTACTGTTCATTGGGTGTTACGCTTTCAAAGTTGATATTCCTCAAACTTACATTACAGAAGTAAAATAGAGAAGATCATGACTTACTTTTGTGCCCTTCATATATGATTTTGATATAAACATGGATAACGCTTTAGTAACGTGAACACCACTAGACGAAGATACATTTTTGATGTTTATATCCGTCATACTGACATTGGTAACAGTATAAAAATATGGAAGTCCGCTCAATACTTTTGTTCCTTTCATATTTAAACTTGATAGAAACACTGATACGACACTGACAGTCTAAAAGAATATAGTTTCTAAGAACTATAATTGTAGGCTCACACATTAAAATTATTAAAATTATTATAAGAGATATGAGGTTGAGCATCTTCAAACATTTCTGGGGGAAAAACATGAAATTTTTTTATGACATGATTTATGAATCTTATTATACTAATTCGCATTTGTGCATACCACTTTTGTTTTAGAGAGTGATATATTTGGGTTTTTTTTTCACGGTCAAATCCTTCTTATTTTTTCCCTTTTCGTCGTAAAACCACGCAGTGGTGACAGACACTTTTTTTAATGTTACGTAATCTAAGTGTGACGTCTAAATTTTTAAACCAATCAAAACGCAAGAAATTATTTTTTCGCCAATTTGATTGGTTGACGATTTCCAAAAATAAGTTCGTTAATAACGGTTTTCATTATCGCAGTTGTTTTCACGAAGAAACACAGGTTCGTATACGTGCTGCTTATGAAACTGTTTATTGTTAAACTTTTATTGTTATTGTATTTCCGATTTTATTTTAGATTAATAAAAGAACAGTAACAGTGTAAGTGATTAGTTTGTTTACAATGTGAAAGCATATTGAGAATACAGAAGAAGTGCAGTGAAGTTTTTAAAAATTGGCTGTGCAGAACGAACGAACAGGTCTATACAAAGTAGTATTATCATAAAACTTTTATTGTTTAATATTTTAGATTAATAAAAGAACAGGTGAGTTATGTATGTATGTATTTAAATGTTTGTTTATGTTTTAGTTATCAAATATCGCTATACAGAAGAAAGCAGTTTGATGTTTATTTACACAGTAAGGAATGGTTTTAATTTAGTTTTGAAAGCTTTGAGTGGATGTCTCAGTTATTCTGTCGTTTAGTATGTGTATATGCTGCTGGATTAAAAGGAAGACGAGAGAAATTTGTTTTGGTAACGCGTGCTATTATTACATTAAAAATGGTCCTACAGCAATGAATGTTTTTATTTCTTTTATTTGTCTGTCACTGTTATGCATTGAAATCTTTTTCTTTATTTATGCCTTTCAGTTTCAGGAAACTATGCTGGGAAGTAAATCGAGTGTATTAATTTGTTTACAGGTATGAAGTATAGAAAGTAAAGAGTTTAGAAGTGTTTGATAATGGCTTACAGATGATCAAAATTGTTTACTATCATGATGATGTGAATTGGTATTGAAAGGTAAAGTTAAAATAGTATCTATTTAGTTAAAACCAAGTTAGTATTAGTGAATAAATAAAGGATATGAGGGATGTTTACTTTCGTGTTTTGAATTTTCCAGGGAGGAGCTTTGAACTGGAAATAAAAAATGGCTTCACAATGTGAATGTTTTCATATGTTAAAAATTCTTTTAAGCTATACTAACTTTGTCATTAAGTTTGTGTTTTTAATTAGAATTTTTAAGGTAAATATGTTTTCAAAGTGTCTTTTAGTTTGTTATATATTTCCCCATAGGGCGAAATATATGTTAAAACATAGTTAATAGAAGAGATGGTTCGGCATGTCGGCGAAATCAAAGGCTTTCAATATCGAAGCTGAAACTGCTTGTCACGTGACGTGAACCTGCACAAGTGTTTTTCCAATATGGAAGCGCAAGGGGAAAACAATTATTTTGATGGTGAATTAGATGAAATTGTGGGAGTATTTGATATCAAATTTCATGAAAGTAGTAATTCCTTTTCTGATGATGTAAGTAGCAAGTAGTTTTTCACGAAAAAGGCCGCAAATATCGTGATTTCTGTTTACATCTTATGTCCTTTTTCCATATTCTTTTCACTTGATTAAGTAAGAGTAGATCCAAAAGAGGCTCTCTTTTGATATTTTGCCTTCCACGTACACGAATTAACTATTCTTTTAAGATGCAAATGGGTGAATTCAAGTGTGACTGATGTAACAAGAAATGCAAAAGTAAAGTTGGACTTGCTAGACATGTCGTCCAGAAAAGTCATGTTCTTTTTGCTTAAAATTAAGAGCATGATGCAAGAAACAATACAGATTTTAGCCAAAACTGACTTGTATCCTCAAAATGTGACTAGTGTCTACCATGATTTAAATACAAACAATGAAATTCTTTAAAAAATAATAAACAGAGAGTGAACATGTTTAACAAGGGTGATAATGAAAAATTTTATTCATTAGTGACATATATTTCCATAGAAACTAATTCCAGGAGAACACTGTACCTTTGCACATTCCAGTGATTACTTGTAGTTTACTTTAAGTCATCAATTACTTTCTTTCTAAAGCATGGCTCTGGTTTTATGACGTATTGTATTCTCTGAGAGTTCTAAGACTTGGTAATCTGAGTATATTGCTATTTCTCAGCTCTTCATAGGTTGATGGTGATTTCATGTCTAATGATAAACAATATCGAATAATCATTGAGTGGTAGTGAGCACCATTTGCAGAGCGTTGAAAGAGTTTTTGTTGCCGTTGCCAAACTGACTTCATAAATGGCATGATTTGACATGATATTGGCAAGATCATCACTCAGTTCATGATCAAAAACAATGCTGGATCTTTGTTATTTCTGACTCATGTTCTGAAGTTGTTGTTGAAGCTGATTGCATTTGAGTCGTTGTTGTTGCAAAGATAGTTTGATGCATGCTGGTGAAGTGAAAGATATTGGAGTTTAGCAGGTTATAGATTCTTCTTGGAACTACCATGAAGGACTTTGGTTCTGAAGGATTATGCATTCATTACACAACAACAACCTGGCTACCTGGTTTAATGAAATGTCACAACCATGTGTACGTGTGGTTAGGTTACACTCAAATGTGTAGCATGATGAGTGCTTGGGGATGGCTTGCTGCAAAAGTTTAGCCACCATTACCACCATTTGAGTGTAACCAAACAATAACTGTTATTTGGTACTTTGGAATTAATGTGTCCAGGCTTAATTTAAATATTATGGTTTTATTTCCAGTCAGGCTAATTTGCCAGTTTGTTGAGCATTGTAAACTAGAGATTTTATAATTTACATCGAGAATACTTTCATAGCATATATTTGTTTTTGTTGTATTTTGTTGTTTTTTCTCTCATGTCCAAGTGCTTTAGTTTTCATGAATGATTTTATGGCCATGTTTAGAGCTGGAAGATCGTTTGTTTTAGCTTCTTTCCAACATACAGTTTTCCAGGAAATAAACAAATCCATTGAAAAAATAAAATTATAGATTTAATTTTATTTTTTCCTCTTTCATAACTATTGTATTTTAAAGTTCCTGTTTCATCATATTATGTACGCTTAATATTTAAAGAAAAAAAGATTACGCAATTATTCATATTTGTAGTATTTCAAAGTCCATATATTTTTTGTATACTAGGATTCCATGAAGGAGAAATGTTGTTTTTGGTTAGTAAGATTTTATTTTTATACTCATTTCATTGCTACGAAATTTTACATGTGCAGGTTCACGATTAATTCTATTCAAATAAATCATACAAAAACATAATTCAATAGGCTTTTGTTAAATTAAACAAAGTCTCCTAACCATCTCTCTTCTATCAACTATGGTTAAAACCGGCAGTTTCCTTCTTCATCATCTTCTCCGTTCACTTTTATAGCCGCGGTTCAGAGTACAATTTTCGCCTGGCCGCCAAAGTAGATAAGAATAGAGGCTAGTCTACAGTCAAATCGTACGCCATGTTTTTTCAGTCAGTGTGGATGGGCTGTAGAAGATTTTTGATTTTTCCACTAGCTTTTAAAATGATTCAAGGGAATTATTCAACTTTAAATGATGGAAATAAATCATTTTAGTTCAGTATTATCTTAAAAGGTTTCGTAAAAGCATTTGAAGAAACGTGTAAAAACAGAAAAATGTTGTTTTGTTTTTGTTGCGATGATGATTGATTTGTAATTAAATGCTTGGAACAACAAACCATTGAAGCTGTGATTTTAGTGCAAAGGCGAAAATTCATTATCAATACAGGCAGAAGATTTATTTTCATTTTACGTCCTGATATAATGTGAACTGAAAGCACATATGATTTACATGTACAGCGCTATAATAAAAGGAAGTCTTTTTTATATGTGGAGAACAACCAGTTCAACCAGTGTTAATTCAAAAAGTACATTACAAAAACAGCAAGTAAAATGTGATGTCGTATATGCAATAAGAACGTCAGAAAACCAATTACGTATAATAACAAACAAGATTGAAAGACACAAATATCTGCTCGGAAAATGTGCTTCCCTGGATATTCATTTAATCTGACAACAGAAACATAAATTTACTATGGATTAATTCCATGATCACCTATACTGTAAATTAAATCAAACCAGAACACGAAACGTCTACTTTCAGCTTTTAGTGATTTGGTTATGGATATGTAGTCTATTTTCACTACAGAAATCTGTTTTTTTTTTTCATTTCGGATTTACAATGGTCATTTTTATCAAATAATAAATGGGTGTGCACATATTTTTTTGAACAGAGATGTTTATTCTGATTACTTGAATTTAATTTTATAAATTGTCACTTTAAGCCCATCTCTCTTTTGAAAATAACTCTTCTGTCAAAATTTTTTGATTGCTTTTTTATAGTTATTTGTTTATATATATTGAAGATATTCTTCAGGGCGTAAAGCTTTAGTAAAAAGAGAATAACGAGAAGTTTCATTTTGATTTATAATTTAATTCAAATTTCGTCCTGCATGATGAATGATGTTCTGTGGATGTAGGACGAAATATTGAATTAAATTATAAATCAAAATGAAACTTCTTGTTATTCTCTTTTTGCTTATATTTTTAATACTTATACTGTAAAATTAAGTTAAGATAATTTTCTTTTCTTCTTTTGTAAATTTGATTGTATAATTTTGAAAGACAGTTTTATCTGTGTTACAAAAAGCAAGTGCAAGTGTCTTCCGTTACATTACATTGTTTTGTTGTGATTTTATGGTATAAAGCTTCTGCAACAATAAAGATCATGTTTTTTATGCTAAAATCGCCTTACACATTGGTGCGGTTGTTGATATTTAGTTGTTTAAAATTTATAAAAGAAACCTCATTTGACCATGAACATCTTCATTTCTTAATAAATTCAAAATAAGTTCTTTTGTGGTATCAAATTCAATTCTACCCTGTTTAGTAAGGACAACATTTTTATCTGAGAGTATGACATTGATGGTAGTTATACCATTCATTGTAGTTATTTGATGATGTATATTTTTCTTAACAATGTATAATATATAATGATCTATTATTAAGTTTCGCAACTTTGGGGAAATATATAGTCGCATTTTTGCGAATCTTGTTTTGTTTTTCTTTCGATTTCGTCATAGCATGATTAGGTTTTTTTATATGTTTTTTGAATATTTTCATCTGTTAAAATAGAAATGAAGCACATGATGGGTTGAATTATAATGTTGAGAGGGTAACTTAAGAGAAGAATGGATTATGTATTTAAGAAGATTATGACTGTGCAATGAAACGTTATTGGGTAGATTTTTCTTAAGTTTATATTTTATCATGTTTATGCATTATTTTGTGTTATGATAATTGTTTACGTACTATGCCTAGGTATATAACTTTGGCTTTAGATTTTATTTGTGACATTTTATCTTCTGGGTAAATTTTTGTTCTTAGTTATATATTGTTTTTAGGATAAATGCGTACTAGAATTTCTTTCTTTTTTGTTGTTGCTGTTGTTGTTGTTGTTGTTGTTTATTTCAATATTCTTATAGCATGATTAGGTTTTCGGTATAACAATTGAAATATTAATCTTTTAGGCAACAATAAAAAAAGCATAAAGAAATGAAACTCATGGTTTTAATCATGATGTTGATGGTTTTGGGAAGAACAGACTATCATTTTAAAAATTCATTAATGGTTGCTAACCAATGTAACTTTGGTACAAAAGAAACACAGTTGGAAGGTATCGAGTTGTTTTCAATGCACATTTCGTAATGTTATTCAATGTTTTGTATTGTTCTGTGCTTTTGCTATTTTTACACAAAAGTTACTTCTCTTCTGCATATAGATATATAATCTGAGCCATATTGCTATTTGTTTCTGTTTTAAATTTTCTGAATGTAAGAAATTAATTAAAAAATTAATGCCTGAAAAGAAACTTTTACTCAAATTAAATTCTGCGATACAACGCATACTGAACATGGGTGGCGAGCGAGTATCATCAATAAAACAGAAATCACAATCTGTTGAAACTTTTGTTGATCACATATTGACTTATATTTCCATTATATTTAAATATCATAAAATCAATAAATTCATATAATTTCCATTCACTCAGATTCCTTATGTTAGAATTTAGTGGCTGAAGCACAATGTTTTCAAAGCATAAAAAATTGTTCAATGTGTGGGTCTAAGAAATGGAATCATAAACTAAAACAAGCATGTGCATATACAGAGAATGAAAATGTAATCTACTTTTACTTTACGGTACATGATAAGTTGTAGAATTTTCATAACAAATTATACATTATCAGGGGCGGCCGCAGGGTACGGCTCATACGGCTCAAGCCGTAGTAAAAAATAGTCAAAAGAATGATTAATAAATGATCTACTGCCGTGCTACTTAGTTCCGTCGTTTGTCCTTTACTCCGTCATAATAACGCGATACCGTCAAAAGACGTGCCACTCTGTACTTGAAAATCTGTCAATATGTTTTTTATGCATTAGCGCATTATTTGTTGGCGCCTCATTTGACTCGCAAAATTTAGGTAATCTATAACTGCAAACCCCAGTGCCGTATTGTTCTTCTTTACGGCTCAAAAATCGGCTCCTTTTGATCAATGATGATACGAGTTATAACTAACAGTTTTGAGCCGTATTGCAGCTCTTCGATACGGCTCAAACTTACTGCTCAAGTCCCGATTCTACGGTAGCTGGACTCCTATAGCTCTAATCCAAGCTTCATAATATTTCTTTCGTTTTTCCGTTTGTTTTGAAAGTACGGCTGTCGTGCCAAAAGTACACAAGACGATAATAAGTTTCATAACAAATCCTTAGCCTTTAAATTTTTTGGTTGTCGGTAGAGTAAGCAAGTACGGCTCAAACTCACACACGTACATTATCCTATGTACCTCTTTTTCAATTTCCCTGAATATGAGATGATGCATAGAAAAAGAGTTTTTAATCGATCGCTCAAGGCTCAAAGGTCAACACGTTTTTACAAACACAGGGATGTGATGACATTGTATGGAAAAGAAATCCTCCGTACAGTAGTCACTTTGGAGGAGTTTGGGAACGCCAAATACGCACCATCAGAAGAATTCTCTCCAATCTTTTGCAAACGCATAGCCATAGCCTTAATGATGAGTCCTTCCGTACATTGCTCTGTGAAGTCGAAACTGTCATAAACTCAAAATCGTTAACCGTAGAAACGCTGAATGACCCGAATAGTCTGTTACCGATTTCACCTAATATGTTGCTAACAATGAAAACTAGAGTTGTACCGCCACCGCCAGGAGCGTTCGAACCATCAGATATCTATAGTAGACGACGATGGCGCAGAATTCAACACCTTGTTAATGAATTCTGGAATCGATGGCGTAAAGAATTCCTGATCGGGCTCCAAACCAGACGAAAGTGGCAAAAGCAGTCTCGAAACTTTTCTGTTGGCGACATTGTTTTTCTTGTAATGGAAGCACCTAGGAACGAGTGGCTGATGGGCGTCATCACCAAAGTTTATCCCGACGAATTTGGTATCGTTCGTAAAGTTGAGCTTCGAACGAGAACAAACGAGAATTTATTGCGACCGATATCGAAAATCGTTTTGCTAATCGAAAATGGTTGGTTCGATTCCCCATCAGAGAAGCCTAACCAAGATCCGTTGGACTTGTGAGGAGCCATATGTTAATGAACAATCACGTTATGTTTAATTTTACGTGCTGTGTGCACTCGTGTATGTAGTGTTAATGTCGTATTGTATGGTTAGTCACAGTCGATACGTTTCTTTGTATTTGAACGTTTTTATTAGTTCGTGCTATCTGTTGTGAATTTATTCCTGTTTGTATGTGGCTTGTGTGGGTCGAGCGTCAGAATAAACTAGTATGTATTTATTATTATTTTATGTTTGTTGATTTGTTTGTTGATATGTTTGTTGATATGTTTTCTATATAATCACGTTTTGTTTGTAATAATATAGCCCTGATCATCATCCTGGTCGTTTATTTGTGTCCTGCAGCCACAAGCACTTAATCTCAATGATAATATGGCAATAGATCCTTTAAATTTACTCATTACTGAAGAAATTGTTCTCCAAAAGGTTTTTGCATTTAAAAGATCGTGTGAATCTGGTAGGTAAAGCATTGAAAAAAAGGACTTTACAGCTGAAAAATGCAGAGAAGTGTGGTAGAAGACATCATGTTGGATGCACAGTCATTACTTTACAGTAAGTTTATGTTTTTCTTTATATTTTACTTCGTAAACGTAAGTGTGTTTTTTATTTATTATATATTAATACAAATTCATTTAATTTAATGACAGGGGAAACAACAAAAAAAGCTGCTGAGTATATGTGAATGTGAATTTTTGGTCAGCGCGATAGCAGCTGATCTTTCATTAGCGTTTGTACGTCCGTCCGTCCTTCCGTCCGTCCGTAATTCCAAGATTTTGTGTCCTCGATTGTAGGCTGAATTCTGTTGTAGGCTGAATCAGAGGCTACTTTCCAACTATGGTTGTTACATGGAATAGGTTAAAAGAAGATATTTTAAAACGTTTTCTTATTGTGAGTGTGGCCATGAAAACAGCAAATCATGAAATCACTGCGTGGAGTTTCTAAAAACTTCGCTATGATAATATACCTATTCAGTGTAGTCAAATATTATTTTACTAGTCAGTTAGAACATAGAAATAGCAATAGAAATCTCTATGGTTAGAAGAGAATTGTTTATGCAAAATGACTCTTTTTGCTGGTGTCGATACATCTCCATTACATTTATACATATTGGTATGCTTTTTTGATGATCCCACACAGCCAAAAACAAAGTGATGATAATATGACTGCAATCTCCAAAAATACACTCGAGGTAAGAAAATTTTTAACACATTATCCCCATTGATGATGCCATGGCTGAAGTATTTTGTACGTAACTGGGTGCTGCTACACACTCACTGATAAATAAATCATTTCATGTTTTTTTATTTCTCCTTTTTTCCTCCTGTCGTCCATCATCAAAGCAAGAGTTTACTGAGATACAATTGGTGACTCTTTCAGGGAAAAAAATTATTAACCAATATTTCAATGTGGTAGAATAAAATAAACCCATTTTACCACCACAGGAATTTGTTTTTTTGTGGTGTTTGTGTGTATAATCAACACACTACCACTGAAACTTTGAATAATTACAAAACCATTCCTAGTACCTTAAATGTATTAAATTTCGCGATTTGTGAAATTTTTTCAGAAAACCTTTTTTCGTGTGTATTAAATTTCGCAATTTTTATTCTATGAGATTTTTTGCATGTATAAATTTCGCAAATTTAACCAAAATCAATTTTCTTCAAAAGGCTTGAAACATGAAATAACGTACTGGTTATACATGGAACACAACATGTTCATTAAAAGAAATAGTGAAACCTCCTTAAACGGACACTTACAGGACCAGAGATTTTGTCTGCTTTAGAGAGGTGTCTGCCTGCAGAGGTTTTGCTTATTTTGGCTGTAAAAATTGAACTAGTACTAGTAAATATTTTATAAAAAATCTATCACATATTTTCGTGATGTTTTAAATTTTAGAACTTTTTGCGTGTATTAAATTTTGCGATTTTGGATTTTTGAAAAATTTAAGCTGTACCAACTTTAGCGATATTTTTACTATAAATACATTGTACTTTTGTACTTTTTGTAAGTTCCATTATACACAAAGGGTAAATATTTTATAAAGATATTGGTTTGCTACGCAAAATATAAAAGCAATGTTAATCAACCAAGGTTGCAAAGATTTTAAGACTTTTCTATAGAAATTTAATATTAAATTCATCAATTAACATTTCAATGTCACCTTTCACATTTTTTAGGAAATTGTTGGCGATGTTGTTATGTCGGACTCTTAGTGAGCAGAGTCAGAGACGTAGCTACCAGGTTTATTGGACTTATGAGTTATCACGAGTTGGATAATTATTACTGTAAAACTTATTGAACACTATCAGAACTAATTGTAATTTCCGAACTGGTTTTTTGTAAGATTGTTACTTTTGTATTGTCAATTCTTTGTGTCTGCATAACCGTGAGTTTCTTTCATTTCAGGGTCTAATCTAGTCCAAAAGAGTGTCTGTTGATCGGATGCTGCCCTCTGCATTTTTTTAAAAATTTATTTCACTTTTGAAGCTTGTATAGGTGGGTCACAAGTTTAACCCACTGAAAGAAAGCTCAGGTTGCCCTTTTCCTGAAAAAATTTCCCTTTGGATGTTCATAATGTGCCCTTTTCCCTTCCGCCAGACGCTGCCCATCCATTCTAGATTAGACCCTGTATTTTCTTAATCAAATAATCCGCATTTGCTTACTTTTTCTTATTTTCAGTCTGAAGAAAGGCGAAAATATTAGTGCACTGTGCAAAACATACAACCATAACATTTGTCACTTATTTTTGATCTGTAGCAATTCATTTTTATAAATTATGTAGGAGAGAAGTTTGCTTTTGAACTTGGTGATAGTAAAACCACAGCTTTCTCTGAATTTTGTGAAATATAGAGTTAGTAACTTCTTTTTGAATGATCATATTTATAATATATATTTTATTTACTCGAAATCAGATTTGCGTTCCATTCAATTCAATTCAATTCAATTGGATATGACTTCTTGTAGATAAATATGCATGAAAGTCTTAAAATTTGTTTTAGGTAAATGTGAGGCATTTGAATATTTTTTTGTATATTTAATGTCTCTGATGTATTGTATTGAATTAAATTTGCAATGATATTGCTTTATGAATTCAATATCTGTTTTAGATTGTTTTTAAGCAAAATAGTTTATTCCTTTAACCATTGCCACTCTAGATATATCTTAGAAATTCCTATTTCGACCATCCCGGAGTAAAAATGTATTTCGATTTTGCCTTGCAGTCCATTATTTTTTAGCTTTGCCGAAAGCGCTGACCTTCAGGCCCCAGGGGCCTCTTGTTCATTTTCATTCACATGCATGGCTTTATTTGTAACTTTGACGAAAAACAAATTTCATAAACTTTGAAGATGTGGAGCTTCTTTATTATTTTTTGCTAATTTTGCGATATTACTCAGAGTCGTATATTTTAAACATGGTACCTTTTAGCCGTGATCACAAACTACAGAGTTTTTATGTATACATTAACTTTATTTTGTGATATTTAATTTCATTACATATATACACGTTGTTTTATTTAAGAAACTACTTTTGCTAAGCAGCCTCAATGTTTCTTAAGAATTTGCCAATCTGAGCCTCAAATGTTTCTTACATGTTTCTTACATACATACATAATAAGCCCCATGTTTCTTAAATTTTGCTTGTTATAAAAAGTTTATCTTAAAGTTTATTTTATCATAGGTTACCTGGAATCTTCTTATGTTTTACTGTCTGTTATCATCAGTGTATAATTTACTTGTTTATTATTATTATTATCCACGAATTTTTATACAGGATGACCAAATCAAAATGGAGTAATATATACATTATGTACATATTTACACAATTCTGTTCTACCTTTGGGTCCTGTGGTAAAAATATAAGTGCAAACTAAAATAAAATTTGAGGTAAAATTTCCAGTTATAAAGTTATAAAGTTTAAAATCTAAAATCAGTAAAAGATAATTATTCCTAGTAAACACACATAGCCCCTTGACGCTTCGATACGTCCAAAAGACGTCGGATGGGTCAGAGAAAAACGTCATAAACGACTGCATGTGCTTAACTAGGTTAGTAGTTAAAATATTTGTTATATAGTTTGTTAAACTCTGGCATAGAAGTTGCACTTCTTATGTCAAGTGGCAGTTCATTGAAACATTGTGCACCGTAAAAGAAGAAACTTCTTTTTGTTCCTTCCAGTCTTACTCTAGGTAAGCGAATGATTTTATTACAGTTTCTAGTGTTGTTTCTCATGATGGTAAAGTAGTTTTTGAAATTTGCACACACGTTTCCATGTATACAGTTAAATACTTGTGTTGTCAACCGTTTTCTTTGAATACCACGAATAGAGAGGGTTTTCCGCACTTTTGACGTCTTACCAAAAACTATCGCGCGGGCTCTTTTCTCGTAACTGGAAATTTTATTATTGACAGTGTTTGTATTGTTACTTGTTATGATTGAGCAGTACGTGAAGAGTGGCATGAGCATGGTTTTGAAGAGCGTCAATGCAGCTTCAGTTGTGAGCTGGGGTTGAACTCTTCTTAACAGATACAATCTCCCAGTTGCTATTTTGTAGGTCTTATCCGTGTGTTTGCGAAGTGTCAACGTTTGATCGAGTGTTACGCCGAGGTATTTGTATGTATTTGTGTTTGAGACTTGCTGGTGCTGGTACTGTTACATTGCTGGTGCTGTTACATTCATAGAAAAACTCTTGTTTTGATTGAAAGTATTATTTTTTAGAAAAACGCCAATTTAAAAAGAATATCATTTCCTAATTCTTAGCCTCGCCATGTTTCTTAGATGTTTCTTAGCTTTTAAGCATTCTGAGCCTTATGTTTCTTAAACTCGTGTTTCTTAAAAGAAAATGTGTATATGCAATTATTTTGAGATTTTTCGGTGATGATGACCGTTCGTATAGCTATGTGTTGTTTTATTTGGAAATAATTCAGCAGTGGGCTTGTTATCAGGGCTCTTACATTATTAGAATTTCAGCTTAACACAGCATTTGACATTGAAAATCCTCTGTTGCTAAAATCATTTACTGGAGATCAAGGGAAAATATTTGAAGGGTTAATGAGAAGAAAAGCAATGCAAATTTGAGAGGAACAAAATTGGTGTTCTGTCTTGTGTTTGTTGGGACTTTTACCTGTGTTTGTTGGGACTTTTACCAGTCATACATATATAAGTTATGTACCTATTATGCACCCATTATGTGGATCAAATTGAAACCAAATGCTGTTAGTATGGCCTGTTAGTGTAAGCCGGATGAATCTAATCTCACAATCCATATTTTGTTTTGTTTTGAGGGGACATCAATCTTAAATACTTTTCCCATAATCACTATGTTCTGTTGGTTTCTGGGTTTCTTTATAGAAGAAAAGGAACAGCAGGAACATCTAAGTTTCAAACAGTTCTATCCTTTCCTGAATTTACTCAAGAAAACCTTCAGCTTGGAAGGAATAGTTGTCGAAGACAAATTTCTCATGATATATTTTCAACATCCCAATTGAGTTTATCTTCTTCTACAGACAAAGCTAAGGAAAGCCATGCAGAATTAGCATTATTGGATGATGATGTTAGAACCCACATTGACACGTCCTCTTCAGCTTCTCCCCAGGATATTATATCATTTATTGATAATGTTTTTGAGCTTGAGAAGACAAAACATTTCAGTTTTGGTCATTTCAGTTGAAATGGCTAGATGCTTATTCTATTGGTTTTAAAATTCCTCAACTACTCTTTCTTGGTGGGAAATCAGTTTTAGTCAAAGAAATGTTTGGTGTGCTGACAAGGTCTTTATGAACTGGTAACTTTTATTCCTTTGCATGTCATGATTGATAATTGAATGAAACGAATGGTAGAATTCAATGGAAATTAGTTTGCATCAATTATTGAATAGATGTGATTTCGAATTATCTAGAAAAAGAATACTACTTACATTTCCAAACGTGATCTGGATCAGTATTGTGGGAATTTGATATCTGATCAGATTTTAGAAGAAATAAAGAGAAACAATTTTTTTCCTATACTTGAAGATAAGGCTTGTTATGATTCTACTAAGAAGCCTTTGTCTTAAGAGAGGATTTTGTTTTGCAGAGTGTGGTGGATTGTCTAGTGAAAACATAAAAGAAGAATAGGAAGAATTATTTTATGTGGACGGTTCTGTTGTATGTCTGTATGTCTTGACTATATTCACTGTATATTCTGTGAGAACATACCATTTCATTTATGGATTTAAAAAATTAGCAAAATAAATGGTGGAAGACTTCATACTAATTCACCATATATATGTTGTGCCCCAATTTGTAATAATTTGCCCCAATTTGTAATACCTGCCCCAATTTGTAATAAAATTTGCCTCAATTTGTAATACCTGCCCCAAATTGTAATAAACTTTGCCCTAATTTGTAATACCTGCCCCAATTTGTAATAAACCTTGCCCCAACTTGTAATAAAAAGGCTGCCCCAATTTGTAATACCGATTTGCCCTAATTTGTAATAAAAAAGCTGCCCCAATTTGTAATACATGGTTCCCTTAATTTGTAATAAACTCAAAATTGGACTTATGTCTTGCGAAATCGGACTTTTGGGAATTGCTCTTCAAACGCATTTGCTCCATTTCGATGACGTCATTATTTGGGGCAATTTTGGTACGGGAATGCAAGGCTTAATATAAATCGTCCTCGTTTAACTGAAATCGATACATGAACTCCCTGATGTCATACCGGAAAAGTGGGACCCTAAAATGTTAAGTAGGACCTAGAACTCAACACCTGTATGTCAGATCTTTTAGCTTACTATCAAGAATACCTAGAGAAATTTGGAAGTTGGTATTTCGTATTACAGTTTAGCCTTATAGTTTATATCTATGAGTTGTGGAATGAATTCAATTTAGGGATGTAGAAAGCAGTCTTAAGGTGATAACAAAGATGTTATTAACAGTAGTTTAGTGTAGAAAATAATAATAATACCGTACTTAGAATTGAAAAGAAGCTAAAAGCATTTCTATAGCTTAGAGAACTGTGAGAGTTTGGGAGTCAAAATGGTTTCTTGCGAAATGTAAAAAAGAGAAACCGTATTTACTGAATTCAAGACAATACTGTTGTTGCTAGAGAAGCTGAGAAACGTAAGGTAGACTAACAGTTGTAAGATGAGCACTAATCTATAGGACACAAGATTTTGATGCCAGGATATATATGTTACGGTGATTGTGATAAATTCGGGGATTATGCATATTAACCGGTTATTATGAATAATAAACCTAACCCTAGCCCTGGCCCTAACCCTAACCCTATCCGAAATTATGTAATTTAAGTTAAGACATAAGTCCAATTTTGAGTTTATTACAAATTAGGGCAACCATGTATTACAAATTGGGGCAGCTATTTTATTACAAATTGGGGCAAGGTTTATTACAAATTGGGGCAGGTATTACAAATTGGGGCAAGGTTTATTACAAATTGGGGCAGGCATTACAAATTGGGGCAAAGTTTATTACAAATTGGGGCAGGTATTACAAATTGAGGCAAAGTTTATTACAAATTGGGGCAGGTATTACAAATTGGGGCAAATTATTACAAATTGGGGCACAACATATAAAATATTTTAATTTTGAATTTGTTCACCTTTCCTCTTTTTAGTATAAAGAAATGCATTGTTGAGAAATTCTTCTGTTAACTACCTTCCGTTGTTAAAAAACGTTCCGGTAGGTTTAATCTCAAACGAAATAACAAAGAAAACGTAAGTTCTAGTAAAATTTCGTGAGAATCTTAATTTATGTTTTACAAGCCGATACATTTTTGGTGAACGCAAATTAAACGACTTTTCGATCTTCTAGTCTCGAAAGTATCTAAACGACGTGTGAATTTAACTTGAGAAATCCGCCCTTTTATAAACTATGCCACGTCATGCTTAATTCACTTACACCGGTACCGAAAGTGATTTCGAAATCGTAAATAAACCCATTTATTTTCTAATCTGTGAACCGAAAATAACTTCGTTTATTTACTTTTTTCTAATTACTTGGAAAGAAGCAAAGAATACTATATCAACTCGAGACAGGTTTTATATTATACTTCGATAGTAAATGTCGTACCAGAACGTGTGAATTAAAAGTATGGGTGAAGAAAGAAATCAAATCAAACAGTTCATAAAATTCTGTTGAAATAAGATTATATATACTTATAAATCCAGTGACTCCGTAACAAACAACATTTTGTTTAAATCTTCGGTAATATATCTATTCTTAACGCTTTCCGATTTCCAATGACCGTGTTTTATGATTAGCCTATCATTTACCATGAAATTTGCAGCGGCAGATGCCCCACCGGAACGTAAGCTGTGCAGACTATACTTTTCTGGAGATAAACTGGTTTCTTTTAATATCATTTTGATGTCGTCACGAATTGATGGGTAGGATGTGGCCTAAATGCATCTCTGTATATATTCTATAATCAGATCTGTAATAATAGTGCTACAATAGGAACTAGAAAATTATCGTTTCCGAGAATGGAACCTTTAAAAGCCCCTAGAGTTAAAAGACCTTTAGAGGATTGAAAGATTCTATAGTCCCTAACAAATTCCTTAAACATGCGATTCTTGTCAATGAGGAGTGGCCAAAAATTTTGAAGAAGGCCAGTAAGGAACTTCCTGAACTTGCTAAAAAATGTTTAGTACATTTAGAAATAAAATAAACTGGAGGCACTAACAGATTTGTTTCTCCAGACCAGTTGAAAGTAAATGCATCTACTTGATAGCTATTTGGACACCAGTATTTAAAGGAAAACTTTTGACATGTTGTATTGATGTTATCAGCAAAATTATCAAATGTAAATGGACCCCAAAGTGAATGTAACATTTTAAAAAATGATTCGGTTAGTTGCCAATTATCATAGTCTATTGATTTACTTATACAGTGTGTCTCAAAATGTTAGCTTCAGTAACTTTATTCTCAATTTTCTAAAAAATGAATAATGGTATAATAATGAAATATATACCATTAGAAAGCTGAGTTTCTTGGCTTTCTATTGATGTGGTACTCATTAACTGGTTTTTTATATTAAGCTTATAATTCAAGAAAAAAACAAGTGTTTTAATCTAAAAATTCTTAACGATCAATTAACACCCCGTTTAATGAGCAAAATATTCATTGTTGTTTATAATTATGGTATTGATTTTTTACAAACCGTTTGAGAATTCTCAAAAATTGTTACCAAAAATAAAAAAAATGTTAACATAACATTGAAAGGTAGTTATTTTTTTAAACGTTTTTATTGTAATGATAATTTTTCACTTGTGTTATAACTTTTGTTGTTTAATATTTTTATTGTTAACTGAGTTTTAATTGATCGTTAAGAATTTTTAGATTAAAACACTTGTTTTTTTCTTGGATTATAAGCTAAATATAAAAAACCAGTTAATGGGTACCACATCAATAGAAAGCCAAGAAACTCAGCTTTCTAATGGTATATATTTCATTATTATACCATTATTCATTTTTTAGAAAATTGAGAATAAAGTTACTGAAGCTAACATTTTGAGACACACTGTACTATCTGCCCGTGCGTTTAGTTCTTTGGACACCCATGTGACTTTTAACGAAATATTCTTAGCTTTACAAAAATTGTAAATGTCATTAACCAATAGTTGCAGTTTTGCATTATTACTACCTCCTTTGACAATGGCGGCAGCTGCATGCTATCTGTGTGTATGAGAACATGTTCTCCTTCGCAGGTACTCGATAGAGAAAAATACGCATGTGAAATAGCTAAAAGTTCCCTGAAAGTTGACGATTCTGTTTGTTCTTTAGGATCGAGGTTTCTATAACAAATGTTATTGTTTAAAAGGCCTGCGATACCTGTAAAACTTGTGTCAGAAAAAATTTTTAATTGTGGAACAGAATATTTCAGAACATTTCTATAATTAAGAGTGAGTACATTTTTCTTCCAAAAGAGTAGCTCAACTGTAACATCGTGATAGTGAGATATATTAAATTTTTTATCCCATGACGATCTGGACTCAATGACTTTATACAAAGCACGAGATTTTAATCTGACAATATTATGAAGCACAAATTTTGTTGAAATTATTTTGCCCGTGATACAAGCTAGTTGTCTGGCCGAAACATAAAAAGAAGAAAATATATTCTTTATACTTGATAAAATGGATTGGATTCTTCGTTCTGAAATTTTTTTAAGTCTTTTTATCGTAATCTTGAATAACACCTAACCATTCTTAGCGAGAAGTAGGTGCCCAGATAGATTTGTCTTTATTTACAATAAAACCTGCAAATCTAATTGAATTTTTCACAAACTTCAAATTACTCACAGCTTCATCAAAACAGTATGCTACACTGAAACCGTCGTCGATAAAACAAGCAATTCTTATGGCAAATGAACGCCAATATTTTACTAACACCCTTACTATCTTGGTAAAAATAAAAGGTGCTGAAGTCAAACCGAAAGGTAGAACAGTAAAGATGAAATACCTTTTGATGCCATCTTTGAAAATCCATGAGAATCCTAAATACTGTTGATGATCTTCGTGTATATCAACATGACGATAACCACTTTTTAGGTCGAATTTAAACATAAAAGCCGTTTGAGCAAATTCTACGTACTCTTCGAAGCTTTTCCAATCATCAAACTTGATTTTTTCCTTCCAGACAAAACTGTTTTAATAGCTTAAGTCTAACACTAATCTTTTCTTTCCGTTTTTGTTGGCTACTGATAAAGGGTTAGAAAAAGTTTGTTGACAGACCTTATAAATTTGTTTTCTAACAGATTCAATATTTGGGATTCTACATAATCGGGATCGTACATAGCTGAATTGTTATTTTTGATTTCTAAAGATGGAGGTTTATATCTGAAAGGAATTTTATATCCGCTTTTAAGGGTTTCTAGTATAAAAGGACTGGCTTGTAACTCTTTCTCCCAATAATTCAAATGACTTTTTAAACTTCCCTTAATATTACATTTACTACTTTTAGATGAAAGAGTTTTGATACCTTCATTGGATGGTGTTTCTTGCTGGGCAGGAATGCTTCCAGTGACCTGGGTTGCCGCAGTTGAAGCATAAGTTGCTCGGGCTGTTGAATCTCCCTGCGAATGGTGCGCCACTTCTGACTCCAGAAATGCCTGCCCGCAAAAAGTTCTGAAAAGGATTTGTAGAATTGCCAGGTAATGCGTTTCGATGCTGATGTGCAAACAAATTCGGAGGAAGAAGGCTTAACGGACGCTGGAAGTTAGGTGGATGACCATCATGTCCCATGTACCTGAGGTTTAAATTAAATCGCTTGTTTTCCTTGGATTTTTTGGCCAAAGCACGAAATTCTGCTTGACACATCTTTTTGTCATCGTCGGAATCACTAGCCAAATGGTCTGTGAGGTATTCCCTTATGGTGTCCCATCCACCGGGAGATTTATCAGCCATCCTGATAACTTTTCGCCTTTTACAAATTTGTTCGTCAATGTCGTCAAATTTGGCAGGGAGACGCCTCTTGGATCCTGCTTTTGCTAAAGATTTAGCTTCATCAATATTATTAGACAATGACACAAGAAAGTCGTCTTGTATTTTATTCAATTGGTATTTAAAAGACATTTGAATCCGTTCCTTTCCCTGTGACACGATCTGTTTTTGAACAGCAATCTTATCCTGCAGCCTCAAAGAATTCATTTGTTCGAATTTTTCATCGAAAAAGGCTTTCATGTTTTCTTGAAACTCAATAAAGTTATTAATGGGATATACCTCCTCCTGCTGTACAGTACAGTCTCTGGCTTTGCTCTTCTTTGGACTCGACGGTTTTGAAATGACGATTGAATCATTCGATGTTGTGATGATCGGTATCGGAGTTTCTGTTGATATATTCTTTATCTTCTGATCTGCAGATGTTATTGTTGAAGATGAATAACTTCTCACGAAATGGAAGTTATCTTCTTCATTGGCAGGTTCAGGACGTTTCCTTCCCAAAATATTTCGTAATCCGTGCATAGTGGAATATTCCAACTTCTAGTCACGAAAGTATCTAAATGACGTGTGAATTTGACTTGAGAAATCCGCTCTTTTATAAACTATGCCACGTCATGCTTAATTCACTTACACCGGTACCGAAATTTATTTTGAAATCGTAAATAAACTCATCTAATCGTGTCTATTGATTTCCATTTGCAAAACTAAACGAAGGTGAGGGCCACCTAATATAGAACATAATTACTAGCATTTAGCTTTAGCTAAAATGTCCCCGCGCTCAAGCATTCCAATTTCTACACACAGCAAGCTATACATTGCAAGCCCATACAACGGAAACAAAAACAAACAAAACTTTGTTACTTTTTGTTTAAGTCACACTGATGCTAATATACCTTTCAAAAAGGCTTAACAAGTAATATCAGATTGTATTTCCTACAAACAAAAGAAATGTGTGAACTGAAACATGGATACGTATTTTATAATCAAAGTAAGATTTGTTAAAGAAATTATGTAAAAGCCAAAAAAAAAAAAAAAAAACTTAAAAAAAAAAAAATTAAAGCGAAAAATCCATTAGAAATTTGCGTTTCAAACTTTAATTCAAAACACAAAATAGCCAACATTTACATAAAATAGCAAGAAAAAAATGTAAAAAGGTTTTATTGATCATGATCACTAGTGGAGGACAGTTAAGGAAGAAAAACAAGTACTTGTAATATGGCTTTCTTGCATACACAGAAATCCAATTAAAATGGCAAGATCCACCAAAAATCAGTGCATTGAATAAAATTTATGAAGTGAAAGATTTAGAGCTACAACATATATATACAAACATAAAATGTATGGTTGGCAAAATTTCAGATTTCAAGCTGTGCTTCAAAATCCTTGTTGTTCACTTCACTAAAACAATGCAAAAGTAATATAAACAAGAGGCCCTGAGGCCTTAAGGTCAGCGCTTTCGGCTAAGTTGAAAAACGAAGGACTGTGAAGCAAAACTAAAAAAATGTTTGCTCCAGAAAGGTCAAAACAGCAATTTTTGAGTTGTAAGTAGGGTGATTAAGGGAATAAAACATTAAATGTATCCATGGTTACAGCTCACGAAGTATATTTCTTTTGTTTCAATTACAACAGCTGTTTATCAGCATCGTTTACACGTATAGTACAAATAATTTTAAAACATGAAATGGGGCTAGTGTAACTCAAGCTAAAATAAAATAAAATTTCTCTGATTAATAACTACTAACATATTTAACCTTTGTACATATATTTTTACTATAAATTAACTTCTTATATATATATATATATATGTATATAATATACTTACGATTCAGCTTGTAATTTAATTTTACAACTAACGATGACAACAGAAATGTCGAAACATGTTTTAAAAAAAGTTGTATTGTTCGTAAAAATAATGATTAAAAAACTTGTGCCATTAGCTATAAGGTCTTTTAACTGTTTTTTGTTCATTCAAAATTTTAAGCTACAAAATTGAAGTGTTTAACAGTATATAAAAGAACACAATAAAATGGAATAATTTAGTAAGAATCACCTAGTTTTACCTTAAGGCATGTAAAAATGTTTTGAAGAAAAAGAAAACATAATTTTGAGTGCCATGACATAAATAAATCTATGCAACTTGCCTGAAATTTTATCCCATCAAATTCGGATACATGGTTGTTGATGTCTTGATTCAATACACTTCAATGTAAATTTATACTGTTGTATTCTCGCATCTGTAAAACCTAACTCGACTGTTAGAGGAACCAAAATAGGTATATATATACTTCTTTGATTCTTGTTGATAACTTTTAGCAGCGTTTCGCTCCCAGAATGCACTAGTTAAAATAAAGGGTGGGAGGAGAGGGCGCATTAAAACAGATAATTTATTGATTCATTCGAATGAAGAGAAATCTTTTTGTACTGTAAATATATTTATTTTGTCCGACACAAATGATGTATTTTTCAAAAATCAGATTTGCGCTTTAAACTTTCTGATTTTGAACTGAAAAATTTAAAGTTAGTAACAACGGGCGTACAACTGGGGCGTGAAGAACTGCGATCTTACACACACACGGACGGACGGACGGACAGACTGACAGACACGGGAAAATGAAAGATCAGCTACCTTGCGGCGCTGACCAAAAATGTTTAATTACTCAGCGACCGTTAAGGCGCTGAGTATTAAAATAGGCCGATTGTTTTTTTTTTCGTCCGGTACTTATGAAAGGGTAGTGAAGTTAGACTTGTTTCTGCGCAATCACGTTTTGCACCATTTTGCTTTGCATCAATGCGTTCAACCGTAACCCTAATCCTTATGTGTCACTACTTTATATATACTTCCTAACGTCAGTATACTGAACTGTCATCAGATTAATTTCAATCTACTTTCGGTAAGTTTTTGTCCAAACTGCATAAACTAAATGTGCTTATGTTACTATATTATCATTTGTTTATTATTTTGCAAAAGTTATATTATTCGTAGAAGTCAGCTAAAACTAACTGGATGTTAAGTGGCGATTGCTTCTTGCACATTGTTGACTTCAGTTTAAACTGTTGTAATAACTTTCATTGTATTATTATGATATATTTGTTTTTCCTTTTTATGCATCCATATAGAAAAAGTCTCAAAATAAATACAGTGGAACCTCTTATAGCGGCCACTTTGGGGGATCCAGCTTAGTGGCCGTTGCATTAGAGGTGACCGATGTATGGAGGTTTTATATGAATATACTTTTTTTATCAAAAAGGCTGGTTAGGATGGAAGGGGCATGAAGAATGATTCATGATCAAAATAAACACAACATTATTGAGCTTGAGTGCTTCAAGTCGTAGTATGACAAGATTCAAAAGCACTTACTAAGTCAGCATCACCTAATGTTTCACAAAAGTTGTTCAAATAATCTACAATAGATAAGACTGCTTGACTTGACTTTATTTTTGTAAATAATTATTGTAAATAAAGTAACAATTTTTTGTTATTTTTCCATTCATTTGCTTGCACAAAGATTTTTTTGACCGTTAATAGAGGTAAAATTAGACATTGGGACAACAGAAAGTGGCCGTTTGGCCGTTGATTGGAGGTGACCGATGTATGGAGGTTTTTTTATAAGAGTTTGATAATAAATTTGGCAGGGACTTTCTTTTCTGGCCGCTTATCAGGAGGTGACCGATGTATGGAGGTGACCGTTAATAGAGGTTCCACTGTATATATTATAGATTAAGCTAGGTGTATATCACTATACAGTATTTAATACGGAAAGTACAAAAGTATTAAAACAAAGTTGCATCCGTTATTGCTTTATTGCTTAACTTTTAAATATATACAACAAAAATTGTATATATTTTAGAATAATAAAAAAACAGGTATTATATAGTGCATGCGTAAGTGAGTTTTTGAACACAAGTAACATTTAGATGTTTGTTTACAATGTAAAATATGATAATGAAATGGTTTTTATTTCAGTGGAAAACCGGAGGAAAACGAACAACAATTATATACCAAGTGGAAGAAAGTATATTTTTGCGGTAAAAATGTGTGCTGGAAAATACAGGAGAAATTGCCGTATTTCTTTTTATAGTTATCAAATGTGGCTACAAATGAAAATGCACTGAAGTTGTTTAAAAATGGCTGGAAAAAGATGATGTTTATTTACATTGGTGAGAATGGTTTTTATTCTTTCTCGGTAGGAAAAAGTTTGAAAAGTTATAAGTATATAATATACGTAAGTACACGAGTCAAACGGATTGAATCATTTAGGATGCATGTGCTACAAGCAGTTACTGATTTGTTTTGGTAACAAATTTGCTGCTATTTAGCAAAAAAGATGTGTTTTTTTCATTTTATTTATTTCAAAATGGTTCCACAGTTACAAATTGTGTTTTGGAAATAAGAAAGGTGTTATGACTAGCTGTCTTAAGAACAAAATGCAAGCTCTCATATGCTATTTCTGCACCCATGTCTATCTTTTTGTTAAATTTTTCCAGTTATAAAATTCCATTAGTAGATTGATGATGTTTGGTGGTTAGTATGTACTGTCTGCCAGCTATTATGTGTTTGTTTTAGTTGTTTTTGTTTGCTTCTGGTACGATTAGCTATTCTTCACTGGTTATGCATTGAAATCTTTTTCTTTTAGGTCAGAAAATAAAAAGTGTATATATGCCATTAAAGAAATGAAACAGGTGGTTAAATATTGAGGGTTAGTAAAATGAAGAATTTTGTATTTCGGAAATTCATTAATAATACACCTTTCCCGAAACTTATTGCGCAATAATTGAAATTGAGGCTGGGTGTTGTAAAATGTAAACAAACCATCCCGTGAGTGTGGAGAAAACCTAGAGCATATGTCATATGCTACTTTTTTTTAACTTAATAAAATGTCTTTGACACATTTTCTGTCTTAATACCAGAAATCTTTTGTAAAATTAAATAATAGAGAACGTAAAAAACGTAAAGGTTTTTCAAAACAGTCTTTTTCAACTTACTTTTTTAGTATAAAAATTCTTTGTGAAATCGAGAAGAGCCAGGTGCAGGGTTTGAAAGTTTGTTTTTCTATGATACGTATATGTGCATTGACGCTTTTGAGCTTGATGAAAATCTATTTTTTCAATAAGTCAGAAGTAACGGAAACGTATTTTTCACTACAATGACTTGACCCTCTAAGATTGTGTCTTGTGGGTATGGAAAAGATTGTTGTGTGACTGGATGTAAAAGTGCTACCAAAGACAGTTTAAAACGAAACACTAGTATATCATTGTTCCAAATACTAAGCAAAGAGCCTGACAAAACACATTGGATTAAAGCAATAAGTCATCACAGAAGAAAAAGGACTACCGATACATTTGACCAAAGACAGAAAACAAAATAGCTACATTTGTGACTTTTATTTTAAAGCTAATGACACATGTTCCACATGGTGGTGGTCGAAAAACAGTCATTCCAGGATTCCGTTTTATATTCAAATCCAATGATTTTGTTAGAGCACCAAAGCCTCCTAAGAAAAGAACACCTACAATAATCGAATCACCGTCAGTGAGCATTATGCCTGATATTGATGTTTTTAATAATGAAGCATAAAATTGGAACATTTTGAACACAAGATCATTAGTATTCAACAAAATCATATAACTCTAACAAATCAACTTTACAAGTACAGTAATGTTAGTAATTATGAAGAACACTTTCGTAATGCTACAGATATATCAGTAGAAAAGTTTAATATTCTGTTACCAGCTTCTTGCTGCAACATAAAATTTTATGACACTGCAAAACATTTATCCGAAGAGACTTTTACTACAAATGAGGGCACTAACAAACTTAAATCTAGACTTCCACCGAAATTAGATGCAAAAGAACAACTTATATCTTTATTTTACTGTGAATCATATATAATATATAATCTTATTATAATAATCCGCGTTGTGCATACCACTTTTATTTTAGAGAGTGATATATTTGGTTTTTTTTCACGGTCAAATCCTTCTTATTTTTTCCCTTTTTGTCGTAAAACCACGTAGAGGCAAGAACACTTTTTTTGATTTTCCGCGATTAGTATATGCTCCTCCGTTTTGTTATTTTTGGTTTGCGCAGTGGAAATCAGCCGAAAAACGTCTTTGGAGGAGTGCGAGCAATGCAATCTTCTTCGTTCGAAATTTGTCAACGATCATTTCGTGAGCAAGAAACTTCGCGAAGAAGACGTGTTTCTTTTTGTATACGAATATTTTAATTTAAATTTGATTGTATTAGGCAGCAAATTGACAAAAGAACTGACGAAGAAACACAGGTTTGTATGCACGAAGGTATTGTTATCATTATAAAACGTTTTATTATCGTGTTTATTGCTAAAAGCTGCAGAAAGATCGAACGAACAAAAGGTATTATTATAAAATTTTTATTTTTGATTAATAAAAGAACAAGTTAGGTATATGTATTTGTATTTAAATGTATTTAAATGTTTGTTTACGTTTTAGTTATCAAATATCGCTATATAGAAGAAAGTGTAGTGAAGAAATGCAGAACAAAATGATGTTTATTTACACAGTAAGGAATGGTTTTAATTTAGTTTTGAAAGATTAAATACTATAGCTTTGAATAGATATCTTATTATATGAGTTCTTTCGCTTAGTCGAAGACGAGAGTAATTTGTTTTGGTAACGCGCGCTATTATTATTTTTATAGTTAGCAAAGAAGATTTGATTTGATTTATTTATTTACAGATCAATTAAAAATGGTCCCACAGCTATGACTGTTTTCCTTTCTCATGGCTGTGGAAGTATGGAACGTGTTATGCTGTCAAATTGTATCTATTGACGATGTTTGATGCTTTGTCTGCATGCCCTTCTGCCAGCCATTTATGCCTTTTGTTTTGGTTTGCTTAAATATGGTTGCAGTAGTAGTAAGTATTGTAGCTGTTCTTTACTGAAATCTTTTTCTTTTAGGTCAGAAAAGAAAAAGTGTAGCTATTTATAAACGAAATTTATAAATGTATAAATGAAACACATGGTATGTTGAGAAGGTTATTTAAGAGAAGAATGGATTATGTATTTCATTGCGATTGTACTACAAAAAAGAAGCATTGCCGGGGTGTATTTTTCTTCAGTTTATATTTGTTTACGGCATTCATTATTTTGTGTTATGTTAATTGCTACATACATACTTGCTAGGTATATAAGTTTAGCATTATGTTTTTATATGTTGCTTTTAATATCTTCTGGGTATTCAATTATGGTTTTGGTCAAAGTAGGGCATTTTGTTGTTTCAATTATTTTTATTAATTTGATGTTTGGTTGTGCATGCCAGGTAAAAGTCTTTATTCTGTTCAGCTCCAGTGTTGAGTGAACCCGTATTGACTCACAGTATCGGTTGACTTTATAGACCAAATTTTGTTTTTAATTGTTATCTTTAGGATAAATGCGTACTTGAATTTTCTTTTTGTTTTTTCTTTCTTTTTGTTTTATTTTTTATTTCAATATTGTTATAGCATGATTAGGTTTTCGGTATTACAATTCAAGTATTAATTTTTTAGGTAATAATAAAAAAAGCATAAAGAAATGAAACTCATGGTTTTAATCATGACGTTGATGGTTTTGGGAAGAACAGACTACATATCATTTCAAAAATTCATTAATGGTTGCAGTCGAGTAGTAACTTTGGAACAAAAGAAAAAGTTGGAAGGTATCAATTTGTTTTGAATTAACATTTTGTAATGTTTGGTTTCGTATGTCTGGGTAAACAGTTCTGTGTTATATATTGCCAATTTTTTTACATTAAAGTTACTTCTCTTCTGCGTATAAATATATTATTCTGAGCCATGTTGCTATCTGTTTCTGTTTTTAATCTTCTGAATGTAAGAAATGAATTAAAAAATTAATGCCTGTAGAAACTTTTACACGAGTTAAATTTTGCAACACAACGCATACTGAACATGGGTGGCGAGCGACGCCGCCTGGGATGTTTTTGAGTTGCGATTCTATGATTTATTTTTTCGTCATGGGGTACGTACACGGGAATGGTTGATTTGACCTAATGTTTTCGAAGTTAAGTTCGGTAAAAAGATTTTACCCGGGATACTAGTCTACTTATACTAATTCGCAATCGTGTGCAACACATTTAACTTAGAGAGTGTTTCGCTTTTGTTTTTTTAATGGTCAAAACCTTCTTAATCGTGGTCATATAGCGGCAGTTCCACCACGCAAGACACATCCACGATTAGTATAATAGCACGTGGCATCATTTGACGTCAGTTTTTTTATGATCACGGGGAATCAATGCATTGCATCCCCAATCGAACGCGACGTTTTTGGGGAAATATCTCGAGAACCAATAGGGATAACTGACGTTTTTTGGGGTCGGCGATACAAGTGAAGAGGTCACGCAACATTTAGGCCTAAATTATATTTGGTACTGCGGTAATGACGTCATCAAAATCTTTGATCGACGATATCTCAGCAACGGTTGGTCGTAGCGAAACGATCCCATACATTTTTTTGATCAGTTTTTCGAGCTCTACAACATGGATACACTTTCCACTTACAATTCCGTGGTTTAATTTTTCGTCACCGGGTTTGCACACGGGAACGCGGGATTCTTGCACATCCATTTCGAAAATAAAGCCGTAAAAAAGCTTTTACGCGAGTTACTATCTACTTATACTAATTCGCAATAGTCTGTAACACATTTAACTTAGAGAGTGTTGTGTTTTTGTTCTTTTAATGGTCAAAATCTTCTTAATCGTGGTCATATAGCGGCAGTCCGACCACGCATGACACATTCACGATTAGTATAATAGCACGTCGCATTTGACGTCAGATGTTTTTATGATCACCGGGGAGCATTGCATTGCATCCCCAATCGAACGCGACGTTTTTGGGGAAATATCTCGAGAACCAATTGGGATAACTGACGTTTTTTAGGGTTGGTGGCACGGGTGATGGGGTGACGCAACATTTGGGCCTAAATTTTATTTGGTACTGCGTATATGACGTCATCAAAACCTTTGATCGACGATATCTCCGCAACGGTTGGTCGTAGCAAAACGATCCCATACATTTTTTTGCTCAGTTTTTCAAGCTCTACATCATGGGTACACTTTCCAGTCCCGCTTCCGTAATTGAAATTTTCAAAGTCGTAAAAAACGTTTACGCGAGATACTAGTCTATTTATACTAATTCGCAATCGTGTGCAACACATTTAACTTCGAAAGTGTTGTGTTTTTTTAAAATTTACGGTCAAAATCTTCTTAATCGTGGTCATTTTTTCGTTAGACCATTGATAATTGACGATTAGTATAATAGCACGCGGCGTGACGTCAGTTTTTTTTTACCTTATCACGCGGGATTCATTGCATTGCATCCCCAATCGAACGCGACGTTTTTGGGGAAATATCTCGAAAACCAATAGGAATAACTGACGTTTTTAAGAGTCGGCGATACGGGTGATGGGGTGACGCAACGTTTGGACCTAATATTTATTTGGTACTGCGGCTATGACGTCATCAAAATCTTTGATCGCTGATATCTCTGCAACGGCTGGTCGTAACGAAACGATCCCATACATTTTTTTGATCAGTTTTTCGAGCTCTATAACATGGGTACGGTGTCTTTTCGAGATTTGGAAATTTAATTTTTCCTCACCTATTTTCGTGACAATGTTTTCGAAATTAAAGTCGTAAAAAATTTTTACGCGAGTTACTAGTCTTATTATAATAATCCGCGTTGTGCATCCCACTTTTATTTTAGAGAGTGATATATTTGTTTAATTTTTACGGTCATCGTCCTCTTATGTGCGCGTAAAACCACGTAGATGCGAGAGACACTTTTTTCACGATCATTCCAAAAGCACGTGGCATCATTTGACGTCAGTTTTTTATGACCACGGAGAATCATTGCATTGCATCCCGAATCGAACGCGACGTTTTTGGGGAAATATCTCAAGAACCAATAGGGATAACTGACGTTTTTTGGGGTCAGCGATACGGGTGATGGGGTGACGCATCATTTGGGCCTAAATTTTATTTGGTATTGCGGATATGACGTCATCGAAATTTTTGATCAGCGATATCTCCGCAACGGTTGGTCGTAGCGAAACGATGCCATACATTTTTTTGATCAGTTTTTCGAGCTCTACAACATGGTTACATTTTCGGTTTCCAATTCCTAAATTGAAATTTTCATCACGGGGATTGTTCACGGGAAAGGCGATTTTGACTCATCCTTTTCGAAGTTAAGTTTGGTAAAAGGTTTTTACCCGGGATACTAGTACTATATTAATCCTCCCATAACATAATCCTTATTACAAACAAATCCCAAAATTTCGTTCATAGGAGAACTGCTGAAATTTGTTGATGTTAGAAAAACCATGCTCCTTTAATTTTCTTCAGGAACTGTTTTTGAAGTTGGTTTAAAAAGTAATCTGCTAATTCCAATAAGCTCCATAACATTGCAGAAACTACTTTTACCAGCAGGACAAGAACATTCATCTAATTTAACAACAATTTCTGTGAATAATGTTACTGTCATACTTCTCCTCTCTTTTTTCATACTTGCTTTGTATAAAGATATATATCCATTGTCCCACTTAAATCGTTTCAGCTATGATGCACCTTTCTTCCATAAATTTTCTTCCCTTTTCTAGTGTTTTCAAAATTGCTATTTTATGTGTCTTTTCCGCTCTCTAAACAATGTTTTTCGATTTCTTTGATAGTGAATAATGGAAGCCCTTTCAGTGACTTTCCCCATGTTGTTGAATGTTGATTATTAACAGGAACTCGAATTAGCTTTGCTTATTATAATTTTAGAATTACCATTATTATTTTCAATGGCTGTAGGTTCAATAACAAAACATTTAAACACCCTCAGCACTGTTTTCATTACTGCTCGTCGCCATGTCTAAGTTCATCTACAACACTCAGCCTCGCTTTCATGTTTACGCAAAAAGATTCGGGAAAGGTGTATTATTCATTAGTTATTACTGTCCAATGCAACTGTGCTACAAAAAGGCATTGCTGGATGGATTTGTCTTTAGTTCATATTTTTCATGTTTGCGCATTATTGTATTTGGTGTGATTTTCATATGTAAATGTTGTTGCAATTATTTTTATTATTTTTATGTTTGGTTGTGTATGTATCCCAGAGGTTAAAAGTCAGTTTATAAAACCTTTATTCAGTGCAGCCCTAGTATTGAGTGAACCCGTATTAACTTACCGCATAAGATTATGTTTAACTTTTCAATCTATTGCTATTACAAATTCTTTTATTAAAATTGTGCTTTTAATTATTACTTTTAGGATAATGTGTCCTTGGATTTTCTTTTTGTCTTATTGTCATGGTATGATTAGGATTTCTGCTTCATTATACAGTTGAAATCTTTTTTCTTTTAGATAAGATAAATAATAAAAAAAGGATTTCAATCATTAAAGAAATAAAACTCATGGTTTTAAATCATGATATTTGTGGTTTGGAGAAGAACAGATTATAAATTTATTTCACCAATTCATTTATGATTGCTGTTTATTGTAACTTTGGAATAACAGAAACAGAATTGAAGGTATCGATCGATTGTTTTTAATTCATATTTTGTAATCGGTTAAAAGGAGCTAATATTATGCGTTTGATGTTTCAATTTTTTCATAATGTTGATGTTTGGTTCTTTTTTTTAAAGGGATTTTTTTTTCCCAACTGATATATTTAAAGGATTGGAAATCACATTTTCATTATCATTTAATATAATGAATTCACTTTTTCTCTAATGACCACAAAACTGCAACCATAAGTTCTAGGAACTTTTTTCGACACAAAATTTTTATCTTTACTTATTTTTCTTTGTTTATTGATTTTTTTCTTAGAATTGGTGGCTTTTGTTCGTGATGTCGCCAGTAAAAAGAACTAAAATAGATCCCAACTTGCAACTTGAAGATTGAAGTAAGCCACACCACCTGCCATGTGCAAGAAAGAGGAACCATGCCAACAAATGCATCCAAGCATAAGTGCATTATAGAATAAGTGGAGATTAACGTGAACGTTAAACTTAAAAGTGCCAACTTTGTCTATATCACAATCAGGTGTGACAAAGTTATCTTCATGAGTCAGCCACATTAAAGAAGTGCATACTAAAGGTATAATGAATGCCGATATCAAAGAATATCGAAGTAGTTTATAAATCACAACTTCAGCAAGTATGTCAATCCAGTCAGCAACTGACATTAAAAAGAACATATGAATATTAAGTTGTTCAACAATGAGGTACTCAGGTTTCTAGACTACAACTATTGACAACATTCAAATAGTTGGTTTATATAAGTGATGCAACTTACACCTCCAGCTGGGAACGGAAAAACCACAAGTTTTTTTCAAACTAATGTTGCAACAGTGCTACTTTTCATTAATCTGGTGAAAACATATATTGATCTGAAAGATTTACTAAATTCAATTGATATGGATGATTTAGTCGAAGCAATTTTATTAGACGATAAATCCAATGAGAAAATTCATTTTGATCAAAGTATTTCCTAAATTTCAATTTTGTGTTGATAAATTGCCAACCCTCATAATCATAACTATTATGTATATGTTTAAACTTTATCTGTTGAAACGAATGTAAATGTATTACGAGGTATAGTAGAACGTTTTTGTACAGGCTTCACGTAAAGCTGATTATTGAATTTTTTAGTCATCTGAGCCCTTTTTGTGTTTGTTTCATTGTGTCTAAATTTTGTTGCGCTTAATTAGTGTAACTAACGTTAAAACGTTGCCTTGTGGAATTAAATGTACTTTCAGTTAATATCATTTCAGTTCCTTTATTTTTTTTTTTTTTTTTTTTGAATAACAAGCTAAAATTTATTTCAAATCATTAAAAATCATTAAAAATATTTTAAATAGTTCCTTTATTCCCTGGTTGGTTATCTAAATTTAGAAGAAAATTTGGATTGCTCCAATTTTCGCTCCATTTTTTTGTTATGTTTGTTAGAAAAAGCATCTGCATTTGTCAGACTTTTAGTTGTATTTCAATATAGTATATATTTATTTTTGGAGAAGAAATTATCCGTTTTGAATCACGAATTGTTTCTGTTAACATCTAAAAAATTCCATCTTTCAGCTTCCTTCATCTTTGTATATGATGCTTTTACAACAAACGCATTAAATTTTTGAATTTATGTCAAGCTGAAATATCCAATAATACCTGCTGTCGCTGAGTTCGCAGCTCCAGGCTGCTTTATTAATTTTAGCATACGAACTTTTTAAATAACATAATATAATACAGTAATAAATTAGGAAAGAGATACGAAAAAACATTATGTCTCCCACTTACAGTACCATGCTTTGAAACAGGAAAAAGCAAAGTCAGCTAATAATTGTATTCCACCGTGTAACGTCAACACGAAAGTTGGAAGAGGATGATGATGATGATTAAGATGAAGAACAAAATCGGAAACTGACATTCGCCTATCTCGTGAAACTACTTATGCCTCCTCGCTCGCTTACGCTCACTGCGGGGACAATTCTAGTGTTAAATAACGTGTTTTTAGAAGTCATTGTTCTTTTGTTGTAGTAACTTCGATGGCTGGATTCAAAGAAATATCTTTGTTATAAATTTTGATAAGTTATTAATACTGTATAATAAACACAAAAGGTTTTTTCGCAAAAGAACATCCAGACTGTGAAGATAGTATGATCTATATATAAGTATTGCATAGTACTAAGTAGCATTATGTGAATATTAACTCAACAAGATGTTTTGAAATTTTATAACAAAATTCATAACAGGTATTTATAAAGACAGTGTTTTTGTATAACCATGGACGTATAAAAAGAGAAGGACTCACAACTCATTTCAATAGCTATTCAATTCTATTGTTAAAATCCATTGCGTCGGCATCCCTTTCATACCAAAGCGCGTCTCGCATTTCACTGCATTTTTGTTGAGGCGAACGAATATTTACGTGCTAGTCCAACGCGGAAAAATGAAATGTCAGAGGAATTAAGACTCATTAGCTTTTAAAACACTTTTATTTATTGTTCAAAGCCACAGACAACGATGTTTAATCGTTTTTAAAATGTCTGTTAGTTTGCTAGAAGATGTTACAAGTGAAAATAGAAGAAAATCATGGCACAGTGTCTCTGCATGTTATGAAGTTAATATTTGCGCCTCAAAAAAGCCTAAGCTACACAAAACAGAAAGATAATTTATCGATCTTTTCTGAAAGTTTCAAGTCTGAAGCTTTAGGAACTCCTAAGGAATCATGAAAGAAAAGGAATCATGAAGGAGCGCAACCTTGTATCACTGATTCGATGCTCGTAAGCTCCAAGTTATCTCGTGATCGTAGTAGTTGGTGGAATCCAACACGAATCACAATAACATCACGTCAGAGATGGATTTCTCTGCAACATTAGTTACATATCGATAATGAGGATTGAACACCATGAACCGGTAGCTCAGTTGGTAGAGCGATAGGACTAGAATTAGGACTAGAACTAGAGGTCGTGGGTTCAAATCCCGCCTGGTTCGGAGTTTTCCTTCGAACTGGGTCTGTGTAACTAACACAACGAGCTGTTACCTTCCTTTCATACCATGAAGGAGCGCAACCTTGTATCTAAGGAATCACACTTTTAGTTTTGGTGTTTTTCAACAGTTTTCGTGTTTATAAAAAATGACTGCTAGTTTTACCCACGTTTTGCGAATCTATTGTTTGCTAGGTACATTTCAGACTTGTCTGTGATGTTTTTTGCTTGGATGTTGTATTTTTTAGTTTTCCTGCACCAGTTTGAATCCTGCTGTGACAAGAAAGATGGCAAATTTTTTATCTGTTTACCTAGCTACATATGTATCATTTGTATCATTATTCATTTGAAATTTTTTTTTAGTTTAGACAATCATAATATAAAAATTTAGTAACGAACAAAAAATGAACCTCATGGTTTAAAATCATGATGATGATGGTTAGTAAAGAAGAGATTATTCATTTCGAAACTTCTGTCCAACATAGATTTGGCACAAAAGTTAGAAAGAATCAATTTGTTTCAATTCATTTTGTACTGCTATCTGTTCAGTGTTTGCTTATGCCTGGGTATAGAAATCTGTGTTATATTGTTGTTAGTTTATACATTAAATCTATATTAAAAACATGATTTCCGTCAATGATGGCATTTTAAAAGATTCAATGTTTGGTTGTGTTTTATGTCACTACGGTAAAAAATAATTTACAAAACCTTTATTCGGTTCAGCTCCAATGTTAATGAACCTGTAAAAAGTTTTTGCACATGACACTACATGCATATGCATTTGTTATGTATTATAGTGGAATGTTAGTTATCTTTGTATATATGCCTTGGTATATGGTTTTGTGTTATGTTGTTGTTTGCATTATGTAAAATTTATTATTCATCTTCTCCATAAGAAATATGCTAAAAGTAGGGCATTTTAAGTGCTTCAATGTGTGGTTGTGTTACACGCCTCTAGTGAAGAAAGTAATTTTGAACCCATGAAAAATTTTAACGCATGTGCATTTGCATGTATATTTGTATTATGTGTGAATGAAACTAGCAGTACTAACAAAAAATTGCAAAAGGTTTTTACTGAAACGCGTCACGTTCATCAACATGTAGCTTCTTCGTTTTTATATAATGTATATATAATGTATATATAAGTTTTGCTGTCACAAAGATTCTCGCAGAACCCTCTGGAGGAGCACTTTGCAAGGCATCGAAGGCGTGATGGTTGCAGTGAAATTCCAGCACTTCATCGATTTGGTCAGCAAGAGTTATCGTTAAATGTAAGGCGGTCAGAATTAATTGGGGATCTTACTGGCAATACAAGAGGTGTTGATGCTCCAGAATTAGATATAAATGATTTGAGAAAATTACCTAAGAAAAAAAATTGAATTGTTTGTGAAAAAATTTTTCATTCAATTCTGAAAGCTTAAAAACTGCTATTTAATTTTAGTAGGTTTTTATTGGAAAATGACTTTTTGATGAATTCTGAACTCAAATAAATAAAGGTAAGTGACATTTACGTTCATTTTTTTAAAAAAACTTCTCTCTTGCATGCACGAATTGGAGTTTCTTTGTTACATGACAGAAACATCAATGTCAAAATTTGTAAGGCCATGTGTATCAAAATCTTGCTCCGCCATATTTGACAGCTTACGAAAATAATGCAAACTACGCATCTGATTGGTTATTAATGCGCGCGTGAACCAATCAAAATAAGTTACATAACAATTAAATCATCTGCCCGTGGGAGATTTCAAAATGTCTCTTTAAATCTTTGAATATGATACCTGTCGTCTGAGAAACACTTTATTTCAATTGCTCAATAGCAGTTGTGAGTCCTTCTCTTTTTATACGTCCATGGTATAACAAAACATTTAACTAAATAGAATTTGAAAAATGTGATACTTCTCTGCAACAGTACATGACAATATCCAATCCTCACTAGTCAGTTTTTAATTAAAAGTTTTCAATTCATCTTGTTACTTTAATGCCATAACACACAACCATAAAACATATATTACATATATGTATATTACATGTAACTAAATTTTTGATTATAAAAATATTCAAATTAATGTATGCCAATTTGCAAATAAGTAATTAAACAAGACGACGAATCTTAAAATTTAAGCAAAAGCTTTTCGATATATTATCATTTTCAGTAAAATGTTCATTTAAAACACTTATGTTTTAGCACTGAAGATGATAATATATATATATCAATAAGCTTTTGCTTATAATTTAAAAGATTTCTCGTCTTGTTTTATTATATATAAACATGTTCGCATTATCCACACAATCATATTATAAGAACAGAAACCCTATGAAGAAGTACGATTAGGATATCATATTCATACTGATGTATTCTGCAGTTATCATTCTTCAGTTTTCTTAATATGTCTTCTTTCATCCTCACAGTTGTTTCAGCTACAAACATTATGGCTGTCTCCCACATACTGATAATCAATGATGATGTTGAAAAAAGTGCAGGTATGTGCAAAGTATTTTAATTATAGTATTGTAAACTATTGTTATTTGATAGTTTTCCCTTTGACTATGTAACTCCTGAAATGGGTCTTAAAATGCTCTTTTACCACCATATAGACGTTGGTCCAATTTGGATAGGTTTTAACTATTTTCAAATTATCACTAGGAAGCGCAACACTTTTTTTAATCTTCCATACCAGCTGGTCATTTGCAGTGGCAGTTACACATAGTGTTACAACATCATTTACTGTTGTTCGTACTACTACCAAATCTTTGTAGTCAACACAGAAGTTTTCGCCCTTAAAATATATAACAGATTGTATATATATGAAATTTATATGTATATATATCTTGGAAAAATTGTAAAGTTATTTTGAATTTACGAAGATATTTTGTAAAACAAACGTTCATATCACATTTCTAATATCAAATAAATAAAGAAAAGACAAATTTTAAAATGAAGCAGAAGCTTTTCGTTAAAATAACATCATCAGTGCTATGTTACAAGTTATATGATATTTTGATACTGGCAAATGTTTTAATCACATTTCTAATAATTAGCATACTATATTTTCATGCAATGAGCTTCATCAATGACATAAAGCAACAACTCTCTCTTGAAATGGAGATGAATTAAAGAGTTTTCGTTCATAAGTACTAAGAAGAGCTTCTGGATATGAGCAAACATTACTTCCACTTTTCGATTTCTGACAATTTCTGGAATTTCAATCTTACTACCAAGACCACCATCACCAACACTGTTTATAAAATTCTGTTCAAATAAGAATACAGTTTTTTCATGATAACTTAAGATATGGAAGCACCCCTACAGCAATTCCTCTTTCCTCCGATGTTTTCATTTGATCTTCTATGATCGAGGGAACACAGAACACAATAGTAAAAACATGTATGTTGATAATAATTGGTAGATCAATGACTTTCCAAAGCCAGTCGGAAGGGCAGCTAACACAGTTATGCTTTCGTATAGATATAGCAAACATTGTACTTGTTGTGGTTTTAAAGAAAACCCTTGTAGAAATTATTTACACGATTGTAATACACAAATCTGATCTGAAAGAATCGGGTTGTTATACTCGGGCCGTCGTGTATTTAAAAATTTCCAGAAATATGGGAAATTTTAACCGGCGTATGCCAGGGTCTTCTTCGCCGCCGTTCGTATATCGAAAAGGCAAGAAACCCTGGGTAAGAGGTTGAAACCAGTAGATAGAGTAGACAAAAGTAAAATAATAGACAGAAAAGTCGAACGTAGTGAAGCAATTCTCAATAGAAAATATAGATAAAACAGCCGTAAACGGCAGTAAACTCCGCACATGAAGCCATAAATATGAAACAAGAATAACAGGCGAATTTGCAAGCAATTATACTTTTACACTGTAACAAATTCAACAAAAATATAAATTAACATAAGAATGTGACTAAGACTCTACACATACATTTTTAACAAACATATTTCTGTGAGAATCGATGGCTCAAGATATGCAAGATGTACGTCTGCTAAATTTGTGGATAAATTATTATTAGGAACAAGAGCCAGATGACACAAAATGGTAGCAGCAAATGTTCTGGTCACACAAATGCTTTCGAAAGTGAACTAGAAGCCTCATGCCTTGAACACATTCTACTTTAACCCGAGAAGAAGCACTCCATGCTAATTTTCAAGACATTTAAATAGATTTATGGGTCTGTTATAAAATTATTAGCATTTTGTCCATCCGACACAATAACTGTTTGTTTCAATATTTTTTGACTTTTCATCCTTGTAGAAATCATGTTTTGGAATTTTGTAAATTCTATTCTAGTATACTTCCGAAAAACGTTTGCTTGATATTGCATCATAAACGTGCTGTTTTCATATAGCCCTAAGTATCGATTCGTCCGTCCGACATAAAACAAGTACTTTTGTAACAGACCCTTATCCATTCTTTTCTTGTTGGAAATGCTTACATCATTTCCATTTCCATTTCTTATTAATGTTTTAGCTAATATATCAAAGAAATATATTGCTTACATAAATTTTCATGAACATTAGCCAATCAAAATCTCAAAGTTCCAATAATCATCAGAAGTTTGTTTTCTGACACATATCTATCCTGAATCACTGCCCCAGGATTCTTTTCTTTTTTGAACAAATTAGTACTAAAAGTGAAAACTTGACCGAGCATTGCACACTGAATAATAATTTGATATATGCTGGAATTGCCCCGTGTTTGTCTTTTATTAACTTAACCACGAATCATTTTTCAATTCATTGTAGCGCATCCACCTTTCGTAGCCAGAAAAAACTGTGGATTGTATTTAGACATAATCGTTCATAAATATAGATCTTGCACATGACGTTTATACTGCCAGTTTGCATCAGTACTTGTTCTTGTAATGACAGTTGATACAATAACTAATGTTCTATGAACATGCATTTGGTTCATACTCTTAGTTAGTATAGTGCTGTCAATATGTGCAAAAAAACAACAAAACAATTCTCTTTATTAAGTTTTCGTCAGTTCTTTCACAAGTCAATAAGACTTTCTTTCAACTCAGAATTGATATAAGCACGTTACATCCATTTATTATAAAATTTCGTGCATGTATTGATTAGATATTTCTCCAGTAATTTTGGTATTACATGCATTCTTTTTTCCCAGCATAGTTTTATTTATTATGAAATCTTCATTTTCTTCTTACTTAAGCATATTCCCCCAAACACTAATATTTTCTCTCTAAAAAATGTTCTAATAATTAACAATAGGTATAAACAGGAAAGTATTCTTTAAATTCTTCTTCTACAAAACAAACTAAATCGTTTGGCGAAACGATCCACATGTTGCGCGTGTATATTTTTAAGACTTGTTTAATAAAACTTTTAAAGATTGCAAATGGAAATGAAAACGTCCAAAATAACTCCTAAAAGTAATAAAGAGTCATAAGATAATAAGAATTTGATGAAATAATGTAAAAATAGCCTTTTATACATTAAGTCTGGCATAGAGTGTTGGTCTGTCATTATATAATCTGAATAAACAAATGATCTGAAATCCAATCTAAAATAGATGATGGAGAACCTTACAGAAGTAGAATATTATAAGGGAGAATCGTCAAACCTAAGACACACAAACAAAGACAAACGACGAATCCAACAACTTTCCCGCCAGTGCGCGGAGTTAATAAAAAAGCTAAACTAGCATGTAGCTGTAGCTAAAAATGCCCCTGCGCTCAAGCATTCCAATTTGTACGCACAGCGCAAGCTATACATTACAAGCCTATACAACGAAAACAAAAACAAACAAAACTTTGTTACTTTCTGTTTAGGCCTATGTCACACTGATGCTAATATACCTTTCAAAAAGTATAAATAAGGCTTAACATGTAATATCAGATTGTATTTCCTACAAACAAAAGAAATGTGTGAACTGAAACCATGGATACGTATTTTATAAGCAAAGATTTGTTAAAGAAATTCTGTAAGAACCAAAGAAAAAAAAACTTTTTAAAACAAAAAATTAAAGCGAAAAATCCATTAGAAATTTGCGTTTCAAACTTTAATTCAAAACAAAAAAATGCCAACGTTTATATAAAATAGCAAGAAAAAAAATATAAAGGTTTTATTGATCATGTGCTTCAAAATCTTTGTCGTTCACTTCACAAAAATAACACAAAAGTAATATGAAAAATGTCTAAGCAATGTTAGCATACGAACTTCCTAAATAACATAGTGTAAAGTAATAATAAATTAGAAAAGAGATACGAAAAAACTTTTTCCCACTTACAGTACCTTGCTTTGAAACGAGAAAAAGGCAAAGTCACCTAATAATTGTAAACCACCGTGTAACGTCAATACGAAATGTTGGAGGATGATGAAGATGAAGATGATGATTATGATGAACAAATCGGAAACTGACATTCGCCTATCTCGTGAAACTACTTATGCCTCCTCGCTCGCTTACGCTCACTGCGGGGACAATTCTAGTGTTAAATAACGTGTTTTTATAAGTCATTGTTCTTTTGTTGTAGTAACTTCGATGGCTGGATTATTTAAAAACAGTAAGAAAAATTCGCATGAAATAATAGGAGAAAGTCTTCAGAGGAAGTATGTCACTCCTATTTTTGATGATTCTGATTATGCAGATATACAAGAACTAAATGTTGGAAATGTGAAATTAAAAATGGACTAACAAATGGAACAAGAAGCGGCACTATCAATTAATGTTAGGAACACATTTATTGATAACCTTACCCTGACTCGATATGTCACAAATTTCACCTATTAATTTTGGATACTTTTCCTTAGACATGATTAAAATGTACTGTTCGGAAATTATGCAACACAAATACCATTGATACAGTAAAAAATTTTTGTCTAGTTTCTGAATAGCCTCTATAACAAATGTCCCTAAATGTTTTTAGTTAGTATTAACTGATGAAAAAATTCTACTCTAAAAATTAAGGAGGCATGTTCCAAACAGATAAATTTTATTCCCTTATAACTTAGGATCGAGAATTTGCCAGGCAACTCAAGTAACCACAATAAATAAAAGATACACAACAGATCCAAGTGCTTTGCTGAGAGAACATTCTGGATAAGCAATATTTCGAAAACGATAACTTTCTGTTATTTTTCTTTGTGTTAAGAAATACTGAGTGTTTTACGAAGGTAAGAAGAAATGCATTGTCGAGAATTTTTTCTGTTAAATACCTGCCATTGCTAAAAAAATTCTGGAAATTTCGATCTCAAAAGAAATAACAAAGAAAATCTAACTTCTAGTAAATGTTTTATAAACAATCACGAGAATGTTAATTTATGTTTTCTGAGCCGACACCTTTTTTTAACGGACACACAGTAGTATTAAATCATCCAGTCATTTTTCACATTTTATTGCGTTTCAAATTATACTGTTTTTACAAAAATTTGAATCAACTTTAAAACGGCGAAGTGTAAAGAAATCCGAAACTTAGAGGAAGTTGTGAAGCCAATCAGCAAAATTATCATCCGTGTGAACGTTGCATTTGCTAATAAGCGTTTTAATTCAGTAGAAAATGAACACAGAGAATAAGTACAGATATGATTCTATGCTAAAAAAACTGGCTTGCGTTGGTTTCATTAAAATGAGAGTCATGGACACATCTGCAATATGAAAGCCTAAGAATATCAAATGATATACTTGGTACATACACTTCACACCTTTTGATATTCCTAGTATATCATTTGACATACCACCTATATCATTTGATACAGCTCAAAGATACAGCTCAAGTCCCGATTCTACGGTAGTGCGACACCCATAGCGCTAATCGTAGCTTAGTAGTAATTCTTTCGTTCTTCCGTCTGTTTGAAAAGTACAAGCAAAAATATGAGACAATCGGCTTCCATACTGCAAGAAATAAAGAATTAATAATTAGGTATAACATTTAGAGGAAAAATCACACAATAACGCCATAATAGTGTTGACAGCAAAACTGTTTTTTTCAATTTTTCCTCATACATTCCATCATTCTCTTCAAATCTTTTGGCATATCTTCTACTTAATGCATCTCTCACTTTCATTGCCTTCATTTGGTCGGATAACGATTTGCAAACATCGCATGCTTTCTTTGTCATGCGCTAAAGAAAACACAAAATATCAGCTTAAAATATCCCTATTTATAAAATGATTAAAATTTGAATTAAAGAACGTAGTGATTGTTTACTTCAACTGTATTTTTCTAACCTCATACATTCATTACATAGTACTATTCATTTGTTATTTCTATTTCCCAATGAGATAAAAAAAATAAAATCCATTTTCATTATTGTTATTATTGTTTCTGTTATTATTAGTTTTATGTAACAATTACATGGTGTGTGAAAAGAACATCGGAAAGGTCTTATTTATGCATTTCAGGATATATTATAGGTGATTCATTCAGTCAGTCAATATCCATTTCCGTTCAATCTTAAATATCCATTAACTTACTTGCACATTACGCGGTCATGCTGCAAACTACACTCTTATCCAAATTCTTTTTATCTGACTTCCAGTTACACCTTTACAAAAATATTTTTAATTTATTCTTTCCTGCATTTAACTCGCAATCTTCTCTAGATAGCATAAATATTTTTGCTCTATGTTCATGTGAGACATAAAAACAATATCGCAAAGCATGCAGTTTAAGAAAATTATTTAATTATCTCACGTTCATCATGAAGTGTGATATGAGAACCACCAGCTGATACAGCTTAGATGTATGAAAAGAAGCCAAGAAGCAATGTGAAACAAAACTAAATTTGAAAATTTTTCATCTTTTCATGACCGTGCTGAAAATCCAGTACTTTAATTGGATGTTCCTCGAATTTTAATTTGAGCCCTTATAAATAATAGTGAATTAGCCAAATTCCAAATCGGGGGTCTGAACTCTAATATGGGGAAATTTTCACGATATCCGCAATATTTGTTGTGATTGATTTAGTTTTCACAAGCGATTCATGCAGACAAGTATAGATATATACAGTACAAACAAAAGATGGTCCATTGGCATTACAGTTCTTCACTCTGTTTTAACAGTTTTAATAGAAAAAGTAAGAATGGGATGCCTATGAAGTATTACAGATTGCCAAGAGAGAAAAATATACAGTCAATGTATCAGAATTGTTTAAAACGTCTGGCTTTAACTGGAAGTCTGGTTTTATATGTGCTGAACATTGGAGATCAGGAGAAAGAAAATCAACGCAAGATTTACCAGATGTTATTGTTCCTGAATCGCTGTATCAGCTTCTAAAAATCAAATACACAATGAAACGTAGAAAATTACCAACAGCAAGACAAAAACTAGCTTATAAAACTGCAAGAAATAACCTCACAACTGCAACAAATATCATTAATAACAAAAATTTCACAATAAAACCACGAAAACTTCATAAACGACATAGTAGCATAACTTCTAAAAAACAACCAAGTACAGATTTTATTTGCTTGGCAGGTTCAGAAGACAAAAAAGAACTTACAAACAAAATAACTGAAGCAAACAATCAGATAAAAAAGTTGACAGAACAGCTATCAAAATCTAAAAGTGAAGCACAAGAACTGGATTTTAAATATCTAAAAGCCCTTGGAGAAATAGAAGTTCACTAGAGTCACATGTTTTCATATCAAAATTTGGCAAGATCGTCTTTGGAATATTTGTCTGGGTTGTCAGTAGAGCAATTTGATCTAGTTTTCGATTGTTTACAACCTTATTTGCACCTAATACCATATCCAAATGGGCATGAAGTTTCGCAGAAAATATTTGATATGAGAACACAGCTTCTTATTGTTTTAACTATTTGTAGACATTCCGTCGACTTAAAGTTCATGGCATTTATTCTAAAATGTTCTGAAAGTACGGTTCAGAGAGTATTTAATGGTTGCGACAGTGTTCATCCAAATAGATCTGAAACCTGGTCATGGTTTTTCTTCTCACCAAAATGCCAGACTCCTTTGTCAAGACAGGACATGGTCTGACTGATTTGGTGATTGATGCCACTGAATTTAAATTTCAGTGTGCCACTAATTATGACATGAATTCATTGATGTTTTCAAATTATAAGAACACTCAAACTGGGAAAGCACTTATTGGTATTGCCCCATGGAATGGGGATTGTTTTCAGTGATATATACCCAGGATCAATATCAGACTCTAATCTAACACAGAAAACTGGAGTCCTGCTTTTTGTTGAGGAAGAACATGAATTAATGAGTGATAGGGGATTTGCTGTGCGAGACCTGTGTTCCATTAAGGGTATATACTTAAACCGACCGAAACAGAAGGACAATGACCAGTTCACTGAAAATGAAGTGCAACGTAATTTTGATATTGCTTCAACAAGAATCCACGTGGAATGGTTTATTGGCAGAGTTAGGGACTGGACTATTCTAAACAAAGTTTGGCCACTGAACCAAATGGACTTATTGAGTTCTGTATGGCAAATGCTATGTCACATTGTTAATATTACTTTGCCACCAATTGGTCCAAAAAACTAGGAAGCAATGTGATGGGAACCAATTAATGATGAATATATAATATGCTAAGTTTCTCCTTTTTTTCTATTTTTTAATTATTTTAATTAACGAATGATGATGAATTACGTTTTTTAGCTTTTTTGGTTGATTTAACTCTTCTTTTTGACACTTAGCAATCAAGAGCCACAAGGTCTTCACTCCATATATTGTTTATAATGGTAATAATAAAAATCTTGTCTGAATATTAAGTTTAATTTTTCACAATTCTTCAGTTTCAAATTTCAAACTTAAGTCTTCTCACTTGTTTTGCACATTTATTGATGTGAACCCTCAGGGGTTTGAGATTTTTGAAGTCTAATTTTTTGGCTGTTAGTTTCGCACCAAGATTTTTGAAAACTTGATTATCGTTGTATGGCCACTCAGCAATGACAGTGTTTTCCCATAGAGCGTTACAAACGTCTATCATAATTTCTATTAAAATATTATTTCGTGTAATCTGGAAAAAATTGCCAGATTTACTTTCTGGGTGATAGGAAACAAGAACGCAACTATGTGCATCTGTGCATGCTATTTGTAGTTGACATTGAACAAAGTAGTGAGAAAATTTGTCTAATGATTCAAGTGGTCTATCTGAATTTTTTGCACGGGTTTTAACTTCAATCAAGATACCATTAGGACCAATAGCATCAGGACTTGCTCCATAGTTTGCATTGCTTGGATGTACGAAAAATCCACATTTTGATGTTGTCGCTTTCGATTCCTTCTCAAAGTAGCAAATTCCATCTTTCTCATAAAGGTGCCCACTCCGGACATTCTCAATTGATTAAAGGTCTCTTTCTTGTGTACCAGTGCGTACAACTTCCCAGGTCTCTGTGAATTTT